>OZ023335.1:7265325-7387825 GCA_964007535.1 Brachyptera risi
TGGCTACTCCTACTATAATTGCGCTTCCAATAAACAAATACATATTATGATCTGTAAACAATTCTAATTCAATTCCTGGCATATTTAAGCAACTCTCTCACGCGAGTCCGGGAGCGGTACATATATGGTATAAGTCCGGGATCGGTGGGCGGGATCGAGTTGATAATTTTTCAAACAGAGAGACCGAAAATTCTCGAAGACATCAGCTAGAAGAAGAACGTCCGTTTTGACATATACATCTCGATATTGACCCAAATTCTGAATGTTGAACGTATTCAAAACGTTTCCGGTGTGTGATTATAATCTACATCACTAATATCTTCCTTTGTCACGGTGTATCATAAGATGTATCACGAGTTGATAAGCTACTATCCATCAACTTAGATTCTGAATCAATTCAATCATAAAGAAAAACACCTTTACGAAGTAAGAGATGTATTTTTCTTTTTCAAAACTTTCTCCTTGAATATTGAATTAATCAGAACCATACCACAACAGTTTCGTCACCACCGTATCTGAAGAAGCATTTGAGAATTGGTATGAATCAATGAATCGTAGCCTACCAACCGAAAAAGAAACATATTTTCAAATTTATTGGGAATACATGGGATTTGTGCCTTGTATAGCGTACCAATATGCTGCACAATCAAGTGATCATCATAATTTCTGAGGCTGTGGAAAATAACTGAGATGTGTTCCAATCTTTATTTTGTTCTCAATTCGAGTTACATGAGTTGTGAGCGCCCCCCCTAAATTTTCCTCTGAGATGACATTGGTCTCTTACCTTATACAAAACGAATACCCCACCGCATACACTCAGTCGCTTGCTCAAACTTGGCATTATTTTCTTCAGATATAACAAGTTAATTCTGAGATATCATAATGTCTGTCAGATCATTTTCGTCCATCATTGAAACACAGAAACTTGTCTAGTGCATTTGGTCCTTTATAAACACGTGGCGGCTCGAACCCTTTCCCATCAGAATTAATAATAACATAAGAAAACTAAGGCAATCTTTGTTGCAAAACACTCAAAATCTGCGTAAATGACAAACGGCACTCTCGGGGAGAAACTGGTATTTCTAAAAGATGTGATTTTTTCAGATTCTTGAGGCATTTTTATCTTCTGGGGAACATGTTGACTACAAATAGTAAGAAGATTTTCTAGTAGAGCGGCTGAGGTGAAGCGGTGCAGGCAAAAGGGACTGTAATAATTCATACCATCATGTTTAGTTGATGAACTTAAAAGACGATTCAAATTCTTAATATAGAAATAGTGGGAATTGTTTTCATCACTGATCAATGATAAATTCACATGATGACGACACTCGCGAAGTTCAGTTATTCTCAGTGGATATATGTCAGCTTTTTCATCATATCCAAATACGTTCACTGAAATATCATTGTTTTTCCGAAAACTTTTATCTGTTATATAGTATAGGCACAGATGACGAAATATTTCTCATGTCTAGTTCATTCCCAAATTGTTTATACTACTTCACTCGTTGCGCGAGCTCCTTCCGAGGGTGTGTACTTGCTAATATACTCCAAATGAAACATTTCTGATCATTATTGTTGATGTTGATAATCGATTTATTGCGTTTTAGATGCTCGGAAGTTCCATATAACTACTAGCAGCCAGGAGGAGATACTCGGCTATTTATAAATATGTTCAAAACCGCAGTTGCTACCTCCACGTGAAAATTTCTCACTTGATTTTTTTATTTCTTCGAAGGCATAATCACATTGTTCATCGAAATCATTTTTCCCAGTAGCTTGAATGTTTTAGATCGGAAACACGAACTCGTACAAATTTCTTCCTCACCAATACCACGGCTATAACGTGCGAAAAAAGATATGTACACCCTTGAATTTATCCAAATTACGGAACATTGTAGACTCAAATTTATCGACATGATTGTGTGGGAACCTTAGAATATCTCTACTGCCATCAACTGGATGGAATTTATAACTCTTCAAAACACCGTTCAACGACGAAACAGCTTCAGAAGAATCTTCCTCATCAACAAACGGATCATTATTCACAATAACATCGTCTTGACTTTGCGTTGCTGTTGAAGATCGCTGTTCTATATTATGTTTTTGACGATGACGTTTCAAATTCATTCCTCGACTAAACTGTTCAAAACAAATTTCATATTGCAAAATATTTGAATGATCAATTTTGATATGATTCCTCAAATTAAACGCTCGTGTGAATTTCACTTCACACAAATTAAGTTGATAGTATATGTAATGAAGCTTTTATTGTGCATTTTGTGTCTAAAGCATGAAACTTTCAGGACTTGTTCCTGACATAAAAAAACATGATTTTGGATATGGACGTCGGCTGGGTTCTGCCCCCGGGGGGCGGTACGCCGCCCCCAATTGTCACTACGCGCGCGCTCGGATTTTATTTATTATCTCATCAACTATATACGTTACAGGAAAATGGTTGGGATGAAACGGAAGAAGAAGAGTGACTCTTCATAAAAATATTTGATTCTTGAGGATTGGGCTAACTATGTTGGAGAAAAAAAATGTTGAACAAAGTTACTGCATCTTAGATTTTCAGTTTTTGCTCAAGAAAAGTTGAAACAATAAGAACTCATCATTTTAAAAAATTCTATTCATATTTCTCATTATTTTTACATCCTAATATATATTATTGATGAGCGTAGCGAAGTCTCCATCCCACTCTTATAGGGCTTTGTCTGTGTGTTTTTTTTTTTTTTTTTTTTTTGTAAGCACTCCACAGGTCGCAAGGGTTGACTGATCAACATGAAACTTTTTTTGTACACGCAAACTCATCCAACTTAGAACTGTATAGTTTTTGGAATGAATCGGTCAGACCGATTTTGAGAAAAATCATCTCAAAGTTTCTAAAAACCCCATAAGATTTGGCTGGGCAGAAAATGTTGAAAAATAAAATCTCTCCAAATAGGATGAAATTTTCTCCAAATGTGTAAACATGGATTTTACACATTATTACGATTTTTTAAGCAATTCTGATCAGTCGTTTTGAAGAAAAAAATAAAAATAACTGATAATATTCATCAAATATATCATAAAAATTGTGACAGAATTAAGTTGTTGAGATTCACTGCTTTCTAGATTCAAGAGTTGACCAACAATGAAGTATTTTTTATATGCGTCAAGGTGTGTAGATTACCAGAGTCAATAAGGTGGCAAGATTAGAACTACTTTAACGACTTTTATAGCTTATTCAGATATCAAGGTGTGTAGAATACCAGAGTCGATAACGTAGCAAGGGTAGAACTACTTCAACGACTTTTATACCTTAATAGGATATCTCGCTCATCTTACAACGCATATTTCGCGTTTGACTAGTATGTTACATTGACGCAATCAGTTGTTACACAAATAATTATTGAACATGTTGAAGTGCGGCCGTGAGCGCGTCCGCCGCCGCTCGTCCCTTCCCGTCTATCGTCTAACCCGTGCTATACGTGTTCTCGCTGTCTCGCTCAGCCAGTCATATTATCCTAGTAATCGTATTTAAAACATTGAATTTTTCACTTTCATGTTTTAATACTATCTTTTACAGAAATGTGTCACTTGTTAAGTCTTCTTTAGATTTATGTTCCTCAATTAGAGCTGATAATTTGATCTTAGAAAGCGATGTAAGTTCTACCAATGTTAGTACCAATGACCCTCTAAAAGTAGATTTAGCAGTGAATTAAAAGTATATCAACATATCTGATATTGGCATCACTAACATATACGGAAGGTAATGAATAGTTGTTCATATATTAGCGTTCTATCTTATATAGTCGAAACTGTGCTGATTTTGCGGTCATTCACAATGTTTTCAATATGATAATAAATGTAGAGAAATGTAAACAACATCAGTTTTAACTGAGAATATATTGTTCTGCTTTGCTTATTGAAGCCCCCTCTCCCCAACCTTCTTCGTGAATAAGCATAACACAACTGAGACGAGTGGCCGAGGCCCGAGTGGTTAATACACTGAACCGTCATTCAGGAGACCGGGGTTCGATTCTCGCCATGGTCGACCATCCTGACATGGGTTTTTCGTGGTTTCCCTCTGTCGTTCAGGTCAATACTGGGATGGTTCCTTATCGACAGACCACGACCGACTCCTCCCACCATCCAAAAACACCTAATGAATAACCTCTCATCTCATCATCCTACCATCTCATAATCATTCAACGACGCCAATAGATCGTAGTCATCAGTAGAGTGCGTCGATGAACCCAATTATGAATGAAGTATAAATAAAACATAAGCATAACATACGATTTGTTTCGAGCATTTTTTTGAAATGATAGGTCCGAATACAATCGACGTGCAGTACAATATAAGCAAACTCATCAAGTCAGTCCTCCATTTCACATTCTCCTGAGCACTCGGAGAGTGCTCAGGAGATAGCATATCAGGAGATAGCAGGAGATACCTATAGCAGATACTATAATAACAATTCCACAATTTCACAATCTGCTATAGGTACAATCTGCTATAGCTACAAAATTGTTATGTGGTACCGTCGAAGATTATGTTGTGAGTGATGAACCAGAGGGCCTTCATAACATATCACCTTATTTTCATGAAGAAGCCGATACGAGCATCTTTCTTCGTATACAGAATGCAATTCAGAAAGGATTTTCAAAATTCATTATTAGAATACTTGTAGATACAGACGTCGTGGTTTTAGCTGTATCAGTAGTTGCTAAAGTTCGTTCAGATGTGCTGTGGATTGATTTTGGAACTGGAAGGTGTTATAGGTACATTGGTGCACATCTCATTGCTAGCTCTATAGGACCACATGGCCACATCGGTCGACAGCTTTGCCAATGTTTCATTCATTATCTGGTTGTGACGCTGTTTCATCATTCTTCGGTGTCGGCAAAAATTAAGCACCCTACCAGACCTTACTGAATCTCTGATTGGAAATCAAATCGAGCACATTTCAAATGGAAATCAAAACGAAGCGAGGCTGGAAATTTTCACCAAGAAACTTAGATCTCTTGAAAATATTCCCCCTCGAGTGCTGCATACATCAACATATCATGTGGGCTTCATGTCAAGGGGGTCACGTGTGGGGACAGCTATTTCACAAATACCAAGTTATCCGTGTCCTGAAGACTGGTGATGGAATAAGTAAGACAATAGTTGGGTGCCGTTCTGGTCAACTTTGCAAGACGCCCGACATTCAATGAGGGAACTAATTAAATGTGATTGCCCGGTAAATTGAAGTGTCTTAAATCCAACTTGGTATGTATACGGCTCTCTGCAAGTGCTCAGGAGAATGTGAAATGGAGGACTAACTTATTGAGTTTGCTTGTATTGTACTGCACGTCGATTGTATTCGGACCTATCATTTCAAAAAAATGCTCGAAACAAATTGTCGAACAAATTTGGAACAAATTGATAACAAAATGTTATGCTCATGTTTTATTCATACTTCATTCATGATTGGGTTCATCGACGCACTCTACTGATGACTACGATATATTGGCGTCGTTGAATGATTATGAGATGGTAGGATGATGAGATGAGAGGTTATTCATTAGGTGTTTTTGGATGGTGGGAGGAGTCGGTCGTGGTCTGTCGATAAGGAACCATCCCAGTGTTGACCTGAACGACAGAGGGAAACCACGAAAAACCCCTGTCAGGATGGTCGACCATGGCGAGAATCGAACCCCGGTCTCCTGAATGACGGTTCAGTGTATTAACCACTCGGGCCTCGGCCACTCGTCTCAGTTGTGTTATGCTTATTCACGAAGAAGGTTGGGGAGAGGGGGCTTTAATAAGCAAAGCAGAACAACATATTCTCAGATAAAACTGATGTTGTTTACATTTCTCTACATTTATTATCATATTGAAAACATTGTGAATGACCGCAAAATCAGCACAGTTTTGACTATCTAAGATAGAACGCTAATATATGAACAACTATTCATTACCTTCCGTATATGTTAGTGATGCCAATATCAAATATGTTGATATACTTTTAATTCACTGCTAAATCTTCTTTTAGAGGGTCATTGGTACTAACATTGGTAGAACTTACATCGCTTTCCAAGATCAAATTATATAAATCTAAAGAAGACGTGACAAGTGACACATTTCTGTAAAAGATAGTATTAAAACATGAAAGTGAAAAATTCAATGCTTTAAATACAATTACTAGGATAATATGACTGGCTGAGCGAGACAGCGAGAACACGTATAGCACGGGTTAGACGATAGACGGGAAGGGACGAGCGGCGGCGGAGGCGCTCACGGCCGCACTTCAACATGTTCAATAAATATTTGTGTAACAACTAATTGCGTAAATGTAACATATGATATATATTATGATGTAAAAATAATGAGAAATATGAATAGTATTTTTTGAAATGATGAGTTCTTATTGTTTCAACTTTTCTTGAGCAAAAACTGAAAATCTAAGAAGCAGTAATTTTGTTTAACATTTTTTTTCTCCAACATAGTTGACCCAATCCTCAAGAATAAAATATTTTTATGAAGATTCACTCTTCTTCTTCCGTTTCATCTCAAACATTTTCCTGTAACATATATAGTTGATGAGATAATAAATAAAAACCAAGCGCGCGCGTAGTGACAATTGGGGGCGGCGTACCGCCCCCCGGGGGCAGAACCCAGCCAACGTCCATATCCAAAATCATGTTTTTTCATGTCAGGAACAAGTCCTGAAAGTTTCATGCTTCAGTCACAAAATTCACAATTATGCCCTTTTCTTGATTTCAAAACATATACTATGATGAGTTTGATTGTTTGTATGATTTGGTTTATGTCGGTTCAAAACTGATTCTCTTTTGGATACAACTTTGCAATCACTACACGGAAACACTTTCTTTGACGATCAACTCATTTTCATGTAGAATCTGGACAGAGAAAATTGAATGACAATTAATTCACTGAATCATTTCTGACATGGGGTCTGAAAATGTTCAACCATTCAATAGAGTTCATATAATAATAGGTATAAAGACATCTATCCAGGATAAAAATAATTCATTAATTGACATTTTATTATCAGAAATGGAGTTATTGACACTTGGTATTTATTCATTCATTCATTAATTTCTTTGATCAATTTATTTTCATTCATTTACTCATTTTATTCTTTCTCAGAATAAACTCACAACATTTCGAAATCTGAGTTGAAATTAGGTGTTGAACCGATGAGAACGTCATAAATATTCAGAAACGATAATAATAATAATAATAATACACATCATCAATACTTACAAGAGGTGAGTGGTAGATATAAGATAAAAATATTCAATTTGATTACAACGGAACACCATTACTAGTAGTTCGAGTTGCTAATCGGTATAAGTGCAACGATTGACTGAATGCTATAATTTTAATATGTTATCTTCATATTTGAAACTTGAGACTCGTACTCTAGCTCCCCCTCAAAAGATCCGAACACCTTGACGTGGTGTGGGGGCTTGCGTGGCCCCGTGATCCCCAGAGCTATCGTCGGGAGCAATCTATTTGCTTCCAGCAGGGTTACCCATGGCGATAAGGTCTGGGGTGAGGGTCCAGACTAAGTTCGGACCGTCGGTCGAGTGGGTGACCAGAGCGGTCATAAGGAGTTTTCGTGCAATCATTCATCATTATCACCCTCTTCCATGATCTTTGCTCCTCTGTTTTCTCTCTTTCCTTGACTTGTCTTCATTCTTATCTTCGTGCCGACTCCTCGTGTCCTCTCACACCCAGGACAATATTGACGATCTCGCTGTGAACAAGGATATGAACCCAAGCCAATGGTGTAATTAATCGTGCTAAAGGTCTGAATGACTACGGGATAAAGTAGTTCCAAACGATAAACTCTGGACACATGGTGAACTCCAGTTTTACTCTAGCCTTACTTCCCCAAGCGGGGCTCTGTGGGTGCGGACATTTATTTCCCTAGCCACTCTTGGGTCCAAATATGAATATACCTAATTTCCCCTCAATTTCCTCCCCCCCCCCACAAAGAATTCGATCTCTTAGAGATTAAAAATGTACGGAAGAACAAGCTCTTCAGAATCTGGAATCAAGCAAACCAGCTAGTCATTATTGCTATAATATATAGTTCTTACTATATAGTTCTTAGTTCTTATTATATATCATTAGTTCTTATTATATATATGAATATATATTATATTGATAGTAAGAACGTTCCGATGGTGAAACATTTCATGACGTGTCACCTTTTGCTATCGAGAAAGCTATTCGAGGTCTTGCTGGTACTGTTCGCAAAGTCACGAAAGTTAGGAATGGAACTCTCCTGCTTGTAGAAACAGACAGCGATATTCAATCACAACTGCTTTTGAAGATCACCAGCATCGCAAATTCATCCCCCATCCTAGTCAGTCCTCATCCCTCCCTTAATTCTTCCAAGGGAGTGATTTCTTGCAAGTACCTTTAATGCTGTGACGTTGAAGAGATTAAATCTGAACTCGCTGGTCAAAATGTTACGAATGTTCACCGTATTACCCGACGAGTTGATGGAGAGGATGCACCCACAGCCACACTTATTTCGACTGTTTCTACCGGTACCGTTCCAACAAAATTGGTAGCAGGCTACAACAGTATACTTGTTAGTCCGTACATTCCGAATCCAACTTGATGTTTCATCTGTCAACGCTTTGGACATGGTCAAGCTTTCTGTAAATCTTATCCCATCTGCCCGAACTGCGGCCTTGAGAAGCACGACAAAAACGCCTTGCGTGTCTGGCCCTCGTTGCATCAATTGCAACGGTGGACATGCGGCGTCTTCAAAGGCCTGCAGTAAGTGGTTAGAAGAGAGGAAGATCAGCGAGTTCAGAACTGTCGATAAGATGACTTATCAAGATGCTCGACAGAAATATAGAAATCTCTTTCCGATCTCTGCCCTTCCATCTTCTTTTGCCAAAGCCGCAGCTAATAAAACAACGTCCCAGGAATCGCAAGAAACAGTCAATTTGAAGGCTGAAAACAAGAAACTGATCGAACAGCAGAAGAGAATGGAAGAGTTAGTATCGTCACAAAACCTCAAAATAGACAAGTTACAGAACGAGGTACATGATCTGGTAAAACTATTGAAAGGTAAATTCACTCAGGAAGCTGAGGCTGAAACCGTAGAGGAAATAATGGTGACAGGAAGTGAGGATGAAGATGAATCTCCTGTGTCGGGCGCTCCATCCGAAATCACTGAGCCACCGGCGTCGGGTGCTGTGCCCGACACCCGGGGATTCACACCACCCAAACAAAAACGAAGGAACAAAGGAAGTACCCGAGGAGCGAAAAAGGATGTAGCCACAGAGCTCGGCATCCCCGCAAAATCTTCTGAGGGGAAATCCTTTTATCTGAGAAGAACATGAAATCTGTAGTTACCTGAGCTGGTCTTAGGTAACTCTATCTACAGTAAAAGTGAACAAGAACATCATTTTCACAATATGGCTCTAATACAATGTAACTGCAATGGTTTCAACAGGCACAGAGAACAAATCAAGCTATTGACATCAAACATTGAACCGATATGTTTCTTCTTTCAAGAAACGCACTTCAATCCTTGCGACTCTCCATTGATGCTTAATAATAGTTTCTATCGTTTCGATGACTTGACAGGTGTTGTTTGTGCAATCATCTTCTTCCAGTATACTACTTTTTGACATTTAATACTTATTCTTGATGTCGATCTCTTGGGATAGACATCAGGAATATTTTAAACCTAACCATATTTCAACATATATTTATGATGATTTGTCGTTCCTCCACTCTTATTTGAGTGCGAGTTTGAACTGAGAACAAGTAACAAAACGTTCTCATCCTAGTCCCATGAGTGTGACCCTTTACAGCACACACATGTTCGGTTTTAACAAATTGGTGTATAACGTCTTTAGACACTTTAGACATAGTTTAGTCTCAGTTTAATCTATATTGAGGTGTTCTCATCTAAATTTTCACTTCCACCTTTATATAACACTTCTCACCTTTTGTTGCAACTTATTTCGACAGGCGCTGAATGACCTCGCTGTCGATGCGCCTTAAAACCCTAATATTCATTCAACAGAGCCCATGGGGAAGTAGCCACAGCTGTACACGACAGCTGTCACGTAAGTCCACTGCCGCTAACAACACCACTACAGGCAGTGGCAGTCAGAGTTGCTCTTCCCGAGCCTGTTACCTTCTGTAATATTCACTCACCCGAATAGGCTTCAGTTAAGAGAATAAATCTGGATAACCTTGTGTCACAGCTTCCACGTCCCCATATTATTCTAGGTGACCTAAATGCCCACAATAACTTGTAGGGTGACACAATGGTGGATAGTAACGGCAGAGGACGCCTTTTCGAGCAATTTTTCAACAACATCGACTTGATTATTCTCAACAATGGAGAGAAAACAAGGT
The DNA here is from genome assembly GCA_964007535.1 of Brachyptera risi. Classification (NCBI taxonomy): domain Eukaryota; kingdom Metazoa; phylum Arthropoda; class Insecta; order Plecoptera; family Taeniopterygidae; genus Brachyptera; species Brachyptera risi. The sequence continues at coordinate 7,275,718 of OZ023335.1, forward strand.
TTAATGCTTTCAATGGTATGTTTTCAGCGATCGATCTTTGTGTCTGCACCCCATCTGTCGCACCTCTTTTCAATTTCTCCGTTCACTCAGATCAGTGTGGTAGCGACCACTACCCACTCATCTTGAGAGTCTATTCTTATCAACGGCCCTTGCGGTGTGTGCAGTGGAACTTGCGCCACGCGAACTGGAGCCTTTTCACAAAGCGTGTTGATTTGAAGAACTCTACTAACATACATGATACTGATAATAGGACTGAGCATGTGATAGAGGTGATTATCGCCGCCACGAAAGACAGCATTCATCTTACGTCAACCAACCAACGCCACATACCCGTTCCCTGGTGGAACGAGGAATGTAATGGAACGATCCGTAAGAGGAAACGAGCCCTTCAAATTTTCCGGAAATACCCAACCAATATCAACCTTATGACATTCCGGAAACTCCGAGCAGGGGCTCGTTTCATCATTAAGACTTCAAAAAAAGCCTCATGGAATTCTTACATCTCATCCATTAATGCTCACACACCCCTCACCAAGGTGTGGAATAGAGTGAGGAAGATAGACGGCAAATTTGAATCATCTTGAATATCTGGGTTGAACAAGGATGGTAGTCTATTTACCGAGCCACAGGAGATAGCTAATGCTATCGGGTCCCATTTCTCGGACGTCTCTAGCTCTCACCACTACTCAGCATCGTTCCAGATACACAAACGTGTTCCAGAATGAAGAAGATTGGATTTCTCTCCTGCGAACAAAGAGGTGTATAAAGTGCCGTTTAGTGTATGGGAGTTGGAGAACGTAATAACGTGCGCACGAGACACAGCACCGAGGATTGATGGAATACACGATCAGTTCCTAAAACACATGCCATCTGACGCTTCAAATGACCTTCTCAACCTGTTCAACCATATCTATTCAACCAATACTTTCCCTGATACTTGGAGACAAGCTATCCGGGTACCGATCTTAAAACCATCTGAAAATAAGCATTCACTATCAAGCTAAAGACCTATATCATTGACCAGCTGTCTGTGTAAAGTGATGGAAAGGATGTTGAACAACCGCTTCGTTAGGTGGTTGGAACAAAAAAACCTCCGTTGCACAGTACAGTCTTGATTCAGAAAAAGAAGAAATACCTTGGATCATCTTATTCGTATGGAAAGCTCCATACAAGATGCTTTTCTTACGAAGCAGGAAGTGATAGCTGTATTTTTCGACCTTGAGAAGGCATTCGATACTACCTGGCGCTTCAACATATTGAAAACCTTATCACAATGGTTTCATAGGCCATCTTCCTGATTTTGTCTGTAATTTCATGACCAACCGACGTTTCAAGGTACGAGTTGGTAATGTGTTGTCGGATGATTTCATCCAAGAGAATGGTGTACCACAGGGTTCTGTCCTTAGTGCTTCTCTGTTCGCCATTGCTATAAATGGTATTGTTCGAAGCGTTCCATCTTCTATCACTTGTTCCTTATTTGTCGACGACTTGACTATATTCAGTGAGTCAGCGAGAAGTGCTACGGCCTCTTGCCAAATCCAACTTGCAATTAGGAAACTAGAAGCATGGAAAGATGGAACTGGGTTCAGGTTTTCTACATCAAAATCAACGTGCATGCGTTTTCCTCGTCTGAGAGACCTGCACCCTGACCCAGAGATATATCTTCGTAGAGAACTCCTCCCATTCGCAGAATCGACAAAGTTCCTTGGGCTGACGTTTGACGTGAAGTTGAACTGGAAATCTCACATTCCGCAATTCAGACTCAAGTGCTTCAAGTCACTTGACCTTCTCTGTTATCTTAGTGGTACCAAATGGGGAGCGGATCGCACCACGATGCGTCGGCTTTACTGAGCAATAACACGTTCCAAATTGGATCATGGTAGTGTTGTGTACGACTCAGCCCGAGAGAGCTACGTGAAGCCACTCAATACAGTTCATAACACAGTCATCCGACTGGCCATAGGAGCACTCCGTACCAGTCGGGTGGAAAGCATGTATTGTGAGGCTGGTGAGCCCTCGTTGAAGAGTCGACGTGCACATTTCCTTTGCTCATACGCTTCGGAGTTATTCTGCAATAAGCATCATCCTACCCACCAATCAGTTATCAATCCTAGATTTCATGCTCACTATGAATCGAAACCATTCGCCACCATACCAACTGGAATTCGTTTGAATCATATTTTGGTCGAAGAGTCATTTGTATACCCTCGAGTCTATCCAATTCAATTCAGTGATACCGCCCTTTGGTTGGCTTCACGTCCGGTGTGCTTGATGAACTTGTCATCAAGTACGAATGCAAGCACGAGTGCAGAAGAGTAGAAGCAAAAATACCCAGAGCTCTGCACACACTACCCCGGACATATTAGATACTACACGGACGGATCAAAACTGAATGGCAAAGTTGGCTGCGCATTCGTTAGCGAATCCTCCACTGTTAGTTTTAGATTAGGTCCGATGAGTAGCGTATATACAGCCGAGTTGTTTGCTATTGTCACCTCTATACAGCACATTCCACAACGGCCTGAGAAGTGCTTCCTGATCTGTTCCGATTCTTTGAGTGCACTCCAAGCCTTGACTCAGATCTTTCCAACTCACCATCTAGTCCAGAAAGTGCAGACACTCCTGACCGCCCTTGCCTCGCAGGATTTCAGAGTAGTATGCTGCTGGTTACTTGGACGCGTGGGGATTGGTGGTAATGAGTCAGCGGACAGGGCTGCCAAAGAAGCGACGGAGAAAGAAGATATTGATAACCCGAGAGTGCCTTTCAATGATTTCGAGGCGTATTTCAAACAACTTTTCAAATCTCGTTTCCAAAAAGAGTGGGACAGGGAGACCAACAACAAGCTGAAAGAAATTATGTCAACTGTTGGTGCTTGGGAATCTTCAATCCGAGGTTCACGGAAGGAGGAAGTAGTTCTCACTCGTCTGCGAGTGGGACACACACTTTTAACCCATTCCCATCTCTCAACCCTCGATGAAATCGGCCCCAGATGTGAGATTTGTAACAAGATTTTAACTGTTCCACACTTATTACTAGTGATTGTCAGAAATATACTGCTCTGAGGAGACAGCTTCGTATGGAAGACACAATGTCAAAGATTTTAGGGAATAATTCAAAATCGATAGATACCATATTCAGCTTTCCTAGATTATCGAAGCCATTGGATTCCATTTGACATGCTCGTGAATCTGCGTTAGACGATAAAGTCGTCTTGTTACCAGTATCATTTTTCAAACTGCCCGAATTAGGACATTTCCATGTCCGTTCAAGATGACGTTGTTTGTGCGATCATTTTTTTCCAGTGTACTGCTTTTTGACATTTGATACTAATTCTTCATGCCGATCTCTTGGGATAGACATCAGGAATATTTTAAATCAAACCATATTCCAACATATCCATCATGGTTTGTCGTTCCTCCACTCCTTTTTGAGGGGGAGTTTGAACTGAGAACAAGTAATAAAACGTTCTCATTCTAGTCCCATGAGTGTGACCCTTCACAGCACACACATGTTTGGTTTTAACAAATTAGTGTACAACGTCTTTGGACACTTCAGACATAGTTTAGTCTTAGTTTAATGTATTGATGTGTTCTCATCTAAATTTCACTTCCACCTTTATATAACACTTCTCACCTTTCGTTGCAACCTATTTCGACAGGCGCTAAATGACCTCGCTGTCGATGCGCCTTAAGACTCTAATATTCATTCATTCGTACTCTAGCTGGATGGAATGATCGTCGTTCAGCTTAAAAACTGCAATGTCAGCAATATGTGGGTAATACAGAAAGAGACATCTAAACAAGTTCAGAATTGTCATCCAGTTTCATCTTATTAGACGAGCTTTAGCAAGGATTCAATTTGACATACTGAAAAAAATTGGTGTTCGTTTTTATGTTTTTTTTATGTTTTTTTGTCGGTTCTCCACAGGTCAAACGGCTACAGCTATCAACTCCAAACTTTTTTTCCTTATGGTTCCTCATCTAACTTAGATCTGTATAGTTTTGTGGCATTATCGGGTGATAACTTTTATTTTTATGAATTTTAGAAATTTCAAAAATACCCGTTAGAATAACACGGCGGAAAAAAATTTAAAAAAAATTATTTTCAAAAAGATTGAAATTTTGTGTGAAGTTGAATAACATCTTTATACACATTTCTGGAAATTCTCAACTTCATCGAGTGAGCCAGTTTAAAGAAAAAACATGAAATGTGCTTAATTTGTAACACTCGAAGCAGTTTTTACCCATTTATAACTTAAATGTCACCCAATTGGCGAATTTAGGCAAAAGTTTGGAAAAGAAGTCGACATACTATTACTATCCGCTCGTCCAACAACGCGTACATAGCGTTTTCCTAGTATGGTTCAATTATATCATCGTTAGGTGAATAAAATAACTATCCTGTATTGGTTGAACATCAGTGTCATTAGACGAGCTTTAGCGAGGATTCAATTTGACATACTGAAAAAAATTGGTGTTCGTTTTTATGTTGTTTTTTTTTTTCATGTTTTTTTGTCGGTTCTCCACAGGTCAAACGGCTACAGCTATCAACTTCAAACTTTTTTTCGTCATGGTTCCTCATCTAACTTAGATCTGTATAGTTTTGTGGCATTATCGGGTGGTAACTTTTTTTTATGAATTTTAGAAATTTCAAAAATCCCCATTAGAATAACCCGGAGGAAAATACTTGGAAAATCAAAATTTTTCAAGACCTCTCAAATTTTCGCCGAATATGAAGGAAACTATTAAGCACATTTTGAGAGATTTTTCGCATCAATCGGATGAGAAATAACGAAGAAAACGCATTTATAAAGCATTTTCCCATCAATTTAGGCTATTACGGGAACCAATTAAATCTATAGCAACAAGTGTCACCAATTAATTCAGAACGATTGAAATGAATGAAGAGGAAGGCCGTGACATAACTGATTCTCGTAAGGTTTTTGAACGTTTGGAGTGATCCAAGGTCTGTAGATGTAGATTGGGTTGACAAATTATTTTTCATTCTAGATTTCTATACCCCTAAGCTCGTCTAACAACGCGCATCCCTTGTTTTCCTAGTATTAGTTTCAATATCATCAAAAATAATTCGAACATACAATGCTTTCAACTCATGAAGATATTTTCGTATTCAAATCCAGCTCGTGAACTATAAAGTGAAACATGTGTACTAAATTGAGCCGATTCAGCCCTTCTCTCTCTCCCTCTCTCTCTCTCTCTCTCTCTCTCTCTCTCTCTCTCTCTCTCTCTCTCTCTCTCTCTCTCCCTCTTCTGTTTCCATCACTCTTCATCAGCAGAATAAGACTATTCATTCCAACTCAACAATACTTGATATACCCATACCTAGGCCCCACTTTTTGAAATTCATCTGTACAACCAGTTTTGAGTGTGTAGAAGGTCCTAGGCCTAGATGCCTCAAACCTACTATTTGAATTCACTCAGACAACTAGGCCCTAGCACTTTGGGCCTAGGCTCTCGTAAACTGTCTGTCCTCAAGTAGACATACGGGAGGAGTATCAATGTATGTAACAAAGGACATTAAATATAAAATTAATGACAATTACTCGTTCAATCTCAACTATTGGGTTTTTGGCATAATTATAACTACGAAAATGGAACAAAAACATATTGCTGATATATATTACTCTCCTAGTGCATCACATGCAGAATGCTCAGCACATACAACTGAGTGGCTTGAAGAAGTTACTTGCTATAAATACAAATCCATTTTGGTAGGTGATTTCAATATAGATGTGAGTGAAATATCCCATTACAGTAAACAACTGATTAGAATAATAAATATGTCGGGAATGAAGCAATTGGTTGAAGATGCAACGAGGGTAACAGAATATACGAGCACTATAATTGACTTAGCTATTACTAATGACTTCAACCTAACGGCTGTGAATATGAGAGCGCAGAGGATTCCAGATCATGAAATCATATACATAAATGTGTAACTTGAACACTGTGGATCTGAAAGAATAAATGGAACACATACAGCAGTGAGGAGAGAGATATTAAAATACTCAGAAATTGAAGAACTGAATTATGACTAGTTAAATAAAGACTGGCAGTTAGAGAACCTAGATGTCAATATAGCAGCAAACTTGTTTATTAAAAATATGGTGGAGTCAATCAATAGATTTGCACCACTAACTGTGAATAAAATCAAAAATGATAAAATAGCAAACCCATGGTTCAATCGGAGAATTATAGAACAACAAAGACTGTGGGATAGAAATTATAAGAATGAAAAACTGATTGATGAGCGTAGCGAAGTCTCCATCCCACTCTTATAGGGCTTTGTCTGTGTGTTTTTTTTTTTTTTTTGTAAGCACTCCACAGGTCGCAAGGGTTGACTGATCAACATGAAACTTTTTTTGTACACGCAAACTCATCCAACTTAGAACTGTATAGTTTTTGGGATGAATCGGTCGGACCGATTTTGAGAATCATCATCTCAAAGTTTCTAAAAACCCCATAAGATTTGGCTGGGCAGAAAATGTTGAAAAATAAAATCTCTCCAAATGGAATGAAATTTTCTCTAAATGTGTATACATGGATTTTACACATTATTACGATCTTTTAAGCAATTCTGATCAGTCGTTTTGAAGAAAAAAAATAAAATGTCTGATAATATTCATAAAATATATCATAAAAATTGTGACAGAATTAAGTTGTCGAGATTCACTGCTTTCTAGATTCAAGAGTTGACCAACAATGAAGTATTTTTTATATGCGTCAAGGTGTGTAGAACACCAGAGTCAATGAAGTGGCAAGAGTAAAACTGATTTAACGACTTTAATAGCTTATTCAGATATCAAGGTGTGTAGAATACCAGAGTCGATAAAGTAGCAAGGGTAGAACTACTTTTAAGGACTTTTATACCTTATTGAGATATCTCGCTCATCTTACAACGCATATTTCGCGTTTGACTAGTAAATACAAATGAATGCTGAATGCTGAATGGATGAATGATGAATATGAATGCTATATGAAAACATATAGAGATAATAGGGATGTATTAACTGGGGTGATTAGCAGAGAATAAATAAAATAATATGATAACAAAATTAGTAACCTCCAAAACGACAGGAAGCAGATGTTGAAGGTACTCAAGGGCTTGCTAGGGAATAAAAATCAGGAAAATAGTAGTAGAATAACATTTGGAGGTAAAGTTTCAACTAAATGTGCTGATAGTTTCAACAGATATTTTTTAGAATGTATCACAGACATTGTACTGAACATAAGTGATACAACCAATAGAAATAGTAGTATTATAAGAGTGAACAACGCAGATCGGAGAGAAGTTATGTTTAAAGAGTGTAAAGAAATAGATCTGGAGGAACTCGGAGAAATAGTAATGCATTTAAAAAATAAGTCGGGAACAGAGGAGGGAGTCTCCACAATATTATTGAAAGGAACGATTGGTACTATTGGAAAGGCTCTATTGAATACAATCAACTTATCGAATAATCAAGGAGTATTTCCTACTGAATGGAAAATTTCCATGATTATCCCTGTTCCCAAAGTACCAAATACAATTATGGGTGAGGAACATAGACCAATTAACATGCTTCCTGTGTACGAAAAAGTATCAAAAACTACGTAGTGTATAAGCAAATTAAAAAATATTGTGACGTGAATAAAATAATCTGTAGTAACCAATCGGGTTTTAGAGAGGGTTACTCATGTGAAACGGCGCTACAACTTCGTATTCATAACTGGAAAAATGAATTAGATAGTGAAAAAGTGATAGTCACAATATTTCTAGACTTCAAAAGAGCGTTCGAGACAATTGACAGAAAGATATTGATAGTGAAGTTGAAGACATATGGGTTTAGAGATACTGTTATTAAATGGATTGAAAGCTATCTCACAAATAGACTGCAATATACTAAATATAACAATAAGTTATCAGAACAGGTGGAAAATGTTCACGGAGTCCCGCAGGGCTTGGTTTTAGGCCCTCTTCTTTGTATTTTATATATCAATGAAGTTAGCGTTTGTATGAATGGTGTATTTATTAACTCGTTTGCTAATGTGACTCTGATATCACTAGTAGGATATGATTATCACAAAATATGTGATGAGTTGAATGAAGAATTGGTAAAACTGAATGAGTGTTTGAGTGTAAATAAATTAAAACTGAATGTGAATGGAACAAAATGCATGATGGTCACAATAAGCAATAATTCGATACATAGAAAAATGTGTGAAACCTCAAAGGAAATTGTTATCAATAATGAGAGCCCAGAATTTGTTAATGACTTCAAATATCTTGGAATAATAATCGACAACAACCTAAATTTCACAAAATATGTCGATTACATAGCCAAAAAAATAAGTGAAAAATAGGATTTTCATGCAGAGTAGGATATTTTCTTTCACTATGGGTTAGATGCCTAATTTATGAAACAATTATCGCACCACATTCCAATAACTGCAATACATTCATGTGGGATATTAATAGTGAAGACTTAAGTAGATTACAACGACTACAAAATAGGGGGATGAGAGTGGTATTGCATTGCAATAGATTCACACCAATAAGAGAAATTATAGATGCACTACAATGGCTTTCAATTCGCCAAAGAGTGGCTTTGTTTGTATTAAAATTAATTTTCAAAATGACCCAAAATAGGTCACCTGGTTATCTTAGCAATAGAATATGTTTCTCAAGTGATATCCATTGTCACAATACTAGAATATCAAATAAGTTATATTTAGAGGGTGAAAATAAGAGTAGTACTTAAAAATCAATCTTCTATAGTGGATTCAGATTATATGATAAATTAAAACTAAAAATAAGAAACCTTACAAATTCAAGTTCGTTAAGAAAAGAATGTACAAAGTTTGTCGGAACTGAATTTCCTATATCGTAGTATATTTAAGCTCATGATATTATTTTTATATCATTATTCTCACCAAAGATTCATTATTGATCATCATCGATTCTAATGTGTATTGTTAATTAAGCCCATAATTTTTCCAATTTTTCTAGACTGAAGTAATGTTCCCAAATACTTATGCTTATACCAAATGTATTATTATTATATTTTCATCATCATGTATAATTATTTACTGGAATGTGCCAATAGCTGAAAATATGCTATATAAAAAATATCTATCCATCTATCTATCTAGCTTTTGAGGGACTTTTTTGGCATCTTGTAATTTCCATTTTTATGATGACTGTATGGGTAACTTGTTTCCTTCTTGATCAAGTAACTGAATCTGAAACTATCCAACTAGTCCCCATATTCAGGGACTCACCCAAGGGGTTACCAACTCATGTCATCGTGTGTACACTTGAAAAAAAATCACTCTGATAATATTTTTTTAATCAATCAGAATCGGAAAAATCACAGAGCATGAAAAAGTAAAACGAAATGAGAAAAATGAAAAGAAACACGTCGAAATCAAATACATCTGGTGGAATCAGCTCCACTGCATATAATGAAGTGGAATAGAAGAAAATCACCGAAATCACTGAAATCACATAGAATGAGAAAAAACCTGGTGAAAAAAAATAATTCACTGGAATCAGATAGAATGAAAAAAATCCTGAGGAATGAGAAAAATTTACCGGAATGAAAAAAACGAACTCACTGCATAGAAAAGAAGAAAATCACATGGAATATAATATGATGATTCGAATAGAAGAAATCAACGGGATGAAAAATCGAAAAAATCGGAATCGGAATCAAGGAAATATCAACAGACTTCAAAGAAGCAAAGAAATAAAAAAAATCTCATCAGAACTAGGGAAAAAAAGAATCACATGAAGTCAGAAAAATCGACTGAATCAAAAGAAAAGAAATTGAATCAGAATGGTGATAACTAACCTGAACACAAAATGAAAATGAAAAACAGCATGATCAGGAAGGAATGAAGGAAATTGAGTCGACAGTTGAAGTTTGAAACATTCCCCAGAATCGAAACAGAATCACTGAAATTAAAAATCGGAGGGAACAAGTAAACTTGAATAAAATTGAAAAATCAAGCAGATTCTGAAAGATCATCAGAACAAAACGAAGTCGTCGGAATCACAAAAATTATTCAGATTAAGAAATCCACGGATTACGTTGATTGGATGATAAAAGAGAAATATGATAGAATCTACTGCGACCAGAAAAATCACCATATTCAACAGAATCACTTGGCGTAAAAAGAAGCAGAATAATTAAAAATAACGGTAGCTCAAAAAATTGGAAATCGCCAAGAAGTTTGAGCTTTCACGTACAATAGTTTTTCAGTTGATTTCTTGAGCTACGATACTTGATTTGTTTGATATATTCCCATTTTGTTATACATGATTTCTTCATAGTGTGCTAAATAATAAATGAAAGAATATTAGGGTTTTGTAGCGCATCGACAGCGAGGCCATTTAGCGCCTGTCAAGATAAGTTGCTGAACCAGAAGGTAAGTAGTGTTAGATGAAGGTGCAACTGAAATTTAGATGAGAACATCATGTGAAACTGAGACTAAACTATTACTAAAGACGATATACACTAATTTGTTAAAACCGAACATGTGTGTGCTGTAAAGGGTCACACCCATGGGACTAGGATGAGAACGTTTTACTACTTGTTCTCAGTTCAAACTCGCGCTCGAATGGGAGTGGGGGAACAACACACCATAATCGATATATGTTGAAATATGGGTGGATTTGAAATATTCCTGATGTCTATCCCATGAGATCGACATCAAGAAAAAGTATCAAATATCAAAATACCGAAAAAAGATGATTATATAACCAACGTCATCCTAATCAGACATGAGTAGCCTCATCGCGGAAGTTTGAAGAATGATACTGTTGACACGACAACTTTGTCGTCACACGCATACAACGGCGCAGATAAACGAGCATGTCAAATGAGATCCAATAGGTTCGATAATCTTTAAAAAATGATAATGGCATCTATCGATTTTGAATTATTTCCTGAAATCTTTGATATTATGTCTTCCATACGAATCTGTCTCCGCATAGCGGTATATTTCCGACACTCGAGCAATATGTGTCTAACAGTTAAAATCTCGTTACAAATTTCACATCTGGGGACGATTTTTTCGGGAGTGAAAAGATAGGAATGGGATAAAAGTGTGTGTCCCACTCGCAGACGAGTGAGAACCACTTCCTCCCTCCGTGAACCTCGAATTGAAGATTCCCAAGCACTAACAGTAGGCTTTATTTCTTTCAGCTTGTTGTTGGTCTCTCTGTCCCATTCTTTTTGGAAACGAGATTTGAAAAGTTGTTTGAAATACGCCTCGAAATCATTGAAAGGCACTCTCGGGTTATCAATATCTTCTTACTCTGTCGCCTCTTTGGCAGCAGTGTCCGCTAACTCATTACCACCAATCCTCACGTGTCCAGGTACCCAGCAGAACACTACACTGACATCCTGCGAGGCAAGGGCGGTCAGGAGTGTCTGAACTTTCTGGAATAGATGGTGAGTTGAAAAAATCTGAGTAAGGGCTTGGAGTACACTCAAAGAATCAGAACAGATCAGGAAGCTCTTCTCAGATCGTTGTTCAATGTGCTGTAGAGAAGTGGAAATTGCAAACAACTCGGCTGTATATACGCTACTTATCGCACCTAATCTGATACTAACAGTAGCGGATTCGCAAGGGAATGCGCAGCCAACTTTTCCGTTCAGTTTTGATCCGTCCGTGTAGTATTTTACATGTCCGGAGTAGTGTGTGCAGAGCTCTAGATATTTTTGCTTGAACTCTCCAGCACTCGTGGTTGCCTTCGTGCTTGATGACAAGTTCATCAAGCACTCCGGACGTGGAGCCAACCAAGGGGCGGTATCACTGAATTGAATTGGATAGACTCGATGGTAAACAAATGACTCCTCGACTAAAATATGAAACAAACCAATCCCAGTTGATATGGTGGCGATCAGTTCCGATTCATGAAGAGCATGAAATTTAGGATTGATAACTGATTGGTAGGTAGGATGACGCCTACAGCAGAATAATTTTGAAGCGTAGAGCAGAGGAGATATGCACGTCGACTCTTCAACGAGGGCTCACCAGCCTCACAATACAGTCTCTCCACCTGACTGGTACGGAGTGCTCCTATGGCCAGTCGGATGCCCGTGTTGTGAACTGTATTGAATGACTTCACGTAGCTCTCTCGTGCCGAGTCGTACACAACACTACCATAATCCAATTTGGAACGTATTATTGCTCGATATAGCCGCAGCATCGTGGTGCGATCCGCTCCTCATTTGGTACCACTGAGATAACGGAGAAGGTTGAGTGACTTGAAGCACTTGAGTCTGAGTTGCGGAATGTGAGATTTCCAGTTCGACTTCACGTCAAACGTCAGCCCAAGGAACTCTGTCGATTCTGCGAATGAGAGGAGTTCTCTACGAAGATATATTTCTGGGTCAGGGTGCAGGCCTCTCAGACGAGAGAAACGCATGCATGTTGATTTTGATGTAGAAAACCTGAACCCAGTTTCTTCTTCCCATGCTTTTAGTTTCCTAATTGCGAGTTGAATTTGGCAAGAGGCCGTAGCACTTCTCGCTGACTCACTGAATATAGCCAAGTCGTCGACAAATAAGGAGGAAGTGATTGAAGATGGGACGCTTCGAACAATACCATTTATTGCGATTGCGAACTAAGTAACACTGAGGACAGAACCCTGTGGTACACCGTTCTCTTGGATGGAATCATCCGACAACACATTACCAACTCGTACAATGAAACGTCGGTTGGTCATGAAATTACAGATAAAATTAGGAAGATGGCCTCTGAAACCCTATTGTGATAATGTTTTCAATATGTTGAAGCGCCAGGTAGTATCGAATGCCTTCTCGAGGTCGAAAAATACAGCTATCACTTCCCGCTTCGTAAGGAAAGCTTCTTGTATGGAGTTTTCCATACGAATAAGATTATCCAAGGTATTTCTGTTCTTTCTGAATCCAGACTGTACTGTGCAGAGGAGGTTTCTCCGCTCCAACCACCAAACGAGGCGGTTGTTCAACATCCTTCCCATTACTTTACACAGACAGCTGGTCAGAGATATAGGTCTATAGCTTGATGGTGAATGCTTATCCACGGATGGTTTCAAGATCGGTACCTGGATAGCTTGTCTCCAAGAATCAGGGAAAGTATCGGTTGAATAGATATGGTCGAACAGGTTGAGGAGGTCATTTAAAGCGGCAACTGGCAGGTGTTTCAAGAACTGATTGTGTATTCCATCGATCCCTGGTGCTGTGTCTCTTGCGCACGTTATCGCGTTCTCCAACTCCCATACACTGAACGGCACGTTATACACCTCGTTGTTCGCAGAAGAGAAATCTAATCTTCTACATTCTGCAGCACGTTTGTGTATTTAGAACGATGCCGAGTAGTGGTGAGAGCTAGAGACGTCCGAGAAATGGGACCCAAAAGCATAAGCTATTTCTTGGGTCTCGGTAATTATACCACCATCTGTGTTCAACCCAGATATACAGGATGTTTAAAATTTGCCGTCTATCTTCCTAACTCTATTCCACACCTTGGTGAGGGGTGTGTGAACATTAATGGATGGAATGTAAGAATTCCATGAAGCTTTCTTCGACGTCTTGATTAAATAACGAGCCCTTGCTCGGAGTTTCCGGAATGCCATAAGGTTGATGTTGGTTGGGTATTTCCGGAAAATTCTGAGGGCACGTTTTCTCTTACGGATCGCTAATTTACATTCCTCGTTCCACCGGGAAACGGGTATGTTGCGTTCGTTGATCGACGTAAGAGGAATGCTCTCTTTTGCTGCGGCAATGATCACCTCTTTCACATGCTCAGTCCTTCTATCAGTCTCATGTATGTTATTAGAGTTCTCTAAATCAACATGCTTTGTGAAAAGGCTCCAGTTCGCGTGGCGCAAGTTCCACTGCGCACACCGCAAGGGCCGTTGATGAGAATCTACTCTCAAGATGAGTGGGTAGTGATCGCTACCACACAGATCTGAGTGGACGGAGAAATTGAAAAGAGGTGCGACAGATGGGGTGCAGACACAAAGATCGATCGCTGAAAACTCACCGTTGAAAGCATTAACCTTGTTTTCTCTCCATTGTTGAGAATAATTAAGTCGTTGTCATTGAAGAATTGTTCGAAAAGACGTCCTCTGCGGTTACTATCCACCATTGTGTCACCTCACAAGTTATTGTGGGCATTTAGGTCGCCTAGAAAAACATAGGGACGTGGGAACTGTGACACAAGGTTATCCAGATTCATTCTCGTAACTGGAGCCCATTCGGGTAAGTAAATGTTGCAGAAGGTAACTGGCTGAGTGAGAGCAACTCTAACTGCCACTGCTTGTAGTGGTGTTGTGAGCGGCAGTGGACTCACGTGACAGCTGTCATGGACAGCTGTGGCTACTCCCCCATGGGCTCTGTTACCTGTCAAGTCATCGAAACGATAGAAACTATAATTACGCATCAATGGAGAGTCACAAGGTTTGAAGTGCGTTTCTTGAAGAAAGAAACATATTGGTTTGAGGTTCGATGTTAAGAGCTTGGATTCATCTTTGTGTCTGTTGAAACCATTGCAGTTCCATTGTATTAGAGCCATATTGTGAAGATTATACTCTAATACAATGTGTGTGGTCATGTCAGTTATACACAACCTATATCCTCTTTTTTTACCAGTAGGTGGTATCTTTCGACCCAAATCAACAGCTTTTTCTGTTGGGTCCACTTCCATTCCGTCATCCACTTGCGTTTCAAGTGATGCGGAAGATGTATTCTGGGGTTCTTCTGATTGAGAATGACGAAATTGTGTGGTTTTCTCAGTTGCGGCTGTAGGTGTTTGAGTTACATGAGTTACAGGAGGTTTAGTTACTGTAACTTTTCCTGTCGTTTGCGCCTTAGATTCACTCGACTCCAAAAGCAGTCCTACTTGATGTTTGAGTTGAAAAATTTCAACGTCTTTTGCTTCAAGTTTCGAAGCAATATTTTTTTTCTCTTCTTCATGACGTTGACGTTCTGCTTCAAATCGTAGTTTATCTTCGTCGTGTATTTGCTCCTGTGTTTCCACTTGCTTCACTAGTGTCCAGGTGATATAGAAGATGCAACACAGGCCGACAAGAGTGAGTACACGCCTAACTGGGACAGTTGGTGTGTGCCATCGTGCCTCCTGTGTCCATTATCTCATCCGTGCTGTTGTTTTAATGCAGACGAGCGAGCCGATTAACAAGGGGTGGATTAGCCCCTAGCCTCCTGTTTTGAATGAAGCGGAAGCCAAAGAAGTGTTTTAGCTACTCTAGTTTTATATGCTGTTTCGCCTCAACTGCCAGGATCGTCTTTTCCATTCTTACGGGTCATCACGCACGGCAAACACGCAGGTGGGCGTTCTAAGTGCACAAAGGGAGCCGGCAAAAAGAAATAAACGTGAATGAAGAAAAATTCAAAAGAAGATTGAAGGTAAGTATAGAAGTGAGAAGAGATGGACAAAGGCACAGTACTCCCTCTGCATACTCCGGTCACCAAAATGGAACCCACTCGACCGAGGCGGTCCGAACTTTGTCTGGACCCTCACTCAAGACCCCATCGCCATGGGTAACCCTTCTGGGAGCAAATTAATTGCTCCCGACGATATGGCTCCAGAGATCACGGGGCCACGCGAGCCCCCACACCACGTCAAGGTGTTCGGATCCTCCGAGGGGGGTGTGCTAAATATCCGCTCTGTAACTATCTGTAATAACTATAATCATCCATATGAATACCACTAGGAAAACGCGGGATGCGCGTTGTTAGACGAGCTTAGGGGTATAGAAATCTAGAATGAAAAATAATTTGTCAACCCAATCTACATCTACAGACCTTGGATCACTCCAAACGTTCAAAAACCTTACGAGAATCAGTTATGTCACGGCTTTCCTCTTCATTCATTTCAATCGTTTTGAATCAATTGGTGACACTTGTTGCTATAGATTTAATTGGTTCCCGTAATAGCCTAAAGTGATGGGAAAATGCCTCATAAATGCGTTTTCTTCGTTATTTCTCATCCGATTGATGCGAAAAATCTCTCAAAATGTGCTTAATAGATTCCTTTATATTCGGCGAAAATTTGAGAGGTCTTGAAAAATTTTGATTTTTCAAGTATTTTCCTCCGGGTTATTCTAATGAGGATTTTTGAAATTTCTAAAATTCATAAAAAAAAAAGTTACCACCCGATAATGCCACAAAACTATACAGATCTAAGTTAGATGAGGAACCATGACGAAAAAAAGTTTGAAGTTGATAGCTGTAGCCGTTTGACCTGTGGAGAACCGACAAAAAAACATAAGAACAAAAAAAAAAAAAAAAAAAAAACATAAAAACGAACACCAATTTTTTTCAGTATGTCAAATTGAATCCTCGCTAAAGCTCGTCTAATTATTTCACTTCACCAAAATATTATCATTATTATAGCATTTTTTTTTCTCATATGTTGCTAATGTCAAAGTCTGTCCATGTGACAAACATTGTTTGTTTTGATGAAAAGTTATATGTGTGGGACCTATCATGTCAATATTTCACTACAATCAATTTTCATTCACGAAATTTCAGCTCAATATTCGTTAGCTTTCCTTTAGAATGCTCCATTTTCTTGTAAACGACCGATTCGAATTCCTCCAAACAGTGGAAGTTGATGGAAATGTGTAATAGAATAGGCCTGATATCAATTCTAATCAATAACAGAATCAATCACGATAATAAAAATTTCTATTATAGGAATTCTCATTTCAATCAATGGAGTGAAAAACGATAACATCCTTTTTCATACAAGTTATTCTCATAGGGATTTCACCAATTTTCCCAATTCCTCCCGAGAAAACCGTCAATCCGATTCTGCTGAATACATAATTTCAACCTGTTATGTTATCATCGGAACTTGATACTGAATTCTTGTTCCCAAGGTCATGGATGAAAGTAGCATCGTTTAGACGGGGCACCACAAGGGCGATCTTACCACCCCATTTTGATCATTGAAAAAAACAATTAGCTTTTTGACACCGAGACTTTAATTCTGTTATGACACCAACGTTTGGGAAGTTTTGATTTGTTGCACACTCTCTCATCTGTATGCCACGTTCCCACGTACAAAAGAGAACATGAAAAAAAGCCCGATTTTGTTTGTCAAGTGAAATGAAGTCTTAGCTCAATGGAATAAAAATATCGACAAGAATAATCTGTTGGTGGGGCATTCAACAAGCAATAATCGATCAATCAGTGTGGTTGAATGTATCATTTCATCTTGTCATGACTCACTTGCAACTCATTTTCACTGATAACTAGGAATAGTCAACATAATAAACTATGTGTTTGCTGTAAGAAGAGCGATCTACACACGAAAATATATATTTTTCATCATGTGACTAAACTGATTGTGAAAGTTTGGCAGCGTATATGTTATTACTGCCTCAATATGAATGAGAGTGACATCGCTCATCCAATATTGAATTTGGAGAGGCCCAGACTGAAATCTCCAATTTTGCATACAACTTTGTTCGTACTCCACATCAATCAGTGTAGTGGTAGTAGTAGTAGATATTTATTTCAGCACTGAATGCTATTTTTTCACATACATAAAATTAATGCTCTGAATTAAATGTAATAACACAACATACCGAGTAGCCAGCCTCAGGGCATGACACCATCGTCAAGTCGCTGTTTGAGAGCACATCCATTCCCGATAGATTGGTCGTGTGTACTCTCTGGCCAACGGGCAACCAAATCGACTATTCGCTGGTCGGCAGTAGCCTACACATGAACTGGTAATTAATACTGTGGTTCTGGTATCTATCGACGAGAGCAGGTTCATCTGCAGACGGAGCTTTCACGTTGATCAATGATCCATCAACGGCCCCTATTATGTTGGGGAACTCAGAAAGGTTGTGGAATTCTGCAATATGAAGTTATTCACCTATATAGGCCTAAGATTACAAATCACAGAATATATTATAAATCTGTACATGTGCCTGTATTCTATTCAATTTCTATTGGTTCAACGACGCACTTTACTGATGACTGAGATCTACTGACGTATGTGAATGACATATGATAGGATGGGACGATGAGATGGAAGGTTATTCAATGTTTTTGGATAGTGGGATGGAGTCGGTTTTAGCCTGTTGTTAAGGAACAATCCCCCTATTG
The DNA here is from genome assembly GCA_964007535.1 of Brachyptera risi. NCBI lineage: Eukaryota > Metazoa > Arthropoda > Insecta > Plecoptera > Taeniopterygidae > Brachyptera > Brachyptera risi. Next base: position 7,293,855 of record OZ023335.1, read on the forward strand.
ACCTGAATGACAGAGGATAACCAAAAAAATGCTGTCAGGATGGTCCACCATACGTCTGTACATGTGGGGTACCGTACCACCCTTGGGTTGCTTAACTGATACACCGAAAAAACCCACTCTAGGCCTAGGCCTAGTCGAGAACAAACAAAACGTCAAAATATAAGTCCATGGTCAAAATGAGGTTGGATGTAGAACCGAAATTATAAAATACGTAAATCAAATTTAAAAATAATCTTGCCGTGTTTTGGTGGCCATAATTTACATTTTCTCTCAAATTCAGACATAAAATCTTTGTGAATTGCTATACAAAGTCAATAGGTGATCACTTACTACAGCCTACGCCTAGGCCTACCAGTCTGGACTAGTCTCAAAGTTATGACAATTTTTTTGGTTCTTCTCTCCGGACAATAGATGAAAGAACTATGAGGATCTCAGTCACTTGCTAGGAATTGGTGGGACGATCAAATATTTCTTTATGAGTTTGGATTAAGACTAGATGTGGTATTATCTTGAAAGAAGGTCGTAACTTTGAACCGAATCAAAGTTATGACATCTTGTGAATTCGGACCCAAAGGTAATATAAACATATCCGTTGTTCATGAATTGTTACCATAATTACCAGAGGGCCAAAACCGAAGAGGTAAGTATCTAACCTCCTTGACCAAAACTCAATTTTTTTCGGTTTTTATTCAATTATAAAATATTCAGGTTACGTGGACAGAAGTTATTATAGTAAAGCGGGAGACTATAACCATATACAACTTGGAAGCACTCAAATTGATAATTTACGTGGAAAACCAGCGATTCTATTAACGCGCAGAAAATAGCTTAAAAGTCCACGCCATACAATGGCCGATACAGTTTTTCTGTATTTCGTCAATTTGAAAATATACAGGCTATGTGAACAAGTTTTATAACTACGTAGTCGAAGATTGTAAAAATTTGCATAATTCAAGCCCAATAATTCTCAGTTCACGTAGAAATTCAGCGATTCTACGCGACGAAGAGGTTTTTTCGGTCCCTTCTGAATCAAACATATGAGTGTGTTTCCACAGTGTGATGAACACGCTAGAAACTGGCATTGAAAGAGGAAGAACTGCAGCTACTTAAAATGTAAATTGATTTAAAGAGACTATTTTGTGATACTTGTCGAGACTGGAATAATATGCGAATATTATGTGGATAATATGCTCTATGATGATGATTATTGTTTGTTCAATGACCCACCAACAGCCAATTATTTCAGTATTTCAGGAATGAGCATGTGATACGTTGATGATGTTTACAAAAACCCATACCGGCACCAATGCCGATAACTTAGGCGGGACTTGAACCCACACCTAATTTGAGCATTAAAGCCATTAATTGACCGATTCGGCTGGGTATAGATGCATAGGCCTGGTCAAGTGCTGTCTAGAGCTTGTAATCTCAAGATATGGGGCCAAGTGCCTGGGTATAGGCCTATTGCGTACAGTGCTAGGGCCTAGTGGTTTTAGTGAATGTAATTAGTAGGTTGAGGCATGAGCCTAGCGTCTACCAGCCTAGGCCTACTCACTGAATGCAGAGGCTAGGCCCCTATAACATGAAAATATGTATTCGGATAGAAAAAATATTAGTTGATAATATTTTCATAGTAGAAGTTAAAAAATATATATGAACGTTGGAATGAATCAATTTGAATACCTAGATAATTTCAAAAGGTTAGAAAAAATATGAGAATCAGCATCCATCAGAAAATAATTGAAATGTATCGATTGTAAAATGAGGAATTGATAATTGAAATGGATTGAATTTTATCATGAGGTGAACAGTTGATTATATTTTGATAGTGGAAGTTGAAAAATATATAAATGTTGAAATACATCAATTAGAATATCCAGTCAATTTCGAAAAAGTTATAGAGAATTTCAAGCGCATAACTATCACTACTCAAGTATATTTATTTACATTCAAAATAATAGGGTATCTAATCCTAGTCTAATATTTGAAATTCGCAGCCTCTATGAAAAGTTTTGAGAAATTATTTGAATATAAAATTTCACTCAATAAATTTATTTTCAATTTCTTCTTTATTACTCATATAACTATGAACTGACGATATTCACTTGTACCTTCTGTGTAACCGCGGCGGCTGGCACGACTTTTGCCGGTACCACCAAACATTACTAGTTCTAAATTCCTTCAATTGATAAAATTAAATACTGCGATTTAAAAAAAAATTAATCTTCAAGATTGAATAGATTTCACACAAAAATGTGCCTGTAGGAGAAGCCAAAATAAATAATCACTGAGCAAGAATAAAACTTCACCTTCTACAAAATTAAATACCATTTAAAATAAAAATCAAATATTTGAATAAATTAGAGTGAGTTAATTAGTATTGAGTCACGAAGATTCTAGTTCAGCCTGACGGGATGTAGCGTGAGCAAAATGCACATGCAGGTCTAGAAAACAATCGAAGATTCTATCTGGGATAAGAACTGCTGACAAGTACGATTTTCATGTTCACACGTGTGAAATGATGTCATCAAAAATTACCTCGGTGAAGTAATATTCTAATTTTTAATTATTCGATGATCATCAACGTTTCAGGTCACATCGTGAAAAGTTCTCCAAGTGAGTCATAAGTTCCTCAAGTGAGTTCTACAAGTGAATTCAAAGTTACATCATCTTATTTCTCTCCTGAGCTACAATCAACTACTGCATGTGAGTACCAAGTACATTTTTCATTAAATTTGTCTGAATAATAATATTCCACTAAATTCAAACTTGAATGATTTTCCAATACATAGATTTTGATCATTTTCATTTTTTGTTTATCCTTCATCTATTCTTCCCCTTATGATGAATCCATCACATTCAATTTATTCGAAATTTAAAATGATTGACGTATTTTACAGTATGAATGAATTTCAATATTTTTATTTTTATAATTTTTATTTGTTCATCAGTTTATCTTTCATCCATTTTTCCTGTTATAGTGATTCCATCACATTCAGTTCATTCGAACTTCAGTAAGATTAATGTATTCTACAGTGCGGTATGAATAAATTTCAATATTTTTTTATTTCTCCTCAGATTTTCACGCATTAAAACCTGACACATCGTGTTTAAACCAGTGCGAATACCAGTTTAAAATAGATTGTCAAGTGAGTATATTCGATTATTCCTTCCAAGTTTTTGAATTTTTCATTTCTTATTTTTTATTTTTATGAGGTGTTTTATTCTGAATAATTTCTTTCAAGTGGCAAAATCAATTTGATCATATTTGAATAGAAGAAGCGTCAGAATGTGAGAATCTGTAAATGAAATTCCTATTATTCAGGTGAACCAGTGGGTTTTATTTATATCGATATTGTCGAACAACATTTCAAAGATGTATGATTGATTTCATGATTTATCCAGTCATTAATTTATCTCCATTTTTTAAATTTCAAACATCAGTAATATTCTGTTTTTATCCATAAAGGCTTTCACTCTGAGCTCGAATGAGATTGATTTTTGTAATTAATTTATAAATGTTTGAGTGTAATAATTATAGACCTGCTACACTTGACCCTGAAATCTATCATCATAATAAGCTAATTGGAACATGTTTGTCGTTACTGTTCAAGATGGATGCCTTGAATAGAATTGGAATGCTGGAATCAAACACGCGTAAACTTTCTGAACTAGTTATTGACATCGAATATCCCATCCTCAGAGCCGAACGAGTCAGTTCCAAATTTGGTGGAAAAGTTTTAATACATTCAACAGATTTCGAAGTGTTTCTACCATCACGCTTTGCTTCGATGACGAACGAACGAGCAAATACTGAACTTCAGAGGCCCATTCACGATTAAACTCAACCTTTAACTTATTCCTTCAACTTATGGCTGTAAACTTACGATTTTATATGCTCATTCACGACACACTTACACGTTTCAAGTTCAGTCAATAGGATTGCGACTTTTTATTCCGATAATGACGTCATGAAAGATCGATAGTTCTAAAAAACACAGCTGATTTGTTTGTTGACAGTACAACATAACCTAACTCTCGTGAAATCTTCTGATAATGGCGGACGGCTGGAGGTCTGAAATCGATGTGTCTAACGCGTCATAGGTTTGGAGCAGCGCTGATTGGTCAATTCCTACGTTCGACGTGAACTTAAGAAACCAAGTTTGGAGTTTGCAAACTTCTACGTTACTGCTACAGTTAAGGACTGAGTTTAATGTTGTCGTGAACATTCATTCATTCATTCATTTTTAAATCATTTTATTCCTGTTTTGAACAATAAATACATACATTTTTTTCAATTGTTTCTTCTCGAATTAAAATTCACAACAAGAAACCCGCATGAGAGAGGAACTCTTGTGTGCGGGTTGCCTGGAAGAAGTTACGCAGAAGAATAGTAATGAATACGTAATAAACTAGTGAGTCATCGAACATACAACAAAACAAAACAAGGTTCTAAAAACTAACAATTAGCACTATCTTAAAAATCTATAACTTATATGATACTTTCAATCATCAAAACAAACAAACAAACAAACAAAAAGTTATTATTGGAGAAATTAATTAATGATAATAATAATATAACATTAACATGAATAGAAACCGCACACATGAGGTAAACATATATATGTCATGACTATATAAATAATGAATGGGAAGAAATATAGTTATGAATATGAGATTGAATTACGTGAAATTAGGTGACTGGGTACAAAAAAAAAAAAGAATAACGTTACAATATACAGTGACAATACAAAAATCAACAAATATAACAAAACATGTATTCATTCTGATCTCATTTATAGTAGGGAGTCTATCATCTGCAATATATTGTTCATTTCTGGCCCTTCCATCCAACAACAAAGTTTCTTTTTGAACAAATAAATTGAGCTGCATTTTCTTATGTCCAAAGGTAAATTATTATATATAAAAGGTCCAATGTAGTCTACATGTTTTTGGCCAATAAGTTTACTTCTTATGGGAACGTCTAAATTAAATGGGTAAGATATAGCGTTATTTGATCTAGTTGTTTGAGCAAGAGGTTTATTATCAAGTTTATAAAAGCTAAAATATTTGAATGTATGCATAATGACTATTTTTATGAATAATTGTCTCATGTCCATCATTCCAGACATTTCAAAATTCAATTTAGAATTGTATTGTTTTTGTTTCTTCAGAACGATTTTAAGCAAAAGCCTTTGAATAGTTACGAGAGGTTGCATGTATACCTTGTTTGCTCCGCCCCAGCCAATCATACCATATTGGAAAAGCGATTGGGCTAGTGCCTTATAAACAAGTAGTAGCAAAGATCGATTTATAATACACCTTAGTCTATTGAAAAGGTAGAGAAGATTCCTAGTTTTATTTACGCAATTATTGATTTGATCTTTCCATCGTAGGTTGCTGTCAATTATTATTCCAAGGTATTTCACGTGGTGTACTTTTTGTATTTTATAGCAATGACAAGGTGTATTATTGATCGCACAGTCTGTAGAGTGAAGATTCAATATCTTATCTTCTGATGGTTGCGTTTTTGAGGTTATAGTAATTGATAGGTATACGGTCTTATTTTTATTCAATGTAAGTGTATTATTATTGAGCCAATTATAGATTTCTTTTAATGACCGATTTGCCTTACTGTATACTCCATCCCAATGTGAATCCCTAAATACTAGCGCTGTATCGTCAGCGTAGGTTATAATGTTACCATCGATTTGAGTGTTGCATAAATCATTAATATAAATAATAAACAAAACTGGTCCTAAGACCGTTCCCTGGGGAACTCCATATTTCATTATTCTTTTAGTACTATTTGCTGCTCCCAATTTCACTAATTGATCTCGACCGTTTAGGTAACTTCTGAATAACTTTAATGCTATACCTCTCACACCAATTATTTCTAATTTTGATAATAATCTATCGTGGTCTACAGTATCGAAGGCTTTTGCCAAATCTAAAAATACGGCTATTACTTTATCGGCTTTATCCAAAGACTCGTATATGTGGCTAGTGATTCGATAAATGGCATCGTTCGTACTACGGTTCGAGCGAAATCCATATTGATTTTGAGAAAGAATATTAAATTTGTGTAAGAATGAATTTAATCTGGTTTTAACACATTTTTCTAATAACTTTGCCAAATGCGGTAAGAGTGATATTGGTCTGTAATTTTCAGGTTTGGTTTTATCATCACTTTTGAATATAGGTATAATGATAGCCGTTTTCAGATTTTTAGGAAATTCACCTTGCTCCAGGCAGAGATTAAATAAGTGTTTAAGGGGGCTTGCTATATATTGTCTCATTGCTATAATCGTACTAACTTGTAACCCATCATGCCCACAGGCTGAACTGGCTTTAAGACTTAATATCGTTTCCACAATCTCTGATTCTGAAACCGGTTCTAGAAAGAGTGAACTTGAATTTCTTGGTATTTGATTCAAATTTTGAGTTGTATTATCATTTTGGAAATTAGAAGAAGTTAAAATTTTATCAGCCAAATCTTTGCCTACATTGGAGAAGTAATCAACAAGAGTTTCTACCGTCATTTGAGGATCGTTTGTTGTTGTATGCAATTTACCGTTAATAATAAGTTCATTTATTGTTGTTTGGGTGCTTACATATTTCTTATCACATACTTCATTAATATATTTCCAGACCTTTCGAGGATTATTTCCACTTTGATGTATTTTACTGGAATAATATCCATTTTTTGTATTATATATTAGTTTAGTGAGAAAATTTCGATATGTTCTATATTTATCTTTTAGCTCTAGCAAATAATGTTTATCACTGCTTGGATCGGCATTTAATTTCTTAATGTTTCTGTTCATTTTATTCCTTCTTCTTATTGAGACAATCAATCCATTTGTAATCCACGGTTTGATTTTCCTGAATTTAGCGTTTATTTTTGAAATCCTGCTGTCAGTGGATTCATCTATGTGTTTTTGTAGTAGTGAATTAAAATTTTCAAGTGCAATGTTGACATCAGTATTCTGGTATACACCCATCCATTCTTCACATTGCAAGCAAATCGTTAGTTTATTCAGATTCAATATATTTTTTGTCTTACAACTTTGTTCATTCATTTCATTGATTTTCAGAGTTTTGTTTCTATTATGATTCCTGTTAGAGTCCCAACTGAACAAAATTGAATAGTGATCTGTAATATCTGATCTATAAACACACGTGACGTAAGATTTTATGTTTTTTGATTTGAGAAAAATATGATCTATGCACGTGCTAGTATTTGATGCTTCCCTTGTAGGTGACAGTATACAACAAATGAATCCATTCGAGTATAATACATCCAGATAATCATGCTGACTCTGAGTAAGTTCGTCGCCCAGTATATTGATATTGATATCGCCTATGATTAATTGATGGGTGAATGCGGGAAGATCAGTAACGACAACAGTAACGAGAAATACCGTATGACAAACAATTTGCAAGTTCCTAAGTTTAAGGTTAAGTTCAATCGTGAATGGGCCTTAATGATATGGATAGACCCATAGTATTCATTCATAAGGGGAAGAAACAGTGTGGTACTGGAAACGCCGCAGATTTGATCATATTTGAACAGAAGTATGAAGTCGTAATGTGAGAATCTGTAAATGAAATTCCTATTATCCAAAGTAAACTGATCATAAAAACGATATCTATGAAAAATCGACCCAACAGTCTCAAGGTATATTGAATTATGTGTTGTATGTTTTCAATATAATCACATAAGTATGGAGAAAGTGGTGGTTGAGGGACAGGAACAAGATGGCCACCAAAGTCAATGACCTCTGACGTCATCCAAGATGGCGCTCATGGCGTCATGCAAGATGGCGGCTATATCCAAGATGGCGACTTCATCATTTTTAATTTCGAATTTCCCCTCTTTTTTTATCGAGTTTCATTTTGAATTTTCAATTAAATCGAGCGCGCTGTAGCGGCAAATTCTCTCTCTCTCTCTCTCTCTCTCTCTCTCTCTCTCTCTCTCTCTCTCTCTCTCTCTCTCTCTCTCTCTCTCTCTCTCTCTCTCTCTCTCTCTCTCTCTCTCTCTCTCTCTCTCTCTCTCTCTCTCTCTCTCTCTCTCTCTCTCTCTCTCTCTCTCTCTCTCTCTCTCTTCTCTCTCTCTCTCTCTCTCTCTCTCTCTCTCTCTCTCTCCTCTCTCTCTCTCTCTCTCTCTCTCTCTCTCTCTCTCTCTCCTCGAATTAATTAATTATTTATTTTAATACAAAATATTCACCTGGTGCGATTCGAACGCGGGATGTTCGCATTATGAGCCTGGTATCTTAACCACTGGACCAATGGAACAGTAAGAAATACATGTGTTATTATTGAATATTAGCTGAAGTATAGACCTATGACGTATGCGAAACAAGTCTACACATGTCAGCAAACAGTTCTAGTGCAGGGTCTAAAAGCCACCTCATAAGATGAGTGCTTATCTTGACAACGTTTCAAAATGTAAATTGATTTAAATGCGTAAATAAAATTATCAATTCAATATTTTGATATTCGATTGATTATTACTGATGAAATATAATTTCCCAATTTTTTATCACATTGATTATGACTGATACAAAATTATCTCCTGACCCATTAAATTTAATTTTTCGATAAATAATTTTCGTGATATAATATTTCGATATTCGATTGATTATGACCGATGAAAAATAATTTCTTGACCCATTCAATTTAATTTTCGAATGAATAATTTTCACCAATTCATTATTTTGATATCGATTGAATTTTACTGATGAGAATTGAATTCAATTTTCAAATGAATAATTCAACAATTCAATATGTTGATATTCGATTGATTATTACCAAGAAAAAAAATTCTCATTTTGATATTCGATTAATTATTATACCAATAAGGAATAATTTCCAGGTCCATTTAATTCAATTCTCAAATCAATAATTTCTATCAATCCAATATTTTGATACTCGATTGATTATGACCGATGAGAAATAATTTCTTGAAACATTTAATTTTGTTTTCGAATAAATAATTTCTACCAATCTAATATTTTGATATTTGATTGGTTATGACCAATAAGAAATGATCTCCTTATTTCGATATTCGATTGATTATGACTGATACAAAATAATCTCCTGACCCATTGAATTCAATTTTCGGATAAATAATTTTATTGATCCAATATTTTGATATTTGATTGATTATGACCGATAAAAATAATTTCTTGACCCATTCAATTTAATTTTCAATGAATCATTTCTACCAATTCAATATTTTGATATTCGATTGATTATGACTGATGAAAGAATAATCTCCTGACCCATTAAATTAAATTTTCGAATACCTAATTTTTACCTAATCAAATATTTTTCAAATTTGTTTTTTCAAATTCTCATTAATTTTGAACTTTCACTCTCAACCTGATAAGTTTATTGCTATGGTTCATCTATCAAGATCAAATTGCTTCATTTCACCAATCAAAACCAGAAGTATATATTTGACTTATCCATCTGTTATAATGAATTCTAAATTATTTTGGGAGCGGATAAGGAGAATAAAACATAGAGTTGAACATAGTGACACATTTATTTTTCACAAATCTCAAAATATATAATCAGAGTTTATAAAAGATATATGAGAAAATGAAAAAATGAAAGATAGTTGGTTTTGATAATATGTTTATAGATGTAATGGCGTGAGTATAACCTTCTGCTGCTATGAAATAAATAATCTGAAATAATAGTTCATCATATCATCAATCTAAAATCATTGTTCACTATAAAATCAGTATAGAATGATTGTTTACTACATGAATAATCAAAGATAATATCTCAAAATATGAATAATCCAAATAAAAGAGAGCATGATACTATGATTCAAGATATAGTGCATTGTTTCGAGATGTAAAGTAGGAGTGGGTTAAAATAATCACAACAAAGTCAGCCAGAAACCTAATTTGAAGAAAAGAACTCGAGAGGTGAATGTTAAATTTTGAAATCGCCATGTGCATATAAGAGTGGGGACCAAACTCTTGAGATATAACGTTTACTTCAGTATGAAGAGCCCCCGCATAGATGAGACGATTAACAAAATGTACGACCTTTTCTGAATGAATATCTGCTAGGTTGATGTCAAAAATGTTGAAACTTTCAGAAGTGAAGGAAGCCCATTCACCCGTTTCTCATCGACAACATTGATACTTTTACGAATATTTTCCATGGTTTTGACGAGAACTGTATTAATCATAGGTTTGAAAAAATCTTTCTAGAAAGTAGACACCAAGTTTGAAATATTCTGTAATCAATATTTTGAGGATGAAGTCAACATTCTTATAACATAACCATCGGCCATTTGATATTTTTTATAATCACTCTGATTTTTCAGTGTCGTGATATAGTGATATAGTGAATTTTTAAATATTCCATAATGAATAATTTTCTCAAGTTTCAAATGATTTTCAGATTTCATTTTCTATTCTTCAATGAAATTTCATTCCGATTTTTTTTTTTTTATCAATCCATCTCTCATAGTCAAGTCCCATTCTAAGCAGCCATCAATTCATATTTTTCCAATCGATTAAAATTAAATTACTTTCTATAACTTTTTCGGAATTGACTAAATATTCTAATTGATGTATTTCAACATTCATATATTTATCAACTTCCACTGAAGAAATATTATCAACTGTTCACCTCATGATAGAATTCAATCCATTTCAATCTCACATTTTTCAATCGATACATTTAAATTATTTTCTGATGCATGCTGATTCTCATATTTTTTCTTACCTTTTGAAATCATCTGGGTATTCAAATTGATTCATTCCAACGTTTATATATTTTTTCTAACTTCCACTTTGAAAATATTATCAACTGATATTTCTTTCTATCCGAATACAATTCCTATTCTACTGATAATAGTCGCTAACTACACACAAATATAAATTATCCGACATTTATTTTCATGTTCTTCGTCATTCAGATGAATGGTTTTTTCAATTGTGGACTTATGATTTTACGAATTTCATCGAAAAATTCAAACTATTCCACCATATACATGAAATAATTTCTCAATTCAAGAATGAAATGAAGTGTAACTGTTGCTAAGAAATCAATAATTATTGATCAAATAGGTTTACTGCAATTGAAATGAATCTTCTCATATCAAACTTTCACTCATTCATTATAGTTTTCAATTCAAGGTATCCATCTCAATTAGTAACGACAAACATGTTCCAATTAGCTCATTAGGATTATTGATTTCAGCGTCAAATATAGTATTATATTACACTCGATCATATAGAAATTATTATAAAAATCAATCTCATTCGAGCTCGGAATAAAAGTCGTTATGAGTGAGAAACATAAATATCACTGATGCATAACATTCCAAAAATGCAGACATAGCTATATAGAATGATGAATAAATAAATCATGTTCAATAAAGTTCGAATATCTCGATATAAATTAAACCTACTAGTTTACCTCTAATATAGTTATACCTTGTATGAGAACTGATAGTTGAATGATATTTCTAGTATATGAACCAGTGGAGTCTCATATCAGGAAATTTTGATTGGATGTTACTGATAGATAACTGTTGCTGATGCGTAGTGATTTCAGAACTAAATTTCTATTCTCATAACGTGGATAATTTTTAATCAGCACCATGAAATAGTTAACTGCTCATCCCATCTTCCAGAATCTGAAATATCTCCTCATTTAATGCTTCCACTAATTCAATATTTTTTTCAATCTGAATATAATTCCCATTTTACTGATATTGAAAGAGCAAGCAAGGTAATCATTTTCAAAATAATATGCTTCTGAATGTATGTCGACTGTATCAGGATTGGAAGTAATGATGGCATACAATATTCAGAACACTTGTCTTGTACTAACACGTTCGATTTGAGCCGAGTAAACCTGAGCTTGCATTATATTACAATAACAAATTCATAGAGCTGACACTATGGAACCAATAAAACGGATGCTGTATCGGCATAATAGCAAGTCGATATAGGTAGCTAGTGTAAGAACTTGTGTTATGAACCCTAAAGTTCAGAATGTGATGATAAAATATAGTCGAATACATAATAATATTTGATATTTTCAAATTAAATCACTTCATAACATTGAGAGAAACAGAAAAACTAGCTTCCATCTGTTATCGTATCAGTTAGCACGCAACTATATTCAGTGTACATTTAAGTTTGATGATGTCTGCTTGATTCATTTCCTAGGTTAAACTCCTCAGAAATAATCGAGTTGATAATTTTAAATTATATGCTTTCATAAATTATCACATGCAAATTCGATTTCGTTATTTTGTATTCATTTATATCAGGTTTGAGGACGTACTGTAATGATAACTTGGAAATATTCTTCGTGATCAATCTAATTTTCCATAATCGTGGCTTATAGAATACATTCATTCATTCATTTATTATCATTTTTCTACGCGTTAATTTGGAAATAACTATTGACCCGTAGGAATATTTCAATCCTGCAGACAATTCAACCTGTTTCACGTAAAGGGTGGCATTCGAAATTCAAATTTAAATATTTTTTCTATCATTAACATATTCTATTAGATATTTCTGATGAAAAATTATCTCCTCACTCATGAGAATCGATTCTTCCAAACTTTCATCCGGTCAATACATTCTATCTTAAATGTTCATTAATTTCAAATTTTATTTGAAACTGTTGGAAAATACATTTTTGAGACCTAATTTCACGCCTATCAAAAAATTTCCATTATCAATCTCAAAATATTCTGTGATGAATAATTTTATCAATCTGATATTTTTATATTCGAATCAAAGAATTTCTACTCTCAATTTCAGAATGAATCTGAATCTGTTTGAGAAATAAAGATTTGTGACTCTTGAAATTCAACGTTCATTCTAGTTGGAGAGCTCAGCGTATGGATGGGACGATGTGCAAGAATTACAGCTTATTTTTTTAATGAACACCTACTAGATCATTGCTAAAATTTTTGAAACTTTCAGAGGCAGGGGAAGCATATTCACCCGTTTCATATCTACAACGTTGATGCGCTTACACATATATATTCCATGATTTTGACAATGACCGCATTATTCATAGGCTTGACAAAATCTTTCTCAAAAGTAGACACCAAAATTGGAATATTCTGTAATCAAAAATTTGAAAATGATTCAATAAAACGTAATCATTACTCATATGATATTTTCTGTAATCATTCTGATTTTTCAGTGTCGTGATATAATTATATGCATCTATTTCCTAGATGCTAATTTTAAATATTCCATGATGAATAATTTCAACAAGTTTCAAATAATTTATAAATTTCATTTTCTATTCTTCAATGCAATTCTATTCCGAAAGAGAAAAAAATCATCACATAGCTAATTTTTTAATCAGCACTATGAAATAAAGTACTGCTCATCTCACTCCCAGAATCTGAAATATATTTTCATTTATTGCTTTCACTTATTCAATATTTTTTCAATCTGAATATAATTCCCATTTCACTGATATCAAAAAATCAAGCAATTGAGGTGATAATTTTCCGAATATGCTTTTAAATTTATGTCAACTATATTAGGATTGAAAGTTAGGATGACATACAACATTCAAAACACTTGACCTATACTGGCAGGTCTGAATACTGCCGAGTAAACCTGAGGTTGCGTTTTCTATATCGGATGCTGTAAGCCTACCAACATTTTCAAAAACATGATAGCAACTCGATATGGGTAGCTATAGTGTTAGAACTTGTGTTATGAACTCTGATGTTCAGAATACGATGGTAAAATATAGTCGAATACATAATAATATTCGATATTTTCGAATTCAACCACTTCATAACATTGAGAGAAACAGAAAAACTGGCTTCCATCTGTTATCGTATCAGTTAGTACGCAACTATATTGAGTGTGCATTTAGGTTTGATGATGTCTGCTTGATTCATCTTCTAGGTTGAACTTCTTTGAAATGATCGAGTTGATATTTTTCAATAATATGCTTTCATAAATTATCAAATGTGAATTTAATTTCGTCATATGTTATTCATCAGGTTTAATCTCATAATGAAATTTCATTCCAAGTATTTATAAATTTGATATTTCTCGTGATCGATTTCACATCAATAGAGAATATTTTCCGACTCATTGAACCATTTTTATCATGACCTGGAAATATCTTCTCAATTGAAGCTCTCACGTTATCAATATTTTTTCAATTCGAATTCAATTCTTATTCTACTGATGACTATACATACACTCTGATAATCATCCAACATTTATTTACATTATCCACATCATTCATATGAATTGTTTCTCAATTATGGACTTATAATCTCATGAGAATTCTATCAACAAATTCAACCCATTTCAGATATCTGTGGAATAATTTTTCAATCCATACATTCTTTATAATCCAATAATAACTGTAACTACGAAATTAATCAGTGTTAATCGAATAGATTTACTTTAATCAGATGAATCTATTCATATCAGTTATTTTTAATCAAATATTCTATGATAAATCATTCTAGAATATCTTTTTTATTCTTATGATGACATTTCATTCCAAGTATTTAACAATTTGATATTTCTCTTGATCAATTTAATTTCATCAATGAAAAATATTTTTGGAAACTTTCAATATGAGAAAATTATCAATAGTTCACATCATAATAAATTTGATCTACCTTCACATTTCAACTATCAAATTCTCATTTTCCAATCGATAATTGATGTGATGAATCGATAATCTGACGAATGATGATTCTCAACAGAACGTAACTGGAATGTTGACGTATGATCAAATATAAATTTTGAAAAATATTCAATCTCATTAAAACATTTTAAAATTATATAGATCAATGAAAACTCGAGCCTTGAACGTGATGTGATTACAAACCTCATACCAATAGAACAACTTAAATCTGATTTCTTCGAAAATATTAGTAATTGATTTTTATACCATGGAATAGCAGTGTATGGATACCATGAATATCAAAATCAAACCGAATATAATCAAAATTTTGATGGAGTTTCATATACCTCTACTCTATTTCATATAATTCGCTTGGACATTTTTTCAAGAGACTTGAAATCATAGAATCTGAACACTTTCAGATACTCGAACCAAGTAGGCATATCCTCAATGAGTGCATGATGAGATTCAATTTTATGTATCATTTATAAAACCAGCACCTCGCTGTATAACAATTTGTCTCTTCTTTTTCAACGATAGTTTAGGACATGCCAATTTTCTGAAACATGTCTTAAATTTGGTCAATTTTGTTCTAGTTTCAAGCGATAACTTATGATTCCCATTCAATGTATTGATAACACATTCCATAACAGTCTTCATCACTTCGAGGGGTGCAGTCTGGAGAATGACTCTCTGTAGCTTGGGACTCACACTTTTAAATACACCAAGTGTGGAATACACTGCGCTAGAAGACAATCACAATGAATCGATTGAGATCTAATCAACACATGTTACACGTATTAAAAAGTGCGAGTCCCAAGCTACAATATATATATATATATATATATATATATATATATATATATATATATATATATATATATGAATATATATATATATATATATATATATATATATATATATATATATATATATATATATATATATATATATATATATATATATATATATATATATATATATATATATATATACATATATATATATATATATATATATATATATATATATATATATATATATATATATATATGAATATATATATATTTATTCATTTTTCAATTTCAATTTCGATATATTTTCCCCAATTTTTTCAATTCTTTTCAAATCTCTATAAAGTGTTTTGCTCCAAATGAATATTTCTCAGCTGCAAAAGTTCATTACAAAAATCAAATGAACTCAGTGTTACCTCATATTTCGAGTGGTTCACCTTTTCCAATTTTTTTTAAATTTTTCAAATCTCAGTTTCGAATGGATGATCCATATTTTGATTCAATTTTATCATTTATATATCTATTTATCCATTCTCTCATTTCATTTCGTGTTATTTTTCATTTTATTTTTCATTTTATCTATTTTTAGCGTGTTCACCACACTGTGGAAACACACTTATACGTTTGATTCAAAAGGGACTGAAAAAACCTATTCGTCGCGTAGAATCGCTGAATTTCTACGTAAATCGAAAATTATCGAGCTTGGATTATGCATTTTTTTACAATCTTCGACTACGTAGTAATGAAACTTGTCCACATAGCCTGTATGATTTCAAATCAACAAAATAAAGAAAAAAACTCTATAGGCCTTGGAATGGCGTGGACTTTTATACCATTTTTTGCGCGTTAATTGAATCGCTGGTTTTTCACGTGAATTAGAAATTTAAGCGCTTCCAAGTTGTAATTGGTTATAATCTACCGCGTTACGATAATAACTTTTGTCCACGTAGCCTAAATATTTTATAATTGAATAAAAACCGGAAAAAAATTGAGTATACCCCATTTTTTGTCAAGGAGGTTAAAATACTAACCTCTTTGGTTTTGGCCATCTGATAACCATGGTAACATTTTATAAACAACGGGTGTGTTTATATCATCTTCTGGGCCCAAATTCACAAAAGGTCACAACTTTGATTCGGCTCAAAGTTACGACCTTCTTTCGAGATAATACCATATTTTGTCTTAATCCAAACTCATAAAGAAATATTTTATCGTCCCTCCAATCCCTAGCAAGTGTCTGAGATCCACATAGTTCATTAGTTCTGGAGATAAGTACCGGAGAAATTGTCTCAACTTTGAGACTACGCCTAGGCCTAGTCCAGACTGGTAGGCCTAGGCCCTAGTGAGTGATCAACTCTTGACTTTGAATATCAATCTACAATGATTTCATGGCTGAATTTGAGAAAACATGTAAATTCTAGCCACCAAAACACGGCAAGGTTATTTTTAAATACCGCGCAATTTGATTTACATATTTTATCATTCCGGTTCTACATCTAACCTCACTTTGTCTTGTTCTCGACTAGGCCTAGCGTATGTCACTGTTCGCCAGTCACCTTGTCTGTCTAGCCCTCTGGTCTAGCCTAACCTGTCAAATAGTTGTGTTGTGTCGTTGACATTACCACTAATAACTACCACTAACTAGGCTACTACTATACCTAGCTGAAATTTAACTTATGATAACTGATATAACCACTTAAACATCAACACTAGGCCTAATTATATATACATTATTATATTAGGCATATATAACTAAGCCTAGGCTATATCCTACTAATTATATTACAATGTTCAACGCTGGGCGTTTCCTAATTCTGGATGAGGCTGGGCCCAGTCTAATCAGGAGAGGCCTATCATTGTTAGCTGGTAGAGTATTCAAAGATAGGCTGGATCAATTAAATGTGTCGGATGACAATCTGATCAAACGGTACAGGTTTCCCAAGATATACCGTCTTGAAACTGTGCAACATTTTGGAAGACGATTTGACCAGACCGACAGCAAGGTCCCATGCCTTGCCTATTGCAACGCAAGTTCTTACTGCGTTGTGATTCTACGTATCTGGAACGTTCCAGTTCGTCATGGGCAATGTAACGGGCATAAGACAAGCCAGTTGCTCGCGAGTTTTGTGTGTCATTAGCAATGCATTGGTTGAACTCTCCCCCCAGTTCATATCCTTCCCTCTTGAAAATGAGGCATACGTGGCCAGAGTTAAAGCAGGTACGTTGCCGAGGTCATTAGTTGCTAGTACACAAAACTGTCATACACAGACTAGGATCTGATATCAGAGTCAAGTTGAGCTAACCTAAACCGAAAATCTTGAACACCGCAAGAATGATATTTTCATGCATGATGGCTAGTCTATTATTTTGGGGAGAAGGGGGTAGGCCCAGTCTCACACTATTCAATTGCAATATCGTAGCCTTCCTATTCAGTCATCATCTGGAATAATGCTTACGGTGTACTGGATTTTCAGTGTATGCCTACGTTTTTCTCGATGCACCATATTTTCGGTGTATCAGTTATGCAACCCAAGGGCGGTCGTACCGTACATGTACAGGCCTATGGTGGACCATCCTGACAGAGTTTTTTTTGGTTATCCTCTGTCATAAGGTCAATACTGGGATGGTTCTTTAACAACAGGCGACGACCGACTCCTTCCCACTTTCCCAAAAACACTGAATAACCTTTCATCTCATCATCTCATGTCATTCACAGACGCCAATAGATCTCAGTCATCAGGAAATGAGTGTGTCGTTAAACCAATATAAATTGAATAGAATACAGGCACATGTACAGATTTATACTGAGACGCGTGGCCGAGTCTTGACACACTGAACCGTCATTCGGGAGACCGGGGTTCGATTCCCGCCATGGTCAACCATCCTGACAGGGGTTTTCGTGGTTTTCCTCTGTCGTTCAGGTCAGTAGGCCACTGGGATGGTTCCTTAACAACAGGCCACGACCGACTCCTTCCCACCATCCAAAACACCTAATAAAATGACCTTTCATCTCATCATCCCATCATCTCATTCATCATCCACTGACGCCAATAGATTGTAGCCATCAGTATAGTGCGTCGTTAAAACCCAATATAAAATAATATGTACAGATTTATAATGTATTCTGTGATTTGTATGTCTTAGGCCTATATAGGTAAAACACTTCATATTGAAGAATTCCACGACCTTTCAGAGTTCTACAACATAATAGGGGCCGTTGATGGATCATCAATCGACGTGAAAGCTCTGTCTGCAGATGAACCTCCTTTCGTTGATAGATACCAGAACCACAGTATTAATTGCCAGTTCGTGTGTAGGCTACTGCCGACCAGCGAATAGTCAATTTGGTTGCCCGTTGGCCAGAGAGTACACACAACCAATTTATTTAGGGTACTTTCACAATCAGTTTAGTCACATGATAAGACAAATATATTCTCGTGTGTAGATCGCTCTTCTTACAACAAACACATAGTTCATTATGTTGATCATTCCTAGTTATTAGTGACAATGAGTTGCAAGTGAGTCATGACAAAATTAAATGATACATTCAACCATACTGATTGATTGATTATTGCTTGTTGAATGCCCCACCAACAGATTATTCTTGTCGATTTTTTAATTCCATTGAACTAAGACTTCATTTCACTTGACGAACAAAATCGGGCTTCGTTTCCATGTTCTCTTTTGTACGTGGGAACGTGGCATACAGATAAGAGAGTGTGCAACCAATCAAAACTTTTTCCAAACGTTGGTGTCATAACAGAATTAAAGTCTTTGTGTCAAAAAGTTGATTGTTTTTTCAATCATTAAAATGGGGTGGAAAGATCGCTCTTGTGGTGCCCCATCTGAACGATGCTACTGTCATCCATAACCTTGAGAACAATACTTCTGTATCAAGTTTCGATGATAACATAACAGGTTTTTTCAGCAAAATCGGATTGACGGTTTTCTCGGGAGGAATTGGGAAAATTGGTAAAATCCCTATAAGAATAACAAGTATAAGAAAGAATGTTATCGTTTTTCACTTCATTGATTGAAATTAGAATTCCTATAATAGAAATTGATATTATTGTAATTGATTTTGTTATTGATTAGAATTGATATTATTCTATTACACATTTCTACCAACTTCTACTGTTTGGAGAAATTCGAATCGGTCGTTTATAAGAAAATGGAGCATTCTATAGGCCTAGGAAAGTTATCAAATATTGAGTTCAAATTTTGTGAATACAAATTGATTGTAGTGAAATATTGATGGCCCCATACATATAACTTTTCATCAAAACAAACAATGTTTGTCACATGGACACACTTTGACATTAGCAACATATGAGAAAAAAACAATTCTATAATAATGATAATATTTTTGTGAAGTGAAATTATGGTATTCATATGGATGATTATAGTAATTAAACAGATATTTACGTAGTAGATATTTCGCACACTATGAAGAAATCATCTATAACAAAATGAGAATATAAGCCTATTCAACAATTAATCAAGTATCGTAGCTCAAATATCTCAAGAAAATCAATGAAATCAACTGAAAAGCTCTTTTAACGTCAAAGCTTGTCAAACTTCTTGTCGATTTCAATTTTTTGTGAGCTATTTTCCATTATTCTGCTTCATTTTACGCCATGTGATTTTGTTGAATATGGGGATTTTTCTGGTCGCAGTAGATTCTATCATATTTTTTTTATCATCCATTCAACATAATCCGTGGATATTTCAATCCGAATAATTTTTATGATTCCGATGACTTCGTTTTGTTCTGATGTTTTTTCAAATCTGCTTGATTTCTCCATTTTTAGCGTGTTCACCACACTGTGGAAACACACTTATAATATGTTTGATTCAAAAGGGACCGAAAAAACCTATTCGTCGCGTAGAATCGCTGAATTTCTACGTAAATTGAAAATTATTGAGCTTGAATTATGCAAATTTTTACAATCTTCGACTACGTAGTAATGAAACTTGTCCACATAGCCTGTATATTTTCTGATTAACGAATTAAAGAAAAACTGCTTTGGCCACGCCCACTTTTTGTCGTGGCGTAGGTTATTTCTTGCGCGTTGATAGAATCGCTGGTTTTCTACGTAAATTAAAAATTATTATAACTTATCACAACTTATCGGTAGGTAATGTGATGGCTATGAGGTATGGGCATACAGTAACAGAGTTTTAATCTACGGAGTGAGGCCTATATTCGCACGGTCAACTGTATGATTAAGTGAAAATAAATAATACGGTCAGTGATATCATGATCGCGATGTTTCGGTCCATGACTATAAATGGCCAAAATAACGCTCTCTCAACGTGACTTCTGTAGCTCATGGGTTAGCACAGCTGACTCCCATGCCAGGGAACTGTGATCTAATACAGCATATGACTGATTTTTTCATTTTTTTGAATTGGTTACTCTAGAGTTTATATATGAAGGAACATGGGCAATTGGCTTCTTCACGCTAAAATCCGGACAGAGTGCGCTAGCAGCGGACTGCCCTAGTTTTGTAACTGTCTGCTTATGAGCCATGTTATCGAGTGATTTATGTATGGTTGACTACGTCCGTGAAGTTGTCACACGTGTACGGTCACATGTCAGAATATGGAAATATGATTTCACCATTGGTTAGTGCCCCTTAGTGCCGTAAAATTTTCTGTTGGTGCAGCTTTAGTTTCGCCGTCCTTTTGAATTCAATTTTCAGAACCAGCCCCTCACATATCTCCGAAACTCCAATGGTAAACGTTAGTGCCGTAAACATTTTCGTTGGTGCCGCTTTGGTTTCGCCGTTATAGCGCGTTGTCCATGTGAGGGGCCAACTTCACGCCAGCCCCTCACATAGGCCTATCTCCGATCTTGGAAATTTCAACGGCATTCATTAGTGCTACGTTAGTGCTCGTTAGTGCCGTACATTTTTTCGTTAGTGCCGCTTTAGTTTCACCGTCATGACGAATTCAATTTTCAGAACCAGCGCCTCACATATCTCCGATCTTGACAATTCTAACAGTATACGTTAGTGCCGTGAGAGAATCGTTAGTACCGCTTCGGTTTCGCCGCTACGACGCGTTGTCAATGTGAGGGGTCAACTTCACGCCAGCCACTCACTTTTATCTCCGATCTTGAAAATTTCAACGGCATTCGTTAGAACATTTTCGTTAGTGCCGCTTTGGTTTCGCCAGCCCCTCACATATCTCTGATCATGAAAATTTCGACGGCATTCGCTAGAAGAATTTAGTCACGGCCACTTTGGTTTCGCCAAATAACGCGTTCTCCATGTGAGGGGCCAAATCTTCACACCAGCCCCTAACATGGACAACTCGTTATAACGTCGAAACCAGAGCGGCACTAACGAAAAATGTTCACGGCACTAACGAGCACTAACACAACACCAACGAATGCCGTTGGAATTTTCAAGATCGGAGATATGTGAGGGGCTGGCGTGAAGTTGGCCCCTCACATTGACATCGCGTCGTAGCAGCGAAACCGAAGAGGTATTAACAATTTTTTCCACGGCACTAACGGGCACTAACGTACCACTAACAAATACCGTTGGAATTTTCAAGGTCGGAGATATGTGAGGGGCTGGCGTGAAGTTGGCTCCTCACATTGACAACGCGTCGTAAGGGTGAAACCGAAGCGGTACTAAAGATTTTTTCACGGCACTAACGTAGCATCAACGTATACCGTTGAAATTTTCAAGATCAGAGATATGTGAGTGACTGGTTCTGAAAATTGAATTCGTCGTGACGGCGAAACTAAAGCGGCACTAACGGTAAATTTTACGGCACTAACGTAGCACTATTGAGTGCCGTTGAAATTTCCAAGATCGGAGATATGTAAACCAAGATGTAAATTTGTACACAACACAATAACAATACTGTAACAGCTGAAAAGTCGACCGTGCAGGGCTATGGCGCATTAGCGCCACAAGTGAGAACATTGTGCAGTGAAGAACGCCATTATGTGGACAAAGTCAGGTTGCGGACAGTAGGGCCTAAGTGAGGTTATTGGGTTGGGTTTAATCCTCGCGAATACCGCCGGCAGGCGGAACGGAGCTTACATATCATGTTCATTTATTGGTAACTGGTGTCTGGGGCACTCTCTCAATGAAAATGACAACTAGACTATCCTCCCGAACGAATCCTACGTCACTAACAAAAACAACCAATGACAACGCTGACCGTACAATCTATTTATGTGTATTGATATGGCTGACTGTACGATTATCCACAGCCTTTAATCTATTTCTCTATGGTAGGCCCTACTCATCATTACTCTATGGTGAGAGGTAGGCCTGAAGGATAGGGTAATGTTTTATAGGCTTTCAAGATTTTGTACTTTTCAATGGCGGTCATGATTAGGTAGGGTAAGGTTTGTGTCGAACGCTCAAACCATCATCTAGGTCTCTGGCCTATCACAACCTACCATGACCCCAACATCTTAATCGGTCGAAAAATTGGCCCAGTATTTACCATTATGCCATGACTCTAAGACAAGCGGCAGTGAAACTACTTTTATAATTTTCATAAACCTCCAAACACCAACCTAGCCTTTCTAGGCCCATGATTGGTTGGAGACAATAGAATAGGGCCTAGCTTAGCTTTGAGTGTGTAGTGTTAGGTCAAGTTATAGCACATCAAATCCAATGTCTGTGGCCTATTTGACAATACTGATATAAATTGTGTTACTTTTACGGTAGGCCTATTCGATAATGATGAGGCCCTCTTTGGAGGTCCCTTAAATTTGTTCAAATCCTGTACAAAGTTCCGCGCAAGGTTTATTGGCAATCTGAACCTTGCACCGCTCAACGGTGCATCCCGATGCACCAAATCATCCCTATGTATTTTGTTTAGCCACTCTTTCATGTACATGCCCAACATTCCTCCGCAATTGCACCCATGACATAATACCAGAGCCATGAGAGACAGTGGGTCTAAACGATAAGCGTGAATGTTTGGTTAGGTTTTCACAGTTGACGTAAAGAATACATGTAGGCCTAGCCCTATATCTGTCGTTCAAGTGTGTTCCGATGAAATGATTTAAATAAATTTGAAGAGCAGTTCAATCAAATATATTTCTAAATACTGTCACATTTTCAGCTTGTTGTAAGACCGACAACACATTTTAACCATTAAAAAACTCAGGCCCGCAGGTGAAAGGAATGAACATGAACTATGCCTCCGGACCGTATGAAATATGCATCGGGCATCTAGCTAGATTACAAGTTGGCCAAAACAAAACAAAAAAAGCTAAAAAGAAGAAGATGCCTTTAAAATGATTTTAAGGGGTGAATGAACTTATATAGAGTGAATAATTATGCACAATCAATCAATTATCCACCTCCGGATATTTTCGAAGGCAATTATATCCCCTGACAGAATATATTTTTTTCTATTATTATGGTTTGCATTCCAGCACCCGATCTGGTGCTGGAACCAGACCCCTATTTGAGGCGTTATTTGAATTTCTGCAACAAAATGACCCATTCAGGGTGGTTATTTGATCGATTACATTTTTCTTTTCCACCCTTAACTTTTTTTTGTATGACGCTCGTTTGGGTGGGATTCATCCCCTAACGAATTCGCGTTTTTCGCTAACCGGACCCCTATTGGAGGGGTTGTTTGAATTTCTGCCACATAATGACTCATATGGGAGGGGGAGGGGGGGGGAACAACCCTTTTTTTCCACCCCTGAATTTTTTCGTATGACGTTCGTTCAAGAGAAATTCATCCCTTAACAGGTTGATATTTTCACAATTATTCTGGGTGCTGGAATCAGACTCCTTGAGGGGTTGTTTGAATTTCTGCAACAAAATGACCCATACAGGGTGGTTAGTTGCTCGATGAAATTTTATTTTCCACCCCTAATTTTTTTTGGATGACGCTCGTTTGGGTGAGATTCATCCCCTAACGGATTCGCGTTTTTCGATTACCGGACCCCTATTGGACGGGTTGTTGGAATTTCTGCAACATAATGACTCATATGGGGTGGTTGGTGAAACAACCCCATTCTGTTTTCCACCTCAAACTTTTTTTGTATGATGCTCGTTCGAAAGAAATTTATATATTTTATATATATACGAATTAAATAATAATGAATACCATCATGAATGATTTTAATTCAATACATCCAAATAGGATCTAAATAATAAAATTGCAACATATTTTATAATTTTGTGTATCGTGTGGCTTGAGTTGAATCGTTGCATCACTAACACGCTCATATGAATGGACTTTGGGCCATTTGTTCATGTTTTGAGAATAACATGCATGATACCTATCAACACAATGTGTGGTACACAAAACTGAGACCACTTTACATACAAATATTGCTTTTGTACTTTTTTTTAGGTTTCTGTAAACAATACAAGGTTGTGATACGAAGTTTTATTACACTAGAAGCAATATATATATATATATATATATATATATATATATATATATATATATATATATATATATATATATATATATATATATATATATATATATATATATATATATTGAATGTTTTCTGCCAACAGAAGCATTCAAACCGCCATACTTGGTCTAGAGGTAGCACATCTGCTTCTGGTTTCAGGGCCACAGGTTCAAATCCTGCGTGAGGTGTGGGTTTTCTTAAATGTCCTTCCATCTATCATCACCTCACTGTTTCTTCATCACCCGCTCATTCATATTCTCTATAACCTAGCTGCTGGTGGGGTAGTTAAGCAACATAAAAAAAGCATTTAATAAGAGTTTTAGATTATTACGCCTATAAGCAAAATATTGAAAGTACTTTATTCAATTTTCTTCAATTTTAATTAAATTATCCTATCAAAAGAGTAGATCTCTTTTAAGAGATCTCTTAAAAGAAAGAGATCCTCTTTTGATAGGATAATTTAATTCAGGATTTTCTGTCTATAGAGGAAATCATGTAACGTTTTTTTGTGAATAGAAGCAATGTATTCAAGATTTCTTTCGATAGAAACAATCAATTCCAGAATTTATTTTCACAGCATAATCTATTTGAGGTTTTCTGTCAATAGACGCAATCAATTTGAGGTTATTTTTCTACATAAGAGCGTCCAAGGGTGAGCTCGCTCACCCTTTTCATCTCCCACTCATCTGTACTCTCGATAGACCTAATGAATGAATGAATATTAGGGTTTTAAGGCGCATCGACAGCGAGGTCATTTAGCGCCTGTCGAAATAAGTTGCAACAAAAGGTGAAAAGTGTGATATAAATGTGGAAGTGAAATTTAGATGGGAGAACCTCAATATAAATTAAACTAAGACTAAACTATGTCTAAAGTGTCTAAAGACGTTATACATTAATTTGTTAAAACCGAACATGTGTGTGCTGTAAAGGTTCACACCCATGGGACTAGGATGAGAACGATTTATTACTTGTTCTCAGTTCAAACTCCCCCTCAAATAGGAGTGGAGGAACGACAAACCATAATATATAAATATATATATGTTGGAATATGGTTTGAATTAAAATATTCCTGATGTCTATCCCAATAGATCGGCATCAAGAATAAGTATCAAATGTCAAAAAGCAGTATACTGGTCAAAGATGATTGCACATACAACGTCATCTTGAACGGACATGGAAATGTCCTATTTCGGGCAGTTTGAAAAATGATACTGGTAACAAGACGACTTTATCGTCTAACGCAGATCCACGAGCATGTCAAATGAGATCCAATAGCTTCGATAATCTTAAGAAGCTGAATATGGTATCTATCGATTTTGAATTATTCCCTAAAATCTTTGACATTGTGTCTCCCATACGAAGCTGTCTCCTCAGAGCAGTATATTTCTGACACTCGAGTAATATGTGTCGAACAGTCAAAATCTCGTTACAAATCTCACATCTGGGGACGATTTTATCGGGAGTGAAGAGATAGGAATGGGTTAAAAGTGTGTGTCCCACTCGCAGACGAGTGAGAACCACTTCCTCCCTCCGTGAACCTCGGATTGAAGATTCCCAAGCACTAACAGTTGGCTTGATTTCTTTCAGCTTGTTATTGGTCTCCCTGTCCCACTCTTTTTGGAAACGAGATTCGAAAAGTATTTTGAAATACGCCTTGAAATCATTGAAAGGTACTCTCGGGTTATCAATATCTTCTTTCTCCGTCGCTTCTTTGGCAGCCGTGTCCGCCAACTCATTACCACCAATCCCCACGTGTCCAGGTACCCAGCAAAACACTACACTGACATCCTGAGAGGTAAGGGCGGTCAGGAGTGTCTGCACTTTCTGGACCAGATGGTGAGTTGGAAAGATCTGAGTCATGGCTTGGAGTGCACTCAAAGAATCAGAACAGATCAGGAAGCTCTTCTCAGATCGTTGTTGAATGTGCTGTAGAGAGGTGACAATTGCAAACAACTCGGCTGTATATACGCTACTCATCGGACCTAATCTAAAACTAACAGTGGAGGATTCGCTAACGAATGCGCAGCCAACTTTGCCGTTCAGTTTTGATCCGTCCGTGTCGTATTTAATATGTCCGGGGTAGTGTGTGCAGAGCTCTAGGTATTTTTGCTCATACTCTTCTGCACTCGTGGTTGCCTTCGTGCTTGATGACAAGTTCATCAAGCACTCCGGACGTGGAGCCAACCAAGGGGCGGTATCACTAAATTGAATTGGATAGACTCGAGGGTATACAAATGACTCTTCGACCAAAATATGATTCAAACGAATCCCAGTTGGTATGGTGGCGAATGGTTTCGATTCATAGAGAGCATGAAATCTAGGGTTGATAACTGATTGGTAGGTAGGATGATGCTTACTGCTGAATAGCTTCGAAGTGTATGAGCAAAGGAGATATGCACGTCGACTCTTCAACGAGGGTTCACCAGCCTCACAATACAGGCTTTCCACCCGACTGGTACGGAGTGCTCCTATGGCCAGTCGGATGCCCGTGTTGTGCACTGTATTGAGTGGCTTCACGTAGCTCTCTCGTGCCGAGTCGTACACAACACTACCATAATCCAATTTGGAACGTATTAATGCTCGGTGAAGCCGCAACATCGTGGTGCGATCCGCTCCCCATTTGGTACCACTAAGATAACGGAGGAGGTTAGGTGATTCGAAGCACTTGAGGCTGAGTTGCGAAATGTGAGATTTCCAGTTCAACTTCACGTCAAACGTCAGCCCTAGGAACTTTGTCGATACTGCAAATGGGAGAAGTTCTCTACGAAGATATGTATCTGGGTCAGGGTGCAGGCCTCTCAGACGAGAGAAACGCATGCACGTTGATTTTGATGTAGAAAACCTGAACCCAGTTTCATCTTCCCATGCTTCCAGTTTCCTAATTGCAAGTTGGATTTGGCGAGAGGCCGTTGCACTTCTCGCTGACTTACTGAATATAGCCAAGTCGTCAACAAATAAGGAACAAGTGATAGAAGGTGGAACGCTTCGAACAATACCATTTATTGCGATGGCTAACAAAGTAACACTGAGGACAGAACCCTGTGGTACACCGTTCTCTTGGATGAAATCATCCGACAACACATTACCAACTCGTACCTTAAAACGTCGGTTGGTCTTGAAATTACAGACAAAATTAGGAAGATGGCCTTTGAAACCCCATTGTAATAAGGTTTTCAATATGTTGAAGCGCCAGGTGGTATCGAATGCCTTCTCAAGGTCGAAAAATACAGCTATCACTTCTTGCTTCGTAAGAAAAGCTTCTTGTATGAAGCTTTCCATACGAATGAGATGAACCAAGGTATCTCTATTCTTTCTGAATCCGGACTGTACTGTGCAAAGGAGGTTTCTCCGTTCCAACCACCAAACGAGGCGGTTGTTTAACATCCTTTCCATCACTTTACACAGACAGCTGGTCAGAGATATAGGTCTATAGCTTGATGGTGAATGCTTATCCTTAGATGGTTTCAAGATCGGTACCTGGATAGCTTGTCTCCAAGAATCAGGGAAAGTATCAGTCGAATAGATATGGTTGAACAGATAGGGAAGATCAGTCAAAGCGTCAGCTGGCAGGTGTTTCAAGAACTGATTGTGTATTCCATCAATCCCTGGTGCTGTGTCTCGTGCGCACGTTATCGCGTTCTCCAACTCCCATACACTAAACGGCACGTTATACACCTCGTTGTTCGCAGAAGAGAAATCTAATCTTCTACATTCTGCAGCACGTTTGTGTATCTGGAACGATGCCGAGTAGTGGTGAGGTCTAGAGACGTCCGAGAAATAGGACCCAATAGCATTAGCTATTTCCTGTGGCTCGGTAATTAGACTACCATCATTGTTCAACCCAGTGATACAAGATGATTTAAATTTGCCGTCTATCTTCCTCACTCTGTTCTACACCTTGGTGAGGGGTGTGTGAGCATTAATGGATGAGATGTAAGAATTCCATGAGGCTTTTTTCGAAGTCTTAATGATGAAACGAGCCCTTGCTCGGAGTTTCCGGAATGCCATGAGGTTGATATTGGTTGGGTATTTTCGGAAAATTCGAAGGGCTCGTTTCCTCTTACGGATCGCTACATCGCATTCCTCGTTCCACCAGGGAACGGGTATGTGGCGTTGGTTGGCCGACGTAAGAGGAATGCTCTCTTTCGCGGCGCCAATAATCACCTCTGTCACATGCTCAGTCCTACGATCAGTCTCATGTATGTTATTAGAGTTCTTCAAATCAACACGCTTTGTGAAAAGGCTCCAGTTCGCGCGGCGCAAGTTCCACTGCGCACACCGCAAGGGCCGTTGATGAGAATCTACTCTCAAGATAAGTGGGTAGTGATCGCTACCACACAGATCTGAGTGAACGGAGAAATTGAAAAGAGGTGCGACAGATGGGGTGCAGACACAAAGATCGATCGCTGAAAACTCACCGTTGAAAGCATTAAACCTTGTTTTCTCTCCATTGTTGAGAATAATTAAGTCGTTGTCATTGAAGAATTGTTCGAAAAGACGTCCTCTGCGGTTACTATCCACCATTGTGTCACCCCACAAGTTATTGTGGGCATTTAGGTCGCTTAGTAGAACGTAGGGACGTGGGAGCTGTGACACAAGGTTATCCAGATTTATTCTCGTAACTGGAGCCCATTCGGGTAAGTAAATGTTGCAGAAGGTAACAGGCTGAGGGAGAGCAACTCTAACTGCCACTGCTTGTAGTGGTGTTGTAAGCGGCAGTGGACTTGCGTGACAGCTGTCATGGACAGCTGTGGCCACTCCCCCATGGGCTCTGTTACCTGTCAAGTCATCGAAACGATAGAAACTATAATTACGCATCAATGGAGAGTCACAAGGTTTGAAGTGCGTTTCTTGAAGAAAGAAACATATCGGTTTGAGGTTCGATGTTAAGAGCTTGATTTCTTCTTTGTGTCTGTTGAAACCATTGCAGTTCCATTGTATTAGAGCCATATTGTGAAGATGATACTCTAATACAATTTGTATAAGTGCGCAAGAACGAATTAAATTAGCTAAACTTGTCACGTATGTTTTTGTTCTTTACGGAATTCGTTTACGCGTGACTTTGAAGCGTGAACTCTCTGTCGATCTACTTCCATGCTCTCATCCACTCGGGATGGAGATGGAGAGAATGCACGTTGAATTGGTAAATCTATATCTTCTGTTTTCTCAGTGGTCTTCGTCTTGGAAAGACGAATATGTTTATCAGGTAATTTAGCGATAGTTGGAGGTTTTGTAGGTGTTGATTGCGTCGCAGGGGTATTCAACTGCTCCGCAATAAGCTGTTTCAAGTCAACAATCTGTTTTGCCTGTGATTTTATGGTGTCTGTGTACTGCTCCGCTTGTTTCCTCATCTCCTCAGTTTGTTCAATAAACTGCTTTTTCAATAAAGACATCTCCTCCGCCTGCACTTTCATCAGTTGTTTCATCTCATTGAGAGATGATTCAACTGTGGAGTTGTTAGGAGTTTGCGTTGACAACTGCAGAGCTTGTTCTTGTATTATGCTCTTAAGCTTGGCAACTTCTGCAGATGGTGTTGCAGAAGTGCTCTGGGCTGTTACAGCTTGCGAGAAGGATTTACTTATTGATGGTAACGGGTTCTGTGTAAGGTAGCGTTTCCTTGCTTCATTAATCGAAATATTCTCTAATGTTTTTATCTCCATGATTTTCTTCTCTTTCGCGTATATCGGACATTCCCGGGACCACACCGGGTGGTCACCGTCACAGTTCACGCAATGGCTAGCATTCGTGCACTCTTGCGGTTCGTGACGGCTAGCACCGCTATTCACACAGGTTTCTTTATCCCTGCAGGTATCGCTGGGATGCCCAAACCTCTGGCACTTGAAGCACCGCAGAGGGTTGGGTATGTGCGGACGCACTGTCAGGCACATATATCCCGCGAACACCTTCTTGGGCAATATCGGAGAGTTGAAAGTCAGAATAAGCAATGGTGTTGGCACAAGTTTACCGTTTTGCCGCTTATTTATGCGGTATACATCTAAGACATCTTGTGACTTGAACTCCTCCGTGAGTACATCCAGTTCAAGGTTAATGAGATCGTGACAGAAGATTATCCCTTTAGAAGTATTCAGGGCTTTATGAGCGGAAACATCAATGAGGTAAGTGAGAAATAGCTTAGATTTCAGAAGGATGTGAGACTGTTCAGCATTCTTGGTTTCAACCAGAAGAGTGCCATCTCTCAGGGACTTTGAGGATTTAACCTCGCCTACCAGGCGGTTTATTCCTCTATGTTGGTCAAAGAGAGAGACATCTTTGAAAGATTTGTTGGATGTTGTAATTTTGATGGTGAGAAAGCGCGGTTCTTTAGTAGGTGGCACCAGGTCTTCAATGGAGAGCAAACTATCCATTAGAGCGGCCGGCCGTTTTTTGTTTCTGTGAATGAGGGGAGGGGAGAGTTTTGTGTTTGGGTTTTTATTCATAGTTGGTCCCACGAGTAGCTGGGGAAATAAAGGTTCACTCGCACAGAGCCCCGCATATGAAAGAAAGGTAAAATTGAAACTGGAGGTCACCAGGTATCCAGAGTTCATCGTTCAATACTACATTAACCCGTAGTCATTCAGCCATTAGCACGATTGTTCCCACCATAGGCTTAGGTTCATGTCCGTGTACATTGCAATTGTCGTCAACAAATGTGGGCGATTCGAGCATATGGAGGGAGCCGGCGAGAAGAAGGAGAGTAAGAGAAGATAAGAGAAAAGAAAGGAAAGAAGAGAAGAAGAAAAGAGATCGACAGATAAGGAGAGAATTGAGAAGACAACGCAACGCTCAGCACTACCTCTATACACTCCGGTCACCGAAATGGAACCCACTCGACCGACGGTCCGAACTTGGTCTGGACCCTCACTCTAGACCTTATCGTCATGGGTGACCCTGCTGGGAGAAAATTAATTGCTCCCGACGAAAGCTCTGGAGATCATGGGGCCACGCAAGCCCCCACACCACGTCAAGGTGTTCGGATCCTTAGAGGGGGTCGATAGACCTAGTGGGGTCGTTAAGCAACATAGAAAAATGAGCATTTTATGCATTTAATAGAAGTATTAGATTATCACGATTGATAATATTATTATTGGATTATAAGTAAAATATCAAAGGTGGGTCTACTCTACTCTGTTGATGAGAAAAGTTATTTCAGGATTTTGTGTCAATAGAAGAAATCATGTAACTTTTTTTGTAAATAGAAGCAATGTATTCAAGATTTCTGTCAAAAGAAACAATCAATTTAGGAGTAATTTTTACAGAAGAATCCATTTTAGGTTTCCTGTCAATAGAAGCAATCAATTTAAGGTTCAATTTTCTATATGAGGGCGTCCAAGGGTGAGCTCGCTCACCCTTGTTTATTTTTCATTTCAATTTCAATTTCGATTCATTCATTCATTTTTCACTCATCTATTTATCCATTCATTCACCGATTTATTCATTCATTCATCTTATTTTATCAATGAGGTTGAGAAAATGTATAAATTATTAAATATTTCATTAATGGTGATATTTTATTCTTTCTAGATATTCAGCCATTATTCAAAATCTCTTGGATAAGTGAGAATATTTACCAGCAATAAATTATGTAAATATATTTGAATGATCAATTTAGTGTTAGTCTCTATTAATCCATTTTTGTTTTTCTAGATAATTTTTTCACGAGTATTCAATGTTATTCTTATTATTCATATAAATTAAGTGTTGAATTTTTTATATCTCAGTTTTGATTGATCAATACATTTTTTCAATAATGTTGAGACAATTGACAAATTATTATATATTTAATCAATGATAATATTTTATTCCTTGTAGATATTCAACCATCATTCAAGAATCGTTTCGATAAGTGGGAATATTGGCCAGCAATAAATTATGTGAGTATATATTCGAAAAATCAATTCAGTGACCATAGTTGAATATTTTCGACAAGTTTTTCAATTCTTTTTTCAATTTTTGTGTGGTATTCTATTCTGACTAGTTCTTTTTTCAAGAGGGGAATCTTATTCTTATAAGCTTTAACGACATGGTTCAATTAGACTTATATGATATGTTTCAGACTACATCATGAATTCCATCAGCGAACATGTATGCAGCGCATGTTTATCCACCTTCAACCGTCGCAGCAACCTCACGAGGCATCTAGCGACGGTGCATACAAGCAATAGGCTGCACACATGTTCCCAGTGTAGTGAAAGCTACAACCGGCGTGATTACCCTCTGCAGCACCAAAAACGTGAGCATGGTACTTTGTTTAAATGTGATGTCTGTAAGAGACAGTATAGTAACAAAACCAATTTTGACAGACATCAAGCATATCATTTAAGAAATAGTGCATTGCTTGGAGAAGGAACTTCAGAACGCGATATTTTACCCTCAACTAATTCTTTAGATGAGGATGAATTGATAGAATCTTTAAACGGTGCCGTAAAAACATATAAGTTTCGTCAGGTAGAAGTCGGTCGCGATATTTTAGAAGTTGTTCATAATCATTTAGAAAAAGTTAAGGGGGAAAATAGTCGACAATTTAAATCTCTTCAACGGCATCAAGTGGTATATTGCCATCTCGGTGAAATATACCCGTTAGATCGATGGAGATGATATTTCAACTAGCCCAGTTTTCAGAAGTGAATCAAATACGCTTCTGGATATGAATGATTTCGATGAACAATTCAATTCCGCCTTTGCAAATATCCAAAAAGCGAGCGAGAAAATTTTCCCGGGAAGGAAGCAACTGGGGTATAGAACATGTTTATAAATTAGAATTAAATATTGCCGAGTATGTTCCCTTAGCTGCGAGTAGCTATATGCAATTATCGCAAAAATTATCAAAAACAAAGTCAATCATGAACATTCAAAATTTAGACGATGATAAATGTTTTTTGTGGTGTGTGTTGGCTAAAATTCATCCCATCACACAGCATGCAGAGCGTGTTCATCATTATCATCAATTTGAAAGTGAGCTCAACATGAAGAATATTCCATTTCCTGTACCTATTTCAAAATTAAATACTTTCGAATCAAATAATTTAACTATATCGATCAATGTCTTCGGCTGTGATGAAGAAGACAGAATATATCCTCTCCGAATAAGTGAGCAGAGAGACAGAAAACATCATGTCAATCTACTTTACATGTCGAATGAGGCTAATTCTCATTATTTTCTAATTAAAGATCCAAATCTATTGTTGAGCTCACTCACAAAACATGAGTGTAGGAAGTTTGATTGCGTATACTGCCTACACCGTTTCACATCAACAAACACATTGAAAAATCATCACACGCTGTGCAATCAACACGCACCACAAAAAATTAGAATGAAACCAAAAAAAGATAATGTCTTAAAATTCAAACATTGAAAATGTGTTATATACTAGGAAGTTAGCTTCTCACGACGCATCAGGCTTTTGTTATGTCATAATAAACTCCGAAGGTAAACCGTTCAAACCTCCGGTAGTATATCGCGGAAAGAACGTTGTCGAGGAGTTTATTAAGGCGATGCTAGAAGAAGCTGAAGAACTTGAGCCCATGATGTATCGTGAGGAGCCTCTAGTTATGACTGAAGAAGATGAACTGAATTTTAATTCGGCAGTAGATTGCTCCATCTGTGGGGAACATCTTAATGATGATAGAGTGAGAGACCATGATCATATGAGTGGTAGATTCCGAGAAGCTGCTCATAATGAATGTAACGTTAATTTCGAAAAAATCACCCATATCCCAATCTTTATGCACTATGCCAGAAATTATGATAGTCACTTGATTATGCAGCATATTGGTAAACTCAAAATTGGTGAAATCTCATGTATTCCCAATAATATGGAAAAATATGTTTCTTTTTCGGTTGGAAATTTACGCTTTTTAGATTCTTTCCAATTTCTAAGTGCATCATTAGAAACTCTCGCTCAAAATTTATTGGGATATGGTTTTGATCGATTCAAAATTCTAAGAGAGAGCTTTCAAGCCGATCAATTACCTCTACTGTTACGCAAGGGAGTGTTCCCATATGACTACCTTGATGATGAATCCAAATTTGGAGATACCAGTCTACCATCGCGAGAGTATTTTTTTAATACTCTCACTCAAGAAGACATCAGTGATGTGGATTATAATCATGCAAAAAACGTTTGGAACGCGTTTAACATTCAAAATTTAGGGGAATATCAGGATTCATACGTCAAGTCTGATGTTCTCCTTTTAGCCGATGTCTTCGAAAACTTTAGAGACTTGTGTTTGAAAAATTATGAAATTGACCCTACTAATTGCTACACAGCGCCTGGTCTTGCATGGGAGAGCTGTTTGAAGATGACAAAGGTAGAATTGGAATTGTTCACCGATCCCGATATGTATTTATTCGTAGAGAATGCAATTCGTGGAGGAGTCGCCATGATTTCTCAACGTTTTGCAAAGGCAAACAATAAATATGTAGAAGGTTACAACCCCAATGAACCGTCCAAATGCATAGCCTATTGGGATTGTAATAATCTCTACGGTGTTTCAATGAGTGACCAGCTACCTGTCAACGGTTTTTGTTGGTTAGATAAATATCAAATTATGTCAATTGATTTCACGAACCTTCCTGATGAGGATGGCAGAGGGTATATTTCAGAAGTTGACTTAGAATATCCCGAAGAGCTACACGATCTTCACAACGACTACCCTCTAGCACCTGAGAGAGTTCTCATTACCGAAGAGATGCTCTCACCTTATTGTCGAAATCTTTTGACTCAATTCGAACGTAAAATACCAGTCAACGTTAGTAAATTAGTACCAAATTTGAACAATAAGAGTAAATATACCTTACACTCTGAAAATCTGAAGCAATATCTTTCTCTAGGTCTTAAACTTACTAAGGTACATCGTGTATTAGCGTTTAATCAGAAATCATGGTTGAAACCCTATATTGATTTCAATACAAGGCAGCGTACTGCAGCTGTCAATAACTTTGATAAAGATTTTTTCAAGCTTATGAATAATGCAGTATTTGGAAAAACAATGGAAAACATTCGTAAGCGCATCGACGTTGAACTGGTTGTTGACAAAAAACGAGTGAATAAGCTAGTAGCTTCCCCATCATTCGAAAGTTTCAAAATTTTTGATAATGAATTGGTAGCTGTTCATTCAAAAAAACCTGTACTTTTTCTAAATCGTCCCATCTACGCGGGACTTGCCATATTAGAACTTGGCAAAACTGTCATGTACGATTTTCATTACAATTATGCTAAATCAAAATATGGGGAGAATATCAAATTGTTATTCACCGACACTGACTCATTATGTTATGAAATTCAAACTAAAGATTTATTCGAAGATATGGAAGTAGATGAGGACCGTTTTGATACTTCCAACTTCCCAAGGGATCATACGCTGTTTAGCAATAAGAATGAAAAAGTATTGGGCAAATTTAAAGACGAGATGGATGGTAGACCAGTGAAGGAGTTTATCGGTTTGAGGGCGAAAATGTATTCGATTTTAGAATCAGGTGGTGTAAACAAAAAAGTAGGTAAGGGTATAGCAAAAACAACCCTCAGGATGAAAATTCGGCACTCTGACTACTACAAATCCTTATTTCTTAAACAAATTCAGAGTGAAGAGATGTTTTCGATACGCAGTATTGATCACAATCTCTTCACAATAAAACAACGCAAAATCACCCTCTCACCGTTCGACGATAAACGTTACATTCTACGGGATGGTATCCACTCGTATGCGCATGGCCATTTCAAAATTTAGCATTTACCTCTTGAGTTCTCTTCTTCATATTAGGTTTCTGGTTGACTTTGTTAAAATTATTTTATACCCACTTCTACTTCACATCTCGAAACAATGCACTATTTGTCAAATCATAGTATCATGCTCTCTTTTATTTAGCCAATTCATATTTTGAGATATTATCTTTGATTATTTATGTAGCAAACAATTATTCTATACTGATTTTATAGTGAACAATGATTTCAGATTGATGATATGATGAACTATTATTTTGGATTATCCATTTCATAGCAGCAGAAGGTTATACTCACGCCATTACATCTACAAACATATCAAAACTATAACTATTTTCCATATATCTTTTATAAACTTAGATTATATATTTTGAGATTTGTGAAAAATAAATGTGTCATTATGTTTATCTCTATGTTTTATTCTCCTTACCCGCTCCTAGAATAATTTTGAATTCATTATCACAGATGGATGAGTAAAATATATACTTCTGGTTTTGAAATGGATTGGTGAAATGGAGCCATTTGATCTTGATAGATGAACCAAAGCAATCAACTTATTAGGTTGAGAGTGAAAGTTCAAAATTAATGAGAATTTGAAAAAACAAATTTGAAAAATATTTGATTAGGTAAAAATTAGGTATTCGAAAATTAAATTTAATGGGTCAGGAGATTATTCTTTCATCAGTCATAATCAATCGAATATCAAAATAATAAATTGCTAAAAATTATTCATTGTTGAAAAATTAAATTGAATGGGTCAAAAAATTATTTTTTATCGGTCCTAATCAATCGAATATCAAAATGTTGGATTATTAAAATTATTTATTTGAAAATTTAATTCAATGGGTCAGGAGATCATTTTGTATCAGTCATAAGCAATCGAATATCGAAATAAGGAGATCATTTCTTATCGGTTATAACCAATCAAATATCAAAATATTAGATTAGTAGAAATTATTTATTTGAAAATTAAATCAAATTGGTCAAGAAATTATTTTTTATCGGTCATAATCGATCGAATATCAAAATATTGGATTAATAAAATTATTCATTTGAAAATTCAATTCAATGTGTGAGGATATCATTTCTTATCGGTCATAATCAATCAAATATCAAAATATTGGATTGGTGAATAATTTATTTGAAAATTCAATTAGATTTTCACCAGTGAAACTCAATCGAATATCAAAATATTGAATTGGTGAAATCTGATGGCTTGTATAGACTTGTTTCGCAACGTCATAGGTCTATACTTCAGCTTATATTCAATAATAACACATGCAATTCTTACTGGCCCATTGGTCGAGTGGTTAAGACACTAGACTCATAGTGCGAACAACCCGCGTTCGAATCACACCAAAAGTATATTTTGTATTAAAATGATTAATTAGAGAGAGAGAGAGAGAGAGAGAGAGAGTGAGAGAGAGAATTTGCCGCTAGAGCGCGCGCTCGATTCTATTGAAAATTCAAAATAGGACTCGATAGAAAAAAGGGAGGGAAATTTGAAATTGAAAATGGTGTAGCCGCCATCTTGGATATAACCGCCATCTTGCATGACGTCATGAGCGCCATCTTGAATGAGAGCGCCATCTTGGATGACGTAATGAGCGCCATCTTGGATGACGTCAGAGGTCATTCACTTTGGCGGCCATCTTGCTCCTGTCCCTCAACCACCACTTTCTCCCTACTCACATATAATATTGAAATGATCTTGAGAGTGACCGATAGAAAAATGAACATTAGCATTACAACTGAGTAAATATAACATTTAATTGTATAAATTAAGATCGGATAGGTTGAGGTATTTCATGATTGCTAATGATTCTACATCCTGTATTTCCGAACATATATTCTAGTACTCCGTATTGAATAAGTGGTATATGATTAGTTTCAATATTCTAGTACTTCATATCAGATATCGTATTTTCGAAGATTTCAAACTCGAGTGGTTTTATTGGTATGAGACTTCTAATTACATTACGTTCAAGGTTTGCATTTGCATTGATCTATTCAATTTTGGAATATTTTGACGCCATTGAATATTTTTCCAAATTCAATCATATGTCAATATTCTAGTAACATTCTGTTGATATCATCATTCATCAGAAAATAATTGAATTTTATCGATTGAAAATGAGAGATTGATAATTTGATATGTGTAGCTAGATTGAATCTCATTATGAGGTGAACAGTTGACAATTTTCTCATATTGAAAGATTCTGAATTTATTTTTCAATAATGACATTGAATTGATCAAGATGAATCTCAAATTGGTGGAAACTTGGAATGAAATTGTATTATGAGGATAGAGAATTTATTCTGAAATTATTCTTTATGGAAATTTGATTATACTCAACTGATTTGAATAGATTCATTTGATTGAAGTATACCTATTTGATGACCAATGATTAATTTCATAGTAACAGTTATACCTGATTTCATTTCTGAATTGAAAAAATATTCTACCGATATTCTGAAATGGGTTGAATTTGTCGATAGAATCTATAAGTAGCGTACCAACTTATATGAAAACAGATGACAGTCATTTCTTTCCGTTTCTCTCAATGTTATGAAGTAGTTTGATTCAATAGTTTTCAAAGAAAAAATATGAGAATCATTCTCCATCAGAAAAGAATTGAATTTAATCGATTGAAAAGATTCAGAATTGATTATTAAAATGAAAATAAATTTTTTATCACGAGTTGAACAGTTGTTGATATTTTCATAGTGAGAGTTGAAAAATATAGCCTATAAACGTAGAATATCCGGTCAATTTTGAAGAAGTTGGAGAATAGGTTATTTTATCGATTGGAAAAATATTGAATTGATGGATGCTCGGAATGGAATTTCACTATGATGGAGAGGATTGATGAGGATTTTCCAAAATGAAACCTCATCGTCGAATAGAAAATTTAATTCTAGAAATTATTTGAAACTCTGAAAAATTATTCAATATAGTATATTTAAAAATTGACATGTAGAAAATAGATACATATCATATATATCATGACACTGAAAATTCAGATTGGTTAGGAAAAATATCAAATGGCTGATAGTTATGTTATAAGAATGTCGAATTCATCCTCAAATTATTGAGTACAGAATATTTCAAACTCAGTGTCTACTTTCGAAAAAGATTTTTTTAAACCTATGAATAATGTAGTTCTCGTCAAATACATGAGAAATATTCGTAAGCGCATCAATGTCTTCGATGAAAAACGGGTGAATATGCTTTCTCCACTTCTGAAAGTTTCAAAATTTTTGATAATGATCCAGTAGATGTTCATTCAGAAAAGGTCGTACATATTCTAAATCGTTACATCTATGCGGGAATCTTCATACTGGAATGAACGTTATATCTCAAGAGTTTGGTATCCACTCGTATTTGCACATGGCGATTCCGAAATTATAATCATATAATTTTATATAATATTATATGGAATATATAAATATATATATTAAATATATATATATATATAATTTCATATAATTATAAAATATAATTTGAGTTCTCTTCTTCAAATTAGGTCTAGTTGACTTTGTTGAAATTATTTTTTACCCACTTCTCGTAAAGTCACACTTCCTACATTTGACTTTGTACGTTATATTTTGAGGGATGGTATCCACTAGTATGCTCATGGTCATTTCAAAATGTAAAATGTTCATTTAAGTTCTCTTCTTCAAATTAGGTTTCATGTTTTACTCTGTTGAATTCCTATTCCATCTTCACTGATTTCACACCTCGGAACAATGCGCTATATCTTGAATATTATGGTATCATGCTCTCTCTCATTCATATGATGAACTATCATCTTGGAATATTTATTTTGTAAGCAATAATCTCAGATTATCCATTGAGTGAACAAGATTATTTCGATTGACTTTCTCATATTAGCAGAAGGTTATAGCCATGCAATCACATGTTCATTATATTACTTACTAATTCTGAGAAAATAAAATTGTGAAATTGTTTAATTCAACCGCTGTATTCAATTTCCCTGCCCATTCCTGAACTGAATAATTCTAGGTTATTGAATGCAAAGTTTGAAATTATTGAGAATTCA
The DNA here is from genome assembly GCA_964007535.1 of Brachyptera risi. Lineage (NCBI taxonomy): Eukaryota > Metazoa > Arthropoda > Insecta > Plecoptera > Taeniopterygidae > Brachyptera > Brachyptera risi. The sequence continues at coordinate 7,334,527 of OZ023335.1, forward strand.
AAGAAATAGTTATTTTATGAATATATCGATCAGAAACAATTACATTCACATAGCCTAGAATGAGGATATAGTTGTAGAAAAATATTGATCGGGTTAAAGTTGAGGAGAATCAACTTTAATGGATCAGGAAATAATTTTCCATTAGCAAAATCCAATAAAATATAAAAATATCGAATTAATAAAATTATTTATCACAGAATATTTTGTAATTGAGGATAGAATCTGAAATTACTGCGTCAAGACTACATCAGAAATGGTGACGTTATATGAATGAAAATTTGAATTCAAAATTACCGCGTATGAATAAATACGTTTTGAATATCAGAAAAATTGGAAATATTAAATCGGTCAAATTATTTTCAACGGGCGTACAGATGAAATCAGCGCGAAAATATAATCACTTACGTGATCACTTACATCTATAGGCTCAGAATTATTTCTCATACGTCAGATACTTAGAGCTTTCATCGATTAATAACGCATGGGATCCCTAATGGTGGATTGGTCCAGTGGTCAAGTCACATAACTTCTAACGCGAACTTCCCGCGTTCAAATCATGCCAATCGGACATTTTGTATTGAAAAAAATCAATTAATTGATTGATTTGGTTCAAAAATCAGCCACCAGATGGCACCTGCTTGAAGAGTGGGAACTCGAAAATGAAATGAAGTGGGAATTCAAAATTTAGAATGACGCTGGAATCAAATATTAAAATAATTAATTGATCAGTTTGAAAACTACTCACCAGATCGCGCCTGCATACAGAGTGCGAATTGAATATTAAAAATGGCGCGAGAATTCAAAATGAAAAATGGCCGTCATCCCGGATGATGTCCGCCATCTTGGATGATGTCCGTCATCTTGAATGACGTCATAATCGCCATCTTGAATGACGTCACAGGTCAATGCCCCATTGACCATCTTGGATGACGTCAGAGGTCATTGACCTTGGCGGCCATCTTGCACCTGTGCCAGAACTCTCATTTTCTCCCCACTTACATATCTTGCAAAATAAAATAAAAATCTCTCGAAATAATAGCATAATTATGTGGCCATGATTCACTGCTCCCAGAGTATATATTTGATCAACAAAGAAGTATATTTCATATGCGTCAAGGTATGTGGAATACCAGAGTCGATGAAGTAGCAAAAGTAAACTTCTTCAAAATATTTTATCATACTATATTCAGATATCGCGCTCATCTTACAACACATTTACAGCGTTTGCCTAGTGTATTCGGAGGGAAGTTTTTAGCATACATCAAGATAAGTTCCGCTACTCATCGCTATCATCTTGTTCTGATCAAAATGTCGTGTCTTCAGAGTATCAAAAAGTATACATGATTGATATTTCAAATGGTGGATTTTCTTCACCCATTGCCATTTGACCTAGAATACGTTCCATTAGGCCTGAATAACATTTCAATCTGTGAACACACTCGATTCATCCAGTTATACAGTTTGGGATGTCTTCCCATGGACAAAACGATGGAAACTAGAGAAAATCACTTTTTGCGTGAATTCAAATAATTAACCCAAACCGAGGACAAAAAAATTTGGATCGATAGATTCTCATTCTAGTCACTCCATCTGAATCAGGAAGCTTGTCCAATATGAAATGAGGAAAAAAATGGGGTCATCTACATTTTACGATTGAAAAAAAAAGAGGAATCGAAATTCGTCCTTTTACATTGATTCCAACACAGAATGCCACATTTGTTGTCAATATGTCAAGAATTCATCGGAACATTTCGGTGCAAGCTCTATTTTGATGAATAGGATCTTCTGTCTCATTCTGAGACCAGAGAGGATATTTTGAACGCATTTGTGAAGGACTGGATGGATCAAATGCCCATGTGTAATGTATGAAACAATGAAAATCGACTCACCGGAGTTTTGAAGTTGACACGTCCAACAGCGGCAGATCTTGTCATATTCGAGGAGGTTCCTGGAAATAGAAATGAAAATATTCTGAACTCGAAGATATAATTCATCGAATACAATGCCAATGAGTTTACTCATTTACTTATACATGAACGGATAGGCTGAGGAGGGTTGCTTGCGAAGTATGTCCATATTGCAACTAAAAAACTAGACTCTGACTTCGTATTCACATAATTTGACCCCGTATGGACGGTGAAGTTGAACAGGGTGGAGAATTGTTGAAATAGTTAGGGAAAAAAAATATATATTCATGTTTATATCTATCTAGTTATATATATATATATATATATATATATATATATATATATATATATATATATATATATATATGAACGAAAAAAATCGGAAAATGAATATATATATGAATGAATATATACATATATGTATATATGTATATATATATATATATATATATATATATATATATATATATATATATATATATATATATATATATATATATAAATATATATATATAAATATATATATATATATATATATATATATATATATATATATATATATATATATGTATATATATATATATATATAAATATATATATATATATATATATATATATATATATATATGTATATATATATATATATATATATATATATATTTATAAATATACATATATATATATATATATATATATATATATATATATATATATATATATATATATATATATATATATATATATATATATATATAATGTCACGGCCATGCCTAACCCAGCTGTCATCTCATCTCACATGTTATGACAACAACCACGACCTTGAGTGATAGCCGTCACTTAGCATAGCAAGACTATGCGACACGTTATCAGAGTGGCCAGAGAGAGAACTAGAGTAATCACACCTCAGAGAGAGTGCACTTACACTCGAGGTCACTTCCGTGAAGAGTATCGGGCGATCTACACCTAATTGTGATAAGTGTGCGACGTGTGTGTGTGTGGAGATGAGAACTGCCTTCGAGATCATCAATCAATAACTCGGGCGCATGGCTTACGTGCATAGATCCACTGGGTGATGAGTATTACAAATCAATAACTTCATTATCTATCATTTTGGAAGGGTTGATTGGTTAGACAGAGTTAGGACAGTTGAATAAGCAAAGTGATTCGAGTGTTAGCATCTATAACCTTTCATTGTTCGAATGCCTGTTTGGCATTCTCATCCCATCTAATCAATCAATAAATCTATGTTCGTTATCTAACATGCCGGTGTCTGATTAGTTAGAAAGTGTTACCAGTCAATAACCAAATCTATGAATAAGATCCTTTCCTTTCACATGCCAAGTGATACCAAATCCATCGCTCCCAAACGTATGAGATATATTCCCCAATCACTGATTATGAGTAGGTATTACAAGTTTGACCTATTATTGTTTATAGACTACTCATATTCGTGACATTTGGTGTAGGCGCCAGGCACTGCGTTCGACATTTGACGGGAACAATTCCATCCTGGCGCAAATTCATATATATATATATATATATATATATATATGTATATATATATATATATATATATATATATATATATATATATATATATATATATATATATATATATATTTCTTCTCAACACGGGATAAGGCAGGCTCGCGTTAATTTTTTTTCCTTCCCAGGCAACATATTAAGGGTGGTAGTTGTATGAATAATTCAGTGCTTACTCGGGCGTGATTAAATAGAATCGCAGACGATACATGCTTATACGGGTCAGTGTTATACAAATCAAATGTCACACAGAAATATTACTCTAGACTTATATTTGAAAAACAACACTGACAACGTACAGGGTACAGCTACACTAGAAAACAACGCACCACGTACAGAAGATATCACAACGGGGGAAACTGATAATACGCAAGCGGACGCACAATCTGATACATCAGACTTTCATGTAACACCTCATGAATTGGTAGAACTAGACGAACTCTTCAAACACACATCAGCACAAAACGACACAGGAAAAGAGGAAGACAACGATACGCCGAAATAAGGTGAAGTCACTTTTCTGACAATAACAGTGGTCTAGCAGACACAGATAGTGACACATCAGAAAAGGGGGAAGAGACCTCAATAAAGACAGTCTGGACTCCAGGAAACGAAGAAGTCCACGATGGTTTGGCTCTACACAACAGGGCATACAGCAGCCTAGAAAACTTACGCACTAGTCGTCTCCTACGCAAATTATCACCAGAATTCCAGCTTCTACGAGCACGATTTCGTAGAAGAGCACACAGCGTGGGTAGTACCTTAACACCGATCAGGACAGTCGAACAACAATACGCAATGATTCCATCCACATTTCTTCAAGCAGAGAGATTTGACGCAAGGCGAGACAATATTGAGGACTGGCTAAAAGACTTCGATATCGTCGCGAAAGCCAACAGATGGACAGACGAAGACAAAATAAATCAACTGAGATATTATCTTCGGGGAAGTCACGGTCGTCGCTTACAAGAAATAGAAAGAGATCATGAACGCTCGGTGTCAGAAGGAGAAAGGTCGCGACCACTACCGTACGCCACTGTGAAAGAAAGATCATTCAAATGTCTAACCGGTGATCACGGAATCGCAGAACTAGAAGAAAAACTGAGACGCCGTCTACAACGGGACGACGAGGACGTCGAAGATTATGTGTACGACGTCGACACGCTATGTGACAAGAACAGTCCCATCATGTCAGAGAAAGAAAAGGTGCGACGTATATTGGGAGGTCTGCGCACAGAGATACTCGACAGAGTGATAATGCACAACAACGACACCATGGAACAGCTTCGCAAAAACATAAACAGAACGAAAGAAGGCAGTTTCCACCTTAGACAACATGATAACAGTTTAAGGATGGTGCGTGATGAATATCAGCGTGAACGACCGAATAATATTTCTGCAGCGACTTTGGACGACTTGAGTGGATTGAAGAAAGATTTCAAAACTGGGATGAAGAATCTACAACAACAATTGACAACAATCCTCTCGATACAAAATCAACACCGGGAAGTCAATGCCACCGCATCAGCTGTTCCAGTACAGAAACTCAACACTTGCCATGGACACTGCTCGACATGCACATTCTCTACGTGCGCTGTCAACCACGCTCAAGATGTCGGACAGGTACAGTCGGCACCGCAAGAAAAGTCGAGCTATAACCAAACGTACTACAGCAATCGGAAAAAGGAATATCCAAACAACTCTTCGAGCAAACAATAAAGGCAACAAAGTAAACAACAACAACATCCAGAGGAGGAGTACGACTACAATGGAGGTAAACGTTATCGTCAAATACCCTATTGCATACTGTGTCAGAGGAGATGCCATCCAACCGTCCAGTGTCCATCTTTGGATATAGCCCGAAAAGCCATACCTCGCAATCAAAAAGAAGGTTCGGGAAACGGTCAGCCACGGGCGTAGGACAGGGTTACGTACCGCGGAGAAGAAACAGGAATTACAGCCCTGCACGAAAGAAGGAGAAGATAGAAAACAACAGGCATCAAACAGACACACCAGACTATAATACACAAGACGAAGACGTGCAACTGGGACCAGTGGAAATACAAGTCGATTTGATTCGACCAGCCATGCTAATGCACACGAAAACGACAATCGAAGGCAAGACGATCAACGCACTGATCGACATAGGCGCCGCAGTCTCGTGTATAGATGAAAAGTTAGTGAAACATCTCAAACACACTAGTCTTGTGGGCATGTTTTTCTCGGCGGCAAATGGTTCACGTATGAAAGCCGCAGGGGAAGTCCTTGTGAACATAGAATCAGGAAATGTGTCTTTCCAGATACCGATGGTTGCTATTCACGAACTGGCAACTCCAGCATTGTTAGGATTAGATTTTTGGGTAGGAAGAGACGCCCAGCTTGACTTATTGAAAAGATAAGCGCACTTCCGACATAATAATCGGTCAGTGACTATACAATACACTCATGGCAACCCAGATGACGTCACCTGTGATCACCACGGCTTCGTGGAGATAGCACAGATATTACTAGAAAATGATGAAAAGCCTTGTCAACTTTGCATAACAGAATATGTCACCATATTAGGCAACACTAAAGTAATGTGCAAAGTAAAAACAACGAAACCACTGTCAGAAGAAATAGTGTTATTCGTACCAAGTAGTACATTATTTCACAACAAGAAACTGTTGACACCTTGTTGACTGCTCAACCCGCATTCATTTCAAGAATTACAAATAGCTAACACCTCGCATATTACCGGAAGCCTCAACAGAAGATTCGAATTGGGAGAAATACACGAGATCCTGGAAATATATGACGGCACGAACGAACAAACACAGCCAATAGGAACGATCAACGCAGTGGAAGAGAACTCAGGAAAAGAGGCGGGAGTTTTCAGGAATACAACGAATGAATTAGTCGGCCTAGACATGAATCCACAGCTAGACACAGAACAACAGGAAAGGTTAATGGATTCATTGCAAAACTATGCCGAGCAATTTGCGACTTCGACAGCCGATTTGGGAAAGTCACAAACAAACGCATGCGACTTCGAGCTACTCGACAAGAAGCCCGTGAAGAAACCGCCATACAGAACTTCACAGAGGAAGGCTCAAGTCATTAGGGAACAAGTGGACAACATGATAAAGAACAAAATCATCACGCCTTCGCGGTCAAGTTATGCGTCACAGGTAGTACTAGTGGAGAAAAAGTCAGGTGAATACAGATTCTGTTGCGACTACCGGGCGGTCAACAAAGTGATAAAAACGAATGTGTATCCTTTGCCGATAATTGACGACATACTGAGCGCGCTAGAGGGTAGTCAATATTTCTCGTCACTTGACCTATTCTCGGGATATTGGCAGATTCCGCTTACGGAACGCAGCAAAGAAGTCCCAGCCTTCATAACATCTTTTGGCCTATACCAATGGAACTTTCTACCATTTGGCGCACAACCAAGCAGTGGAATTTTTATTGAAATAATGTCAGACGTATTGGCGGGTTTGAATTGGAGCGAATGTCTAGTCTATTTAGACGACGTGCTCATCATGGCACCAACATTCGATTCACACCTAATACGCCTACGAAACGTACTCGACAGGTTCAGAGAGGCGAAACTCAGCCTTAATCCAAAGAAATGTGCTTTTCTTTACCAAGAAATAGCCATGCTCGGTTATAAAGTGACACCACAAGGCATAGGTACGTGTGACGACAAGATCAAGGCGGTGAAAGAGTTTCCCCAACCCCACAACGTCAAAACGGTCAGAAGCTTCCTAGGGTTATGCTCGTATTACAGGAAATTCGTAGAAAACTTTGCACAGAAAAGCAGACACTTGACCGTGTTCACCAAAAAAGACCAAGCTTTCGAATGGACCGAGGAACATGAGACGGAGTTCCAAACGTTGAAGCAAAACCTGATAACAGCTCCAATTTCACGTCATTTCAAATCAGGAAATCCAATCGAAGTGCATACCGCTGCAAGTCAATACGGGTAGGGTGCATTTTACAACCAGAGTTCGACGGAGTTTTACACCCTATAGCTTATGCATCGAAAAAGTTATCAGATGCGGAAACTCGGTATCATACGAAACATCAGGAATGTCTAGCTGTTATCTACGCACTCAAAGTCTTCAGAAAATATCTCTATGGCAACAAGTTCAAAGTCACAGTAGATCATCATTCGCTATGTTTTCTTCGAAACTCCAAAGAATCATCGGGTCGCCTAGCAAGATGGTGTATCCTCATGCAAGATCACGACTTCACAATTCATCATAAATCAGGACGATTACATGAAGCACTCGATTGCCTGAGTCGAAACCCATTAGACGACGGAAACCACGATACATTAATAGACGAGGAGGCTCACGATGACAAAATAATGGCGTTACAACTACAGGACATTGCAGACTTACAAGACAAAGACATGTCGCTGAAAGAATTAAAAGATGCAATAAACAACCCAAATAACGCAGATGCAAAAATACGTCGTCAAACACGCAGTAACATCATTCAGAACGACATACTGTACAAGAAAAACTACGTAAAGCCAGGAGATTCTCAACTTTTACAAGTAATACCAAAAAGCCTACGCTATGAAATACTGTGGTCACTCCATGACGACAAGACAGGAGGGGGACACTTTGGTTTCGCCAAGACATACGGCAAGCTCAAAGAGCGATATTATTGGGACAGCATGGCGAAAGACACGGAGTCATACACAAAAACATGCACCGAATGTCAAAGTCGAAAATCACCGAAACAAAAAACCCCAGGACTACTACAACCCATACCAGTCGGACACATAGGGCACTGATGGGCCATTGACCTCATAGGACCCTTAATCGCATCTACAACCAAGAAAAAATGGATAGTCTGCTGCACCGAGTACGCCACACGTTGGGCGGTAACGGACAGCCTCGAGCCAGGGACAGCCAGTGAAGTAGCCAAGTTCATACTCAAATATATCGTATGCCAGCATGGACTATTCGGCGAGTTACTTAGCGACAGAGGTTCTTGCTTCAGGAGTTGTGTCCTACAGGACATCCCTCAGGGATTAGGAATAAAGAGCACTCTTACATGTGCATTCAATCCCCAATGCGACGGTCTAGTAGAAAGATTCAATGGTACGATAATTCAATCGCTGTCAATGTATTGTGATAAGACACAAAAAGATTGGTCAGAGCATGTGCAATTTGTAACTTTCGCCTACAACACCAGCAAACATGCTACGACAGGTTTCACACCATTTTATCTCATGTACGGTCGTCAAGCGAAACTACCGCTCGACGCCAGCCTGAGACAAGGATTGGATCTAAACCTAGAAGCAGCCCAAGTGATGAAAGATCTAGATTTGGCTAGAAAATTAGCAGTCGATCGAATCACAGAAACACAAAAACAACAAAAAATCCGGTATGACACGACACACAGGCCAGTAACCTACAGGGTTGGTCAACTGTCAAAATATATACTCCAACACGGAAAATAGGAAAGTCAGAAAAACTAATAATGAGATGGCAGGGGCCATTCAAGATAACAAAACGCATTTCGGACCTAAATTATCTAGTTATGTTGAAGAAAGGTAAAGGTATAAAACTGGTAGAAGACGTAATAAATGTCAAAAGGATTGAACCATACTACAGCCCGAAAACGTGCCCCATTCGATGCTCGACAGGCCCCGATGCAAACACAGTTAATCCGGCAAACTCCTAATAACATGTTATAGAGACATCAGTAAGGTACACTCATTGGCGCATACCGTAGAATAGCTTATCAGTAGAAACATTAGAATAGTCGTAATTTTATAAGGCAACAATTAATTCAGCATAATTTATACGCAAGTATGAACGTTTAACGAATGTATGATAAATAAAATAGATTTAACATTATACGTAGTAAATATAGAATTAAGAATAACATGGGTAGCACAGCAGGTTGAAGTCCATAAGCATAACCCACGACAGTAGAGCAAAACAACATAGAGTATAGCAAATGCCCAGGGATGAGCGTGTTAAAGACAGGAAACCACACAGCGATAAAGCCACACAACGGTGTAAAATTATATCGACTCACAGCAAAACCTGTAATATACGGTAAACGTCCCGGATTTTCTCCGAACGATGGTTCAGACAGTGTGGGTGATAGAAGACGAGATACATGACATCATGCGATGCATGGTTCTAGAATCACGGTTCAGCATAGTAATCCAAATGAATGAATGAAATGAATATTAGAGTTTTAAGGCGCATCGACAGCGAGGTCATTCAGCGCCTGTCGAAATGAGTTGCAACAAAAGGTGAAAAGTGTGATATAAAGGTGGAAGTGAAATTTAGATGAGAACACCTTAATACATTAAACTAAGACTAAGACTAAACTATGTATAAAGTGTCTAAAGACGTTATACACTAATTTGTTAAAACAGTACATGTTTATGCTTTAAAGAGTCACACCCATGGGACTAGTATGAGAACGTTTTATTACTTGTTCTCAGTTCAAACTCCCCCTCAAATAGGAGTGGAGGAACGACAAACCATACCAGATATATGTTGAGATATGGTTTGATTTGGAATATTCCTGATGTCTATCCCAAGAGATCGGCATCAAGAATAAGTATCAAATGTCAAAAAGCAGTACACTGGTGAAAGATGATTGCACAAACCACGTCATCTTGAACAGACATGAAAATGTCCTAATTCGGGCAGTTTGAAAAATGATACTGGTAACAAGACGACTTTATCGTCTAACGCAGATCCACGAGCATGTCAAATGAAATCCGATAGCTTCGATAATCTTAGAAAGCTGAATATGGTATCTATCGATTTTGAATTATTCCCTTAAATCTTTGACATTGTGTCTTCCGTACGAAGCTGTCTCCGCAGAGCGGTATATTTCCGACACTCGAGCAATATGTGTCTAACAGTTAAAATCTCGTTACAAATTTCACATCTGGGGACGATTTTTTCGGGGGTGAAAAGATGGGAATGTGTTAAAAGTGTGTGTCCCACTCGCAGACGAGTGAGAACCACTTCCTCCCTCCGTGAACCTCGGATTGAAGATTCCCAAGCACTAACAGTTGGCTTGATTTCTTTCAGCTTGTTGTTGGTCTCCCTGTCCCACTCTTTTTGGAAACGAGATTTGAAAAGTAGTTTGAAATACGCCTTGAAATCATTGAGAGGCACTCTCGGGTTATCAATATCTTCTTTCTCCGTCGCTTCTTTGGCAGCCCTGTCCGCTGACTCATTACCACCAATCCCCACGTGTCCAGGTACCCAGCAGAACACTACACTAACATCCTGCGAGGCAAGGGCGGTCAGGAGTGTCTGCACTTTCTGGACTAGATGGTGAGTTGGAAAGATCTGAGTCATGGCTTGGAGTGCACTCAAAGAATCAGAACAGATCAGGAAGCTCTTCTCAGATCGTTGTTGAATGTGCTGTAGAGAGGTGACAATTGCAAACAACTCGGCTGTATATACGCTACTCATCGAACCTAATCTAAAACTAACAGTGGAGGATTCGCTAACGAATGCGCAGCCAACTTTTCCGATCAGTTTTGATCCGTCCGTGTAGTATTTAATATGTCCGGGGTAGTGTGAGCAGAGCTCTAGGTATTTTTGCTTATACTCTTCTGCACTCGTGCTTGCCTTCGTACTCGATGACAAGTTCATCAAGCACTTCGGACGTGGGGCCAACCAGGGGGCGGTATCACTAAATCGAATTGGATAGACTCGAGGGTATACAAATGACTCTTCTACCAAAATATGATTCAAACGAATCCCAGTTGGTATGGTGGCGAATGGTTTCGATTCATAGAGAGCATGAAATCTAGGGTTGATAACTGATTGGTAGGTAGGATGATGCTTACTGCTGAATAGCTTCGAAGTGTATGCGCAAAGGAGATATGCACGTCGACTCTTCAACGAGGGCTCACCAGCCTCACAATACAGGCTCTCCACCCGACTGGTACGGAGTGCTTCTATGGCCAGTCGGATGCCCGTGTTGTGAACTGTATTGAGTGGCTTCACGTAGCTCTCTCGTGCCGAGTCGTACACAACACTACCATAATCCAATTTGGAAGGGAATTGATGCTCGGTAAAGCCGCAGCATCGTGGTGCGATCCGCTCCCCATTTGGTACCACTAAGATAACGGAGAAGGTTAAGTGATTTGAAGCACTTGAGTCTGAGTTGCGAAATGTAGGATCTCCAGTTCAACTTCACGTCAAACGTCAGCCCTAGGAACTTTGTCGATTCTGCAAATGGGAGGATTTCTCTACGAAGATATATATCTGGGTCAGGGTGCAGGCCTCTCAGACGAGAGAAACGCATGCACGTTGATTTTGATGTGGAAAACCTGAACCCAGTTTCATCTTCCCATGCTTCCAGTTTCCTAATTGCAAGTTGGATTTGGCGAGAGGCCGTTGCACTTCTCGTTGACTTACTGAATATAGCCAAGTCGTCGACAAATAATGAACAAGTGATAGAGGATGGAACGCTTCGAACAATACCATTTATAGCGATGGCGAACAAAGTAACACTGAGGACAGAACCCTGTGGTACACCGTTCTCTTGGATGAACTCATCCGACAACACATTACCAACTCGTACTTTGAAACGTCGGTTGGTCATGAAATTACAGACAAAATTAGGAAGATGGCCTCTGAAACCCCATTGAGATAAGGTTTTCAATATGTTGGAGCGCCAGGTGGTATCGAATGCCTTCTCAAGGTCGAAGGATACAGCTATTACTTCCTGCTTCGTAAGAAAAGCTTCTTGTATGAAGCTTTCCATACGAATAAGATGATCCAGGGTATTTCTATTTTTTCTGGATCCAGACTGTACTGTGCAAAGGAGGTTATTTCGTTCCAACCACCAAACGAGGCGGTTGTTCAACATCCTTTCCATCACTCTACACAGACAGCTGGTCAGAGATATAGGTCTATAGCTTGATGGGCACAGCTCCAAGACGGTATGTCTTGGAAACCTGTACCGTTTAATCAGATGGTCATCCGACACATTTAATGAATCCAGCCCATCTTTGAATAGGCCTACTCTACCAGGTCCAACAATGATAGGCCCCTCCTGATTAGGCCTGAGCCTAGCCTCATCTAGAATTAGAAAAAGCCCAGCGTTGAACATTGTAATATAATTAGTAGGAAATAGGCCTGGGCCTATTATAACTGTGTATATATAATTAGTGTTAGTGTTTTAGTGGTTATATTAGTAATCATAAGTTACATTTCAGCTAGGTAGGCCTACAGGCCTAGTAATAGTGGTAGGCCTATACTATTTGACAGGTTAGGCTAGAGTAGACAGGCAAGGTGAGTGGTCAGAGCCGACACTGACAGTTACACACGCTAGGCCTAGTCGAGATCAAGCAAAACGTTGAGGTTAGATGTAGAACCGGATTTATAAAATACGTAAATCAAATTGCGCGGTATTTAAAAATATCCTCGCCGTGTTTTGGTGGCTAGAATTTACATTTTCTTTCAAATTCAGCCATAAAATCATTGTAAATTGATATTCAAAGTCGAGAGGTGATCACTTACTAGGGCCTAGGCCTAGGCTAGGCCTACCAGGCAATTTTTTAGGTACTTGTCTCCGGACAATATATGAAAGAACAGCTATGAGGATCTCAGACACTTGCCAGGGATTGGTAGGACGATCAAATATTTCTTTATGAGTTAAAAAATGGTATTATCTCGAAAGAAGGTCTTAACTTTGAACCAAATCAAAGTTATTACCTTTTGTGAATTCGGGCCCAGAAGATGATGATATAAACACATCCGTTATTTATAAAATGTCACCATGGTTATCAGAGGGCCAAAACCAAAGAGGTTAGTATCTGACCAACTTGACCAAAAATGAGGTATACTCAATCTTTTTTAGCGTGTTCACCACACTGTGGAAACACACTTATACGTTTGATTCAAAAGGGACCGAAAAAATCTATTCGTCGCGTAGAATCGCTGAATTTCTACGTAAATTGAAAATTATCGAGCTTGGATTATGTATTTTTTTACAATCTTCGACTACGTAGTAATGAAACTTGTCCACATAGCCTGTATATTTTCAAATCAACGAAATAAAGAAAAAAACTCTATCGACCTTGGAATGGCGTGGACTTTTATACCATATTTTGCGCGTTAATAGAATCGCTGGTTTTCCACGTAAATCAGAAATTTGAGCGCTTTCAAGTTGTAATTGGTTATAATCTACCGCGTTACGATAATAACTTTTGTCCACGTAGCCTCAATATTTTATAATTAAATAAAAACCGAAAAAAGATTGAGTATACCCCATTTTTGGTCAAGGAGGTTAAAATACTAACCTCTTTGGTTTGGCCCTCTGAAAACCATGGTAACATTTTATAAACAACGGATGTGTTCATATTATCTTCTGGGCCCGAATTCACACAAGGTCATAACTTTGATTTGGCTCAAAGTTACGAACTTCTTTCGAGATAATACCATATTTTGTCCTAATCCAAACTCATGAAGAAATATTTGATCGTCCCACCAATCCCTAGCAAGTGTCTGAGATCCTAATAGCTGTTCTTTCATCTATTGTCCAGAGAGAAGTACCTAAAAAATTGACTGGTAGGCCTAGGCCCTAGTAAGTGATCACCTCTTGACTTTGAATATCAATTTACAATGATTTTATGGCTGAATTTGACAGAAAATGTAAATTCTACCCACCAAAACACGGTAAGGATATTTTTAAATACCGCGCAATTTGATTTACGTATTTTATAAATCCGGTTGTACATCTAACCTCAACGTTTTGCTTGATCTCGACTAGGCCTAGGCCTAGCGGGTGCAACTGTCAGTGTCACCTCTGACCACTCACCTTGTCTGTCTACTCTAGCCTAACCTGTCAAAGAGTGTACCACTATTACTAGGCCTATATGCCTACCTAGCTGAAATGTAACTTATGATTACTAATATAACCACTAAAACACTAACACTAATTATATATACAGTTATAATAGGCCTAGGTCTATTTCCTACTAATTATATTACAATGTTCAATGCTGGGCTTTTCCTAATTCTGGATGAGGCTAGGCCGAGGCCCAATCAGGAGGGGCCTATCATTGTTAGACCTGGCAGAGTATTCAAAGATAGGCTGGATTCATTAAATGTGTCGGATGACCATCTGATTAAACGGTACAGGTTTCCAAGACATATCGTCTTGGAACTGTGCAGCATTTTGGAAGGCCATTTGACCAGACCGACGCAAGTTCTTACTGCATTGCGATTCTACGCGTCTGGAACGTTCCAGCTCGTTATGGGCGATGTAACAGGCATAAGTCAAGCCAGTTGCTCGCGAGTTTTGTGTGACATTAGCAACGCATTGGTTCAACACTCCCTCCAGTTCATATCCTTCCCTATTGAAAATGAGGCATACGTTGCCAGAGTTGAAGCAGGTACGTTGCTGAGGTTACTAGTTGCTATTACACTGAACTGTCATACACAGACTGGGATCTGATGTTAGAGTCAAGTTGAGTTAGGTTTAGCTAACTTGAACCGAAAATCTCGTACACCGCAAGAAAAATATTTTCATGCATGATGGCTAGTATATTATTGTGGGGAGAAGAGGATAGTCTCACACTATTCAAATGCAATATCGTAGCCTCCCTATTCAGTCATCATCTGAAATAATGCTTACTGTGTA
This sequence comes from Brachyptera risi, assembly GCA_964007535.1. NCBI lineage: Eukaryota > Metazoa > Arthropoda > Insecta > Plecoptera > Taeniopterygidae > Brachyptera > Brachyptera risi. The sequence goes on from OZ023335.1 coordinate 7,349,619, forward strand.
GGCCTATTGGATTTTCAGTGTAGGCCTACGTTTTTCTCAATTCACCATATTTTCGGTGTATCAGTTATGCAACCCAAGGGTGGTACGGTACCCTACATGTACAGGCCTATGGTCATTGATTTTGTAAGGTTGAAGATAGGACACGTATATGGGAGCCTCTGCGCCAAGCCAGTTTGAGGGTTCGGCCCATCTAGTCGAGAAATTTATAGGTAGAGCTAGTGTCGATTCTTGGGTCGACAGACTAGCTGGTAGCGCCCTCCGAAGCGAGCGGTTTTCTCCTAAAACTACTCACTCTCGACTGGCAGCGGACCGTAGCACATCGCCGCTGCCAGCAATCTGCTAGCCGTGTTTGGCGCGCAATAAAAATAAACTGCGATTGATATTTGATATATCAATCCTCTCGTTCTAGCACGCAATGACCCTATTGACCCTAACTTGGCGCTGATTAGTGCTAGTAGTCATTAATTAGTATAACAACACTTGAGCAGTATTCCAAGTGTAGACCTATATTTACACAAATGACAAATGCAGTAATCACGGTATTATTATTATTATTACACGGCGAATAATCAAGTGTTCATATTCGAATACTTACTATTTTACAGTGAATAAGCCCCAAATCAAATCTTAATATTATCCTCGTATAATTGTAAATAATATTCTGTGTATGTAATGCTTGGATTTTGAAAGTTATAAAGTAATAACAAATTAACAATAATTAGATAAACCACAAACTCGCTTCGCAAGAAGCGAACCTTCATACAATCTGGTTTGAGAAATATGTTGTTTTACAACTTATCAACCCATCAATCAATCGATTGAAGCATAGAGAGGGAAGCGACCCTTTCGGTTCTTGTCTGTAGAAGAAATGATTGAATTAGTATCGCCTTGAAGTCTTAAAACATGTATTTCTCAGATTATATCTGTTATTACTCATTATATTATTATGATTATTATGGTTAGGCCTACTATTCTTACTATGTTATTATTTAAATTCAGCTATAGACTAATCGAGACTAATGTCCATGTCAGGGAGGGTATACGGACACTTAGGCGAGAGACGTTTAGGCGACGGACACTTGGGCGATCTACTTTAATCCACTTTGATCATTGGACATTTAGGCGACGGACACATGGGCGACGGCCAATTTTACATGGTCAAAGGCTTATTAGAGAAGAAAAGAAATTAAAAAAGAAAAATGTACTGGATATGTAGAACGCAATTGTCTATCATTTTAGAAATTTTCAATTTTTCCAGCTCAGCCATTTTGAAGAGAAAAAATGAAAAGTGACCCTTTTAACACTTTTTTCAACATCGCTCGTCCATCAACGCGTACTTATAGCGTTTTCCTAGTTAGCATTGATTAACACGGGTTCAAAGGACAAAACGCCATAAATGGGAAAGGAAAAAACGCCATAGAAGGTTATACCAGTAGTATATGGAGTGCTTAGGCCTATACATGGAATGGAAAGAGACACAATATAATTATTAAAAAACTTGAAACTCCACAGATTCAAATTAAATTACAGGTCATGTTGGGAAAATGTTCTGTATTGAAACCATCAGATTATTTGTTATTTTTCATTTCTCTATCAATTTTCAATATTTCAATTTTAAGTTTCGTAACATTTCTGCTTTTGCAATTTTGTAAACATTGATAATTATTGAATTCAAATTCTCAAAAACTAGAGCAAAGACCTGCATTTAACCAACACAATTAATTTTCCCCACGAAGAAATGTTACGTAAATATTGATAACTGTCCTAATTGCAACATCATTATAGGCCTATAAACACAATTCTCTGAGGTGTAGAACTTGCAATTTCAATTACCATAGAATAGGGAATCAGTAGAAAGATGAAGGGCATCCTTGATTAAAATTTCTAACTCAATAATATGTTTTATATTTCCAATTTAATTTAATGTTTTTAATGTTTTTGAATAGTCATCCGCCAAATTATTAGATATTCCAATTCAATTCAATCTATTCTGATTCTTTCAAATTTCAGGGTAGAAACTTCAAAACTTGACACAAGAACAATGTTTTCAACAATCCATTCTTTGAGCATTTCATTCCTCCAAAATAAAAAACATGCAATTAAATTGCTCACAATCATATTAAATTGGATATCATGAATATATATATATATATATATATATATATATATATATATATATATATATATATCGACATCTTCATGATGGGCAAGTATATGCTTTTAACATAGGCCTACTTCAAAACCGGACACTTTGTGAAACGGGGGGGGGGGGGGGGGGGACAGACACTTTGGCGAGACGGGGGGACACTTTGGTGAAATCGGATGAAAAATGTGTGGACACAAAAAATGCTTTAAAATAGCGGATTTATATTTTTAGTATGTGAATCATCTTTTAGTCATAATTCATTTTCACAATTGCCCCAAAGTGACATAATTTATAAATTAAACAACTTTTATCGCCTAAGTGTCCTAAGTGTCAGTGAATAGAGTTGAGACTGACGTCAGTCGTCGGAGCTTTTTTTCCCGCAACGTGGTCCTACACTAAGCACTTCGCTGGGGGTGATGTTCGAAGCTCTTGACCGTATCGTAGCCGAAAGGGTCTATTACCTGCGCCGGAAGGAACAATAGAAGTTGAATAACCATTATAGAAATAAATTAAAATCGTTGTCGAAGAATCAAGATTGTTATATACCGAAGATATGCATTGGAAATGAAAATCTAAGCAATTTACTTTTTTATTGTAAAAAATCCACTCATATGCGGCCGAGATACGTCGATATGTTTGTGGGACGTTTCGTATACATTTCGACGTATTTCGGTCACATATGAGTGGATTTTTTCCAATAAAAAAGTAAATTGTTTAGATTTTCATTTTCAATGCATATCTTCCGTATATAATCATCTTGATTCTTCGACGGTGATTTTAATTTATTTCTATAATGACAATTCGACTTCTATTGTTCCTTCCGGCGCAGGTAATAGACCCTTTCGGCTACCATCCCGTCAAGAGCTTCGAACCTCACCCCCAGCGAAGTGCCTAATCTAACGTGGCGGGGGAAAAGGTTCTGACGTCATACTCAACTCTCTCCCTCCCTGTAGAGGATAGTCTGTCATCAGTCTAGCAAATCATGTTTCGACCCTTGCCTATTCATTATGCTGAACATACCTAACGGGAGAATTTATTACCTGCTTTTAACACAGATACTCATTCTAAAATGCAATCATTCAGAGTGGAATGTTTGCGGGTTTATTTTATAATGTGAGCCCTTGTACTAAAACTAGAAAATCTGCAACAATAAAGCCACACGCCATGCGAGTTGATCAATTGAAATCATATGGCAAAAATAAGTAGCTATGTTATACATATCAGACGGAAGATGACATTCGAGCGCAGATATTTTGTGGGAACACTTTTTCTCTACCTATCTTAGTTCTTCTACGTTCCTAGCTCAAAAAAGCGTTACATGTTATTCCCCATAAGAGAGATATTCAATAGGCCCGGTCGAAAATTATGGACTTTCCATGTTTTCAGCGTGTTCACCACACTGTGGAAACACACTTATATGTTTGATTCAAAAGGGACCGAAAAAACCTATTCGTCGCGTAGAATCGCTGAATTTCTACGTAAATTGAAAATTATTGAGCTTGGATTATGCAAATTTTTACAATCTTCGACTACGTAGTAATAAAACTTGTCCACATAGCCTGTATATTTTCTAATTAATGAATTAAAGGAAAACTGCTTTGGCCACGCCCACTTTTTGCCATGGCGTAGACTTTTGCTTGCGCGTTAATAGAATCGCTGGTTTTCCACGTAAATTGGAAATTTAAGCGCTTAAAAGTTGTAATTAGTTATAATCTATGGCCATACGATAATAACTTTTGTCCACGTAGCCTAAATATTCTATAATTAAATAAAAACCGGAAAAAAATGTGGGTAGCACCCACTTTTGGTTTTCTCGTAACCATGGTAACATGTTATAAACAACGGATGTGTTTATATCATCTTCTGGTTTTAATCTGATTTATCAGTAATTTGAGTGACAAAACAACCCTTTTTTCAATTCAGTCAACATTGACAAGCAGTTCTGTACAAGCCAACTTCAAGGAAAGTATCAGTGCCAAATATTATATGACATAATTGAAGTTGTATTGGAGATTACATATTATGCATTCATAGGCTAGGCTTCTTTGACTTAGTTTTTGAAGATATTGCTACCATTAATTTGTTAATCATCTGTCCAATACCATCTTTTTTTAGATTTATCATAAGAATGAGTTTCCTTACGTTAATTTACGGTCAGTATTGGTGAACTGTAAGTATATACACTGATAATTATTCAACCATTTTAAACCTTTTGAAGATGACAGCGTTCAATTTTGATCGACCAATACCTACATCGTAGGCTACTGACATCTTCTGAAATTTAATTTTTTACTTTGGATAAACAGAATATCTATGACTAATGACTAATGAAAATGACTATCAATTACGTAACAAGATGAGCAACATGGCATATTTCCTATCCTTTTGAAATCAGACCATTTTCACCATGATGGAAGCAGCTCTAGTGGCATCACCTTTACGATGAATTGCCGAAACTACGTGTAAATGTCGTCAAATTCTAGCCAGTTCTGAGGGCAAGATTTAGGCCTACGTCAGCATTTATTATTCAGGTAATTATCATCTTATTTCTCTATCATCTTCTCTAGTGACCATAAAAACTAGAAAGCTCAACAAAGCTTGACATATTCCCCTCTACTACGTGCAAGTAGTAGGCCTATATAGGCTTACATGTGAAATATTATCTATCCAAACATGTTTAGCCATGACATGCGCTGTCGTGTACATTTCTGAGATTCTCAATTTCAAATCAAATCGTACATATTAGGCTCATATTGCAATGTATAGAACATAGTTGTATAATTGCATTGCTTTTTTTTACATTGGGTCTTAACGACGCACTATATTGATGGCTACGATCTATTGGCGTCGGTGGATGATGAATGAGATGGAAGGTTATTTCATCAGGTGTTTTGGATGGTGGGAAGGAGTCGGACGTGGCCTGTTGAGGAGCCATCCCAGTATCAACCTGAACGCCAGAGGGAAACCACGAAAAACTCCTCTCAGGATGATCGACCATGGCAGGAATCGAACCCAAGTCTCCCGAATGATGGTTTAGTGTGTTACCACTTGGCCACGGGTCTCGATGCATTGCTTCTGATCTTTCTCGTAGATGATAACTGATTATCCAGTTATCAATTGGTAAATATAGCAGTCTGCCTCTTAACTAGCTTTTACAATGTATTTAAAGTTCAGATTGGCCAATTCAAATGAAATTGATTCCAACATTGCTTTATGCAGTTGGATAGAGCTGGATTCACAAATTGCATTACATCTATCACTTGTATACATCAACATGCAAAACTACCATCAAATTATCATAAAATAAGGTGATTCACGAGTTAACTGCACCACAATGGCGTAGGCCACATCTGGGGCAAGTTATATAAACTGTGCAATATTGGCCGATAGATTTTGCTTATTTATTCCATGGACTGGATGTTCTGAAAAAGACTGATCCTAGGCGTTCACAGATATTTTCAACATAGCATTCAATTGTTTTCACTTTACATTATTATGGTTGAAAAAAAACGAAAAGTGGCAAAGGGAGAAGGCTTAGAAGATGAGAAAAACTGGAAGGCAAAATAGACCAGTCAAGATGAAGACATCTCAACCAATTGAGTTCTGCTGCATCCGATAATAACTAGGCCTAACATTTGCTCAACACTGGCATGGATTACCATTCTACAGAAAGAAACATGTAGAGTAATTGACAATAATTAATGGTAGGAAATCACAGAAGAATACAGGAGCCTAAGACAAAACTTTGGCAGTGCCACACAGAAAGCAATGCTAGGGCCTACAATAAAATGTGATATTACTGTAATCTGCATGGCAAACAGCATTAACCTAATATTCGGTATTGCTCAAACTGATTATTAGGTCCACAGCAAAATTTCTTCTCATAATACCTTCCTTGGAGATATTCATAATTGAATCTGGTACAAATATCGTGCAATTGAAGCTAAGATTTTACAATTTTTTTTTAAATATGCTAGTTGGCCTAGGCACCTAAGTAATATAATTTGACTCTTGAAATAATAATTTGAGCTGTACAGCAAAATTAGAACACATAGGCCAGCTCACCCATTTTCACTAAAATATGTACCGGTTTAATATTGTGAACAAATCTACTTAGTCTTGAATCGATTCACAACTATTCAATAGTACAATACATTGAGAATATCAACTAGCCTACGCCTGTACTTGTGGGTACATGTAGGGCATTATCATATTAATTACCACTGACCCTTTTACCTTGTGGCTATGAGTTTAGCCATTGAAATTCAATGGTTCAGCTTAGCAAGCTTGGACAACTGTTATGATATATATGATTTCTTGGATAAAAACTTTTGTGACTCCAAGTACAAGTTATTCCAATGAAATGGTGTGATTTCAGTCAAGCGATGAAGTTGTCTCGGTCCATTTGGAAGAGATGTCTGCCGAGTTGAGTGAAGGTTGAAGTGCCACGATAGACCGTTCCCACCTAGAATACTCCTGGGCCTCCCTCATCTCTTACTACATACCAGCAATGAAAAACACTACGAAGTATACATCATGATGTTCATCATATTTGTATTTGAATCTAGAGCTCTACTGGGGTAAATTGTTTGCTAGCCCTTGCTGCAAGTGACATCCAGGTGACGCAGACAGGAACATTATGGCTTATGACAGCTAGGGCGTGCCGTATGCTTTAACAAAGTTAAATTACCGGTGCGTAATATAAATTATTATTATGAACTTTTTTTTTCAATACCATCAAAATTTGATACAGAATCATTGCTCCCCAATCAAGGCTATGGATGAAAGGTAGGATCGTTTGGACGGGGTACCACAAGGGCGATCTTACCACCCCATGTTAATTATTTAAAACCAATTAGCTTCTACATCAGAACTACGCTGTCTGTGACCATAATTTTTCACATTACTGTGTAAGTAAAAACCATTCCTGTGATATATATCCGTCCATACATTTCTAGCATTGGTAATAAGAGTAAACAGAACACACGAATGTTGATATCTTCCACTTTGAACTAGGCCTAAGTCTCTTGGGCAATGATCACTTTTTCCCATTGACAGCAATGTGAAGTTTATCATAATACAAAATAGTAAAAAATGAGAGATGGGCTTAAACAGTTATAATTGGGCCTATCACTCTACTAATTAAAGGTCGTAGTCAATTAGTAGGCCTACTTCATCCAAGCATTTGCTTCCAGAACTGTGGGATACCACGAAAAGCCAAGTCAGGATGGTCTGAAATATGAATTGTCCTCATTTTTATATTGGTGAATATGATAGGCCTAACCCTATCATGACTTCAATTACTCCTTGACTGCTCACCTTCAACTCGGGATGATCAGTTATTCAGATATAAATAATGTGAACTTGTTTCATAACTGAAGACTTTGTTTTGGAAGACGTTGTTCTGTCAAGTTGGCTATGCCCGATTCGAATTCCTAAAAATTAATCAATTGAGCTCGTTTTGAGCTGAGTTGTGCTGCCTTCTAATCGTTTTGAGCTCATACCCTTATCGAGATATTTTAATTTATTGTGGGCGGAGCCAAGTTGACGGGTGGCTCCGCTCAACTCTTCGGATCAGAACCGGACAAAAACTGTCGTTTTGAGCTGAATTGAGCTCCATTCCTTCTGAGCTCATCTCCTGACCGAGATATTTTACCTTCTTGTGGGTGGAGCCAAGTTGACGTGTTAATCAGATGGGGGTTTAGGTCAACTCGTCAGATCGAAACCGGACGAAGACCATCGTTTTGAGCTCGTTTTGAGCTGAATTGTGCTGCCCTTCAATCCTTCTGAGCTCATCTCCTGACCGAGATATATCAACTTTTTGTGGGCAGAGCCAAGTTGACATGGTAATCATCTGTTTGAGCTCATCTCCTAACCAAGATATTTTAGGTCCGTGAACCCGCCTCCCCCCTTCCTCTATCAGCACAAATTCTGAAAATTTGTCCGGAGTTTTTGCTATAGGCCTTCAGATTTCATGCCAAGACTTTCAGAGTTTGTGCTGAGTAATTTTACGAGAAAATCAATTTTCAAAACATGAGGGGTCAAGTTCACGCAGCTCCTCCAATGTCAGGACAAATTCTGAAAATTCGCATATATTTTGTGGTAGGCCTTTAGATCTCATGATGAAAGATTTAGAATTGGTGATGTGTGATTTTCCGAGAGAAAGATTTTCAGAAACGATGGGTCACGTTAACGCTGTTCCTCAAGTTGGGCGAAGCCACCCGTCAACTTGGTTCTGCCCACAATAAGTTGAAATATCTCGGCTAGGGGATGAGCTCAAAACGATTAGTCGGCGGCACAATTCAGCTCAAAACGAGCTCAAAATGCCTGTTCAATAATTTTTAAGAAATTCAAATTGGGTGGAGCCAACTTGATGGAGCCGGAAGAAGTTAAGAGCTACGGAAGAGACGATTCACGATATACTGGGGTGACCATCCGTCCCGGAAAACCGGGATTGTCCCGGTTTTCTACCTCTTGTCCCGGTGTCCCGAAAGAAGATTTCGGGACACCTAAGTGTCCCGGTTTCGTCGCAAGAGTGAAATTGTTCTATTTTTGGCGACAATAAATGTTATCTCAGTATTTACAATGCCATGAAGAATTTGTTTCTTTGAGTGCAAGTGCCGTTCTCTTTGAAAATTTACCGCGCGCTCGGCAGGCTACATTAATAATTCCCCACCCCCTCCCTTCTGACATGTGACAACCTTTCACTGCCTACTGTTTACACGTAGTATTGTGTATTATTAATTAGTCTGGCTCTTGGAGAGCAACAGTTCACTTGTGTGTTGGGTTCTGTTTTACAATGCCGAAACGAAAGTGCTCCTATCAGGAGAAGTATTCTGCTGAATGGAAGTTTATCAAAAAAGGAAGATATGAGATTGAGTGTAAAATTTGTAATTGTTTTTTAAACATCGGTCACGGTGGTCGATCGGATATTACAGACCACATAAATTCAAAAAAACATAAATCCCGTATGTGTAGTTCAGTATTCTGAACTGTGTTTCACAAACACAAGATCAAGAAATTGCGCCAACAGCAATCATCACATAAATGTTCACGACACAAGTTTATAACATGATGATAAATAATTCTTGATAAAAACAGTGATAAAACCTATGACTATCAATAACGTAACAGTATAAGCCACATGGCGCTTTCCTTTCGCACCATGCGTATATCGAAGGGATGCCGCCTCATAAATGTTATGATGATTTGCTGGTATTGTTGTATGTTGATCTATACAAGTAAAAGATGTAATGCAATCTGTGAATCCAGCTCTTTCCAACTGTATCAAACAATATTGGGATACATTTCATTTGAATTGGCCAATCTAAATTTAAAATACGCCTGTGAAAGCATTTAGTCCCCTAGCCAAGAGCCCTACTGCCATATTCACCATTTGATAACTGGATAATTACTCATCATCTACGAGAAAGGTCAGAAACAATGCAAGTATACAACTATGTACTATACACTGAGATACGAGCCTAATACGTGCGATTTGCTTTGAAATTGCGAATCTCAGAAATGTACACGAAAGCGCGCTGATTCCATCATGGTGAAAACGGCCTAACGTTGAAAGGATAGGACTTACGTCATGTTGCTTATCCCGTTAAGTTATTGATAGTCACAGGTTATTGATAGTCATAGATAAAACACATAAAGGTCTCTACATAAGAAAATGATGATGTATTTATTTTTTATTTACACCGTGCTCCAAAGCAACCAAAACTCATTGAAAAAACGCCCCAAAAAAAAATTACCTGCGGGGCTGGTGTTGGGGGGCCTTGCCCCCCAAACCCCCCGCGGGTCGCCGGCTTCGCAGGTGCTTCGCTTTCGGATAATTATTTGTCCCGGATTTTATTTCCTACAATCTGGTCACCCTACGATATACAAGACTGTTGTTACCATTCCTGGATACTTTGCAATAGTTGGTTTATCTGACAAAATACCCTTAGTAAACGTTACTGACAGTAAAAAAAAAAAATTACAGTAAACTTACGGTAAAACTTACAACAGCAGTTTACAGAACCAACAGCTTACCTTGAAATAATTTACATCAGTCAGAGCCGGTTTTATGAACTCGTAGTTACAGAATCATTATGTAGGCTCCAACTATTACTCGAGGTACAAAAAAAACATACATAACCAAGAGTGATATCAAGTTAATCCACTACTATCGGTTAAAACCGGGTCTTGGTAAAATATCATTCCACCAATACCATAATGATTTATGAATTCTCTCATTGAAATAAAGCGTCAAGATTCATTATTGCTTATACTAGATGAGTAGGCCTAGGTGATCAAATTGATCAAGTCATCATGAAATTGTTGTAGCCTACTATTATACTATAATGTGACTAATACCTCGTTCCATCTATAGGCCATTCTAGGCCATCAATTATTGATACTGCTATTCCCACTACCCGGTCGTGCCACTACCCACGACCGGGTAGTGGGAATAGCCACACAGCGTGGATACTGCTATTGCCACTACCCACTATCCACTACCGGGTAGTGGGAATAGCAGCATCCGAGCTGTGCAGCTATTGACACGTACATTTCCCTCAGAATTCCCTCCGTCCAAAAGTTTTGGCATCGCCGTAGAACAACTCTCTCTCTCTCTGACACATACACTCTCTCTTTCTCTCACTCTCAGTCACTCACTCTCTCTCTCTCTCACTCTCTGACATACACACACACTCTCTCTCTCTCTCTCTCTCTCTCTCTCTCTCTCTCTCACACTCTCTCTATCTCTCACTCTTTCTCTCTCTCTCACACTCTCTATCTCTGACACACACTCTCTCTCTCTCTATCTCTCCCTCTCTCTCTCTCTCTCACACACTTTTTCTCTCTCTCTTTCTCTCACACACTCTCTCTATATCTCTCTCTCTCTCTCTCTTTCTCTCACACTCTCTCTCTCTCCATCTTCTTTTCTCTCTCTCTCTTTCTCTCACACTCTTTCTCTTTCTCTCTCTCTCTCTCTCTCTCTCTCTCTCTCTCTCTCTCTCTCTCTCTCTCTCTCTCCTGAAGCCGTCTGGGTCGAGCTTTCCCGCCTATGAAATCAGCGCGGTGTTGTCAAGTTTGACAGGGAATTTTGGCCGTGACGAGGGATATAATGGGTCGTGCGGTGGGAATTTTCTCACTACCCACGACCGGGTAGTGGGAATAGCCGCACAGCGCGGGTACTGCTATTGCCACTACCCGGTTGTGGGTAGTGGGAATAGCCACTTTGATCAATTATTGGGTTCAATTTGTAATTTAATTCTTGTAATATAGGCCCATATTTAAATACCATTCAACAATGGTTTCAAGGAATTTTCCTCTGTAGATCTAGGCCTAAGGTATGATTACACCTACCGGTACTTAAAATAGCAGTCAATTATTCGTGAAAGATACTGCCGATCTGCAGGGTTCTTACGGGATGGTTAGGGTTGGGACGCGAAAGGTTTGAACCGTAAAACTGCAGCTTCATCCACTCGACACAAAAATTATCTCACACCGTGATTTTATTAAGTATGGTTATAAAATGAATGTCAAAGCCCTACCTAACCCCTTGGCCCTAGCCATCAACAAACTTCAACAATGGAGTTTATAATACAAACTCAGTGCCTTAAACTAAAAACATAACCTGACAATTTATCAAATAGGCAGATTGATGTGGTGACTTGTAAGGTGTAGGCCTATTCAATCCTGAACCTGACCTGAATTTAATGTTAACCAATGTTAGCCTAGGTCTCTAGGTCTATTTGAGCAAGAAACAAACTGTCTGACTCGACTCCCTTAGTTGTTGGGCACTCGCCCTGTTTCAACAAGGTAGGACTAGGCCTAGGCCTATACTATTAAATAATGGAGAAATGAGATTCCGGTAAATATGCCGTGTCTTTAACCTATGTTTTGAGGGTTATATGTTAGGTGGTGGATGGTTGACGATTGTTAGGGTTAGTAGGGCAGGGCACGAACCCTAAAATTACAATAATAATAATAATAATAATAATAACAATGAGTCTTCATTTGTGCGGCGGGGTTAAGCCGCAATGGCTTCTCTAGTTGTACATTCAATACAAAACCTTACCCTACTTAACCCTTACCATTCGTGCCCTTTACATCAGTAAAAAAACCAATGTAGTTTAACCATTGAATTTGAGGTGGTTGGTTAAACCTAATAACTGACAGTGACAGTGCAAACAGAAAGTTCCTCTTCTTGGGCCCGGTATTACCAAGTCCAGTTAGTATTTATCTGAGAGTTGGAGAAAACAAATACCACAGGTAACCATGGCGATAACAAGTTTGAACTGTCAGATAAAAGCTAACTGGACTTGGTAATACCGGGCCTTGAAAGTTTTTCTTCTTCTTCTTCTTCTTGGTTCTAGGTGCTAACCTATCTGGCCAGTCTGATTGTTGTTTGAGCAGTTTTTGAACTATGATTCCTGGTTGGTGAAGGTAGGTGAATAAGTGGCAGGATTCATAGAAAATACATGTGAGTTCATCTAGTCGAGCGATAGATCGACGAGAGCCAAGTCTGTGCGAAGTCTCAGCTACACGCTTACACAGTTTACACGAAGTATTTCCAGGCGGTTTTTAACATACTGTATCTCCGGAACTAACAACCTAGATACCTCTACTTTGTTGTAATGGAATGAGGCGCCATAATCAACACGACAATTGAATATATATATCTGAACAAACGTCTGGAAGTTATAGCACTGTGAAAAGACTACTTTTTCCGTTTCACCCTCCTCCTCCTTTCGTCGTCAGCTAAGAACTTGGCTAAGGGCCAAACGAATCGTCCGATTTGTCTAATTTTTTCAGGATTATGTGAACTCATATGAAATTGTGTCTTTCCAATTTTTAAGCGCAAGTTGCTTTTGAAAACCGGAAATAAGGTCATATTAAACTCTCTCTTCAAGTTTGTATGATTTTGTTAAATCATTTCACGACATTATTTCGATGACATTTCGAAAATATGTATGTATGAATATACCAGATCGATCGTGTGTGCGAGATTTGTCAATTAATCGTTTTCAACCGGAAAAGATTGGAATAATAACTTTCAGAAATGAAGAATACTGTCGTATCGACAAATCGTCCGATGTGTCTGAATTTTAGGGATTATGTGAACTCATGTGAAATTGTGACTTGGATCTTTCAACCGGAAGTTGCTTTTGAAAACCGGAAGTAAGGTAATTTTACACGAATTTTTCAAGTTTTAATTATTTTTAAAAATCTTCACGTCATATTCCAATGATATTTCAAAGATGTGTTTGAATAAATATACCAGATCGATTGTATGTGCGAGATTGGTCAATTAATCATGTTTAACCGGAAGAGACTGAAATAATAACTTTTAGAAAAGAAGAATACTGTTGTATCGACGATTAAATCTCGGCCACTAATGAACCATCGGAAACTTTGGGTACAGTTTAAGGCCAGTTAAAAAACTGAAGAAGAATAAACAGCTGCTATAGAAAATGAATTTGAGTCCCGAGAGATAAAAACTGAAAAAATCAGGTATAAGGACTACACTTGGAAAAAAAATCACGGGAAAAAAAATCGAGAAAAATCAAATAAAGCACGAAAAGAAAGAAAAAATACGAAAAATCGGAGAAAAATAAAAAATCGAAAAAATAACGAAAAATAGAAAAAAATTTATTGTGAAATCATTTTGTGTATTTTGTAATTTTGTGTATCGTGTGGTTCAAGTTGAATCGTTGCATCACTAACACGCTTATATGAATGGACTTTAGGCCAATTATTCATGTTTAGAAAATAATATGCATGTTGACTATCAACACAATGTGTGGTACACGACAAAATTATACATTTACATATACAGTGTTGAATTCAGGCATACCTGCGGGGGGACTTTGCCCCCCCCCCCGCAGGATGTCATTTGCCCCCCCGGGATAAAAACATTGAGCACTAGATACATAGTGTATTCTTTCAGAAACTTGTATTTCGGTTTTCCATTGCCCCCCCGGGAAACACAAAGGCCACCCCGCAACAAAATCTCTGAATTCAACACTGCATACATACAAAATTGCTCTTGTACTTTTTTTTAGGTTTCTGTAAACAATACGAGGTTGTAATACAAGGTTTTATCCTACTGAAACAATGCACCAGAAGTAATATATATTCATATATATATAATCATATATTTATATATATACATATATATATATATATATATATATATATATATATATATATATATATATATACATATATATATATATATATATATATATATATATATATATATATATATATATATATATATATATATATATATATATATAAATATTTATACATATATATATATATATAAATTCATATATATATATATATATATATATATATTTTTATATATATATATATATATATATATATATATATATATATATATATATATATATATATATATATATATATATATATATATATATTTATATATATATATATATATATATATATATACATATAGGCCTATATATATATATATATATATATATATATATATATATATATATATATATATATATATATATATATACATATATATATATATATATATATATATATATATATATATATATATATATATATATATATATATATATATACATATGGGCCTATATATATATATATATATATATATATATATATATATATATATATATATATATTATATATATTGAAAGTTTTCTGTCAACAGAAGCAATTGAACCACCCTCCTTGGTCTAGAGGTAGCGCATCTGCTTCTGGTTCCAGGGCCGCAGGTTCAAATCCTGCGTAAAGTATGGGTTTTTTCAAATGTCCTCTCATCCATCATCACCTCACTGTTTCCTTATCACTCACTCATTCGTACCCTCTATAACCTAGCAGTTGGTGGGGTCGTTGGGCAACATGAAAAAAGCATTTAATTGAAGTTTTAGATTATTACGCCTATAAGCAAAATATCAAAAGTACTCCACTCTGTTGATAAGAGAATTTAATTCAGGATTCTCTGTTTATAGAAGAAATCATGTAACGTTTCTTTGTAAATAGAAGCAATGTATTCAAGATTTCTTTCGATAGAAGCAATCAATTTCAGAATTTATTTTTACAGAAGAATCCATTTAAGGTTTTCTGTCAATAGAAGCAATCAATTTAAGGTTCAATTTTCTATTTAAGGGCGTTCAAGGGTGAGCTCGCTCACCCTTGTTATGATATATTTTATGAATATTATCAGTCATTTTATTTTTTTTCTCCAAAACGACCGATCAGAATTGCTCAAAAAATCGTGATGATGTGTGAAATCCATGTATACACATTCAGAGAGAATTTCATTCCATTCGGAGAGATTTTATTTTTCAACATTTTCTGCCAAGCCAAATCTTATGGGGTTTTTAGAAACTTTGAGATGATGATCCTCAAAATCGGTCCGACCGATTCATCCCAAAAACTATACAGTTCTAAGTTGGATGAGTTTGCGTGTAAAAAAAAGTTTCATGTTGATCAGTCAACCCTTGCGACCTGTGGAGTGCTTGCAAAAAAAAAAAAAAAAAAAAAAAAATCACACAGACAAAGCCCTATAAGAGTGGGATGGAGACTTCGCTACGCTCATCAATAAAAATAAGCATTGAAATTATCGTGTGTGGCTATTTGTACCCTCGTAGCTGTTGGTGGGGTTGTTTAACAGAATCAAATTGAAATAAATAAATAGGGGGCATTCAGTGCTACAAGAATATTCTACAGTCCGTATTCTTGAGCCGATATAGTTTTACGGTACCCTATAGTAGACCATTGCTAGCATATTGTTGACTTTTACTGGTATACAATTAATGAGCCATGCCAGTAGTGAGGTCTACTGCGGTTGAGAGAATCGCCTACAGGTATTGATAACGTTACTACATGAATTCCTGTTATATATAGTGTAATATTGATATTAAGGCTCCACTAGTCACTATCAAAACTATTTCGGGCAAGATAGGCAAGCCCTTCATACAGGGACGAAATTTGAGTTGCCTAGATAGGTTACAGGGTTTGACCCGTCAGCTGACAAATTGGTAGTTTGATTTATTACTGTCAAAGCAAAATATGCCGCCGAACGTTTTGCAGGATCGAAGCTTCCAACCGTTAGTGATAATTGACATGATAGACGGTCAATTGAGACCCTCAATACAGTGGAATGAAGATATTAAAAGTGATCGAGCTCAAGAATAGATCAGGTTACAGCGTTATCAGCTGCTCTGAGGTGATATTTATTATGGACGATTCACTGGATGCGAGGGAAAAACAATCATGAACTCGCAATCCTTTGCTGAGCGTGTAGTTTACACGAATGATGAATTTGTCAACAAGTTTTTGATATTCTAATATTTGTATGTTTATTCATTCATTTCATTTTTATGTATATATTTATTTTTACTCTCCATCTATCTCATATTGATATATTTCTATTTTTTTTAATGTATATTCAATCGAGAAAAGTTGATTTCTACAACCAATGGTCTCCTAATCTTTAGGGTCCAAATCTGCAGTGGATATAAAAATAATCGCTTTCTCAATTCAAAATCAAAAATCTACTTGTTTTCTGAAAAATATTGACCTTTTGATTTATCATGAACATTTTAATTATTTTCACTAATTCATAGGCTCATATATAAATACTTGAGCCCTGAAGAGGATGAGACCATTGCTCGTAAGTCGTAGGGTCGATTAAGTAGGCCTACACATTATCACGATTTAAATAACCCAATGTTGTATATTTCATTTATGAGATGGAATAACTTCATACGTTATCTGATTTCATCTGTAAAACAGAGAACTGAAGAAACTGTCTATATAGGACTGTCTATAAAATAATTAATGTAATATCATTTTAATATCATTTTTCGAATGAATACATTATTTGTAGTGTTGCCCTTCAATCAAGAAATTGTAAGCGATACCGAATAGTGCTATATCAAACATATCAGAAAATCAGGAATTCCATTCGAACGAATCGAAACGATGATAGGCCTATTGAATATCGATCGAAATTATCGATTTTTTGGTGTCTAAATCACGTTTTTTCAAGTTTTCGAAAATATAAAAGTCGTGATAAAAGTCCGCCTCTACCGAAACTTGCCAGCCACAGAAGTGTTCTACTCCCGATAAGATTTTTCTCAGAGGCGGACTTTCTATTCCTCCAACTGCCGAAGCCCAATCACAACATTCTCGCCAAAGACAAATTGCGAGTTCGCGGGAATCGAACCCCGAACACCCCCGGGAAAGTTTTTCTCGTCTTCGGTGAATGTCGTACACCAAAAAAGTACGATAATTCACCACCTCTTGCCGAAAACCGTCGCGGGGGTTCGGGGTTCGAGTCCTGCGGACTTGTCTTTCATTGCCGGAAAAACGAGTTTTTCACAAATATCTTCGCAAATGTCCGACTACGAAATTTTCCCCGGTGATAGAGGTGATCGATCCCCGCCAGAATCTATAAACTGCATTCCTCTTTCGCACTTCCGTCGACGGCGGCGGCGTCGAAAGTCCGTGGGACCGCGCCGACACGTACCCGGTCGAACCAGGAGTCCCATCTTATTCGACCGGCACTTTTATGAAAGGACTCGACTAGACCTTTCCGAATCTGTTCATCTCGAGTTCGTGCGTTTGTCTGGTAACTCGCAATATCACCGGGAAGGTGAGCACTCTTCGGCCGCCGACACCATTGCTCGGAAAATGGATTTTCCGAAAACAGTTCGGGAAAACGTCGTCTCCTATCCTGTGGTTTTAACCCCGATCGATTTGACCCACCCGTTCACCCGCCACGGCATGTTTTTCTTTGTGACCACGGCGGCCGACACATTTCAAAAAAAAAATCGTCAATCGAATTGTATGCGAATTTTTTTCGATAAATTCGTACATTATCTTATCCGAATTCACGTGCTGGAAAACTCGCTGAATCGGGTCACCGATGTGGAAATGGCGAGCATTTCACTTTCGAAAAGAATCTGTTCCGTATCCGAGATCAAGGTACAGGTGGGTATCGCAAATCCTACCCCGACCTGATTGGCCAGTTTGAAACCCAGAAATTAATTTCTTCTAATCGCCTTTCTCGTCCCGATGGTGGCCATTTTGGGTCATTTTTCGTGTAAACGGACTTTGCAGGAGGGTCCGTATAGCAGCCGGCGGCCGTCCTTCGACCGTTTCGGACGTATTTTCCGGTCACAACTTTGGCAACGTTTTTTGCCGACGGTGAAATTTTCATCGGCTCCAGAGGCAAGATTGCCGCCTGAATCTGAAGACCGCATCGCGCTACCGCACTCGGATCGACGACGACGCCGCCGCCCGGCATCGAAATAGCCGGCACCTTCGGGCGACGTTGCGGTCGATTGGAAATTTTTAGCGAGATTTCGTGTCCAGATTCGGATCCAGCGGACTGTTTTACGTCTCGAAAAAATTCAATTAAAAAGTGAAAAATCAAAAATCTACTCAATTATTTTCAGGGAATTGCAATTGTTTCATTTTTTAAATATAATATTTAATTTTTTTGAAAACGACCGAACCAAATTAATTGATGAGCGTAGCGAAGTCTCCATCCCACTCTTATAGGGCTTTGTCTGTGTGTTTTTTTTTTTTTTTTTTTTTTTTTTTTTTTTTTGTAAGCACTCCACAGGTCGCAAGGGTTGACTGATCAATATGAAACTTTTTTTGTACACGCAAACTCATCCAACTTAGAACTGTATAGTTTTTGGGATGAATCGATCGGATCGATTTTGAGAATCATCATCTCAAAGTTTCTAAAAACCCCATAAGATTTGGCTGAGCGGAAAATGTTGAAAAATAAAATCTCTCCAAATGGGATGAAATTTTCTCCAAATGTGTATACATGGATTTTACACATTATTACGATTTTTTAAGCAATTCTGATCAGTCGTTTTGGAGAAAAAAAATAAAACGACTGATAATATTCATAAAATATATCATAAAAATTATGACAGAATTAAGTTGTCGAGATTCACTGCTTTCTAGATTCAAGAGTTGACCAACAATGAAGTATTTTTTATATGCGTCAAGGTGTGTAGAATACCAGAGTCAATGAAGTGGCAAGAGTAGAACTTCTTTAACGACTTTTATAGCTTATTCAGATATCAAGGTGTGTAGAATACCAAAGTCGATAAAGTAGCAAGGGTAAAACTATTTCAAGGACTTTTATACCTTATTGAGATATCTCGCTCATCTTACAACGCATATTTCGCGTTTGACTAGTATACTGTATTACCGCCATTAAACTTGTTTTTCTCTTAGTTTATCGCCATCTCTCGTATTGGATTTAATTGAACCGCTGTTATACGTTAAAGCTGGCCTTCCATGAACGCGATTTGCATTTCGCTTTCGCAAGGCGGTGGAATTGAGGCGAGCTCAACAATCAGAAATCGTGTAACTCTCGTCATTGATTGGTCGTTTCACCATCATGGCGGCTAAAACCAGCTTAGCGAATTCTCTGAACCAATAGGCTTCTATCACGTAACAAATGACAAACAATCGTTACCATAGCAATACAGCGAACTGGTGAACTACCAAATATCCTGATTGGTCAATTCCAACTAGTGGACATTGTTGTCTGTCTCTTGCAACAATGGGTGACGTCACTTGACAGAAGCCTATAGTTACTATAGCATTAACAGCGAAATGGTGGACTACTACACATTCTGATTGGTCAATTCCAACTGGTGGACATTGTTGTCTGTCTCTTGCAACAATGGGTGACGTCACTTGACAGAAGCCTATAGTTACTATAGCATTAACAGCGGAATGGTGGACTACCACACATTCTGATTGGTCAATTCCAACTGGTGGACATTGTTGTCTGTCTCTTGCAACAATGGGTGACGTCACTTGACAGAAGCCTATAGTTACTATAGCATTAACAGCGAACTGGTGGACTACCAAACATTCTGATTGGCCAATTCCAACTGGTGGACATTGTTGTCTGTCTCTTGCAACAATGGGTGACGTCACTTGACAGAAGCCTATAGTTACTATAGCATTAACAGCGAACTGGTGGACTACCAAACATTCTGATTGGCCAATTCCAACTGGTGGACATTGTTGTCTGTCTCTTGCAACAATGGGTGACGTCACTTGACAGAAGCCTATACCTCGTTCATGGAATGCCGGCTTGAGACGATTGTTGGTCATTTGTTCGTTGAAAGATGTACATAAAATAGAACCCAGACGAATTTAATGTGGTTTAAGTAATCAAACGCGATGCTTCCTTCTTGTATACTACATGCCCCGATTGACCGTCTCCCGTATCCATCACCATGGACAGTCAGAGGTGTCGACCCGCCAATACCCGGGGTAGCTTGTAGATCCAGGCTGCCGTCTAATGTATATCTTACCGGCCTTTGACTCCTGACTTTCCGTATTTTACTACTTTTGATAACCTCCTCCCCCCCATCCTCGTTCCCCCTCCATTCTCTTCATCACTCAACTGAAACCGTTGGAATGGTTACCAGAACAAGGAAATAAATCTATTTTTGGCACCTCATTTATTTTTGACAAAAAAAAAGAAAAAATTGATAATAATGAGAAAATGAAGATCCAGTTCAAGTTTTTTCCTCCCCGAAGTGTATATTTGAGTGTTTTTCTATTTCTGAAAATATTATTTGTTATCGAGTTATCCCATTTTCAATTAAACTTTGAGGTGGTAAGATCGCCTTTGTTGTGCCTCGTCCAAACGATCCTGAACTCTTATCCACCGCCATGATTGAGGAACAAAGATTCTGTCACAAGTTTTGATGTTATCAAAGAAAAAAAGTCACGGTAGTAGACGAGATAAGTCATCAATGTAAGAATTGGAAATATGATACTGTTATTATGACTTTTTTCACTTGATTACTTATCAACGTGTGAAACGAAAAAAAATGGAGTATTGAGAAAGTATTCAAAGGATGTATACCATCCGACGCCAATAGATCTCATGATCATCATTGAAGTACTGGAATCTTCACCATGATGATTGTCTTTGATCAATCACTTCTATATCTAGCTGGACATAATGTTATGTAGAGTCCGTTCATACATGAATCATATTTATCTAAGGGAAAACGATTGCGAGAATTTCGTGGCAGAAAAAAGACTCAAAGTTTCTCATGCAGATAATTGAGCAAGAAATTCCATTACACTAATATAATTGATCAAATTCTCAAGTTTTTCTGCCGAGTAAAGTAATAAGTATCATGTGAATATATGTTCAAAAACAAGAAAGTAATGATTTAAAAATAAAATGAATGAAACTAATGACCAGAAAATTGTGAACCAGAATTAAAATATGAGTCATTGTGAGGCGCCGTGGAGATTTAAAACGTGGAGAATTTGGGCAGGTTTATATGTACACAGGATCAGAAGAACTCAAACCAACCATTGATTGGAATAAGATTTACTATAGACCCATATGGATACCATGAAGTTATCACAAATTGCAGGAATAGCGCACCGGCACATGTAGCTGTATGAGTGGTTAACGCACTTGCTCCATGTGACCCGGGAGGTAGTGAGCATGTCGGACCCGGTTCGATCCCCGCTACCGTCCATCTTTACAGGGGTTTTTCGAGTTTTCCTCTGTAGTCTAGGCTAATGCCGGGATGGTTCCCACAATATAGGCCACGACCGCTTCCTTTCCACTATCCTTCCCATTACCCATAAAAACCTTTATCTCAACATCCCATCATCTCATTAATCATTCATCCGACGCCAATAGATCTCAGTCATCATTACAGTGCGTCGTTGAACCCCCCCCCCAATATATATATATATATATATATATATATATATATATATATATATATATATATATATATATAATAATAATTGTTTTAATTATCGACGACTGTACCTTACAGTATGATAAAAGTCATAACATCGAGAGTAAAAACATTTTGTTAAAATACAATGATCGTAATAACATTCATAGATGGCTTAGATAATCATCAACAGAATAAAAAGCATGCACAACTAAGAAATTCTTGACGCTATACTTGAATACATTGATGTTTACAATTGACTTTATGTTTACTGGCAAGTTGTTATATAAAACTGACATCAGGTAATATGGGCTTCTAGTGTACAGAGCAAGTCTGTGCTTGTCAAGATGTAGGTCGTCGTGTCTTCGTGTATAATGCGTATGAATGTGGTGATTACATTTGAAAAGTTCAAAGTTTTCTCTCACAAAAACGACTGCTCTTAGGATCAGTATACATGGTAGTGTAAGTAGAAATACTGATTTGAAAATGTGATCTGCACGACGCCAGTTTCCGAACGTTAGCAATAATTCGCACCTTTTTTTTTTTGAAGTACGAACAGTCGTGTAGCATGGGGAGAATGGCCCCAGAAAGAAATTCCAAATTGAAGATGAGAATAGACGTGGGCAAAATAAACCATCCTCAGTATTTCTGGAGAAACCACTCTACCGAGACATCGTAGCATGTAGATTCCCTTCAAAACCTTCTTTGTCGTTTCATTGATTTGGACCAACCAGTCGAGAGTATCCGTAATGTGTATTCCGAGAAATTTCGTTGAAGTAGACATTTTCACACTGGATCCATTCAGCCGAATGAGTGGACTGGTATTCAGCTTCTCTTGACAAGTCTGGAACTGCAAACAAGTCGTTTTCTTTGAATTGAGTAAGAGTCTGTTCTTAGTACTCCACGACTGCATTAGTGCCGTAGCATCGTTGGCTACAGATGAAATGTCCTGATTTGAAGATGCAAAGATCACTTGACTCGTGTCGTCGGCGAAGAGAACCATTTTACCATTGTTACACATGTTTGGAAGGTCATTTATATATAACAGAAAGAGAAGCGGACCCAATACCGACCCCTGTGGAACTCCAACTGTTGATTTTCTTGGAGTAGACTTTGATTTTGATGTAACGCCTCCATCAGTAATTGTAACTTCAACGACTTGTGGTCTCTCGGATAGAAAAGATATGATCCACTTCAAAGTGTTGCCAACAATACCCATACCTCTCAGTTTGGAGTATAAAATTTCATGATCTACGCTGTCGAACGCCTTTGAGAGATCATAAAAAATGCCCAGTGAACTGCTCGATTTTTCGTCCATATACCTTGATAAACGGAATTCAGAAGCGTGAATTCTGCTGTTTCAATGGATCTTCCTGAACGAAAACCATGTTGCGAGTCGGAAACTATGTTGTATTTGTCTAGGTAAGATAAGAGCCGTGAAAACATGGCTTTTTCAAACACTTTTGAGAAAGAAGAAATGAGAGCTATGGGGCGATAGTTCCCTGGCTCAGTGGGATCACCTTTTTTGAATAAGGGTATCAGCTTCACTAATTTCAGCACGGAAGGAAATTGTCCTTCTATAACTGACTGATTCAAAATGTCTGTTAGAATCGGTGCAATTAAATGACAGCAAGAGCGAATGATTGATGTGGGAACACCACCGAGCCCTGCTGAGTTCTTGTTTGCCAGGTGGTTAATGATACCACAAATCTCTTGCGTTTGAGCAGGAAAAAGAAAAATACTATGGGCTGAAACAGCGACATTTCTAGAGGGCAAATTTGAAGTGTCTCTCGATACTTGTACATTTTTTAGAAGATCAGGAACGGCGTTGATGAAAAAATTATTAAAGACATCAGCAACTTTAGAGGGTTCCGAAATAAGCTTTCCTTCAAATTCCAGAAGAATGTTCTTGCATTTTGGTTGCATTGATGATGAGCTAGACTTGATAACTTTCCAAGAGGCCCTACTCATATTGGTGAAATCTGTAATATATTTATCATTGCTCATTCTCTTAGCTGTTTCGAGATTTTTTCTATATGCACGTTTCTCCTCTCTGTATCGGTCAGCGTCACGACGAGTAGAGCCAGGTTGCTTACTATCGAAGGATAATGCTCGGATATAAGTGGCTTGATCTTTGAGATTCTGTGTAATCCAACAGTTTCTTTTCTTTTTCTCTTCCCGATAATTGATAATCCTAGGGAAACTTGATTCAAAATTGTGCATGAAAACTGGCATGAATGCGATAAATTTTGAATCTACAGAGTCACTTTGAAACACATGGTCCCAATTTGCAGCTTTTAGACCATTCAGAAAATTAGATCTTTGCCTCTTTCCGAAACATCTCCTTTTCTCTGAATCAATTGACATTTTATGCTGGGGAGTTACAGATGGAACACAAATGTCGACAAATAGTGAACAGTGATCAGAGAGGCCGGTATCCATTACCTCACACGTAAACAAGTCCTCTTGAATATTGGTTACAACAAGGTCAATCGCTGTAGTTGATGTTGGAGTAATTCCGGTTGGCGCAGAGTTCACTACATCCAGACCGTACGACGCAAAAAGGTCCATAAGTTTCTCCTTATTGAGACTATCACACCGCATATTAACATTGAAGTCCCCACATATGAGTATTCTTCCTGATTTACTAGTTCTGGATAAGGCTAGAAGAATGACTTCTTCAAGTTTCAGAAGAAAAAGTTCGTAATCTGCAGTTAGTGATCGATATAAAGTTATCAAAATAATGGATATACCATTTGTTTTCCACCTCGCTATTGAACATTCAAAAACCTTATCAACACAATTGGAACATTGTATTTCTTCTGCGTCAGTGCCAGCTTTAACAAGTACGAGAGCACCGCCATGTATATGTTGCGATCGAGCAAAACTACAAAGAGTTGTATAACCAGGTATGACCAGAATGTCCAGTTGACTTTTACTTGACCAATTTTCGGCAAGCATTATTATATCACACTGTAGGTCCTCCACTAGAACGAGAAGTTCGAGGACTTTGACCGCAGATAAACATTGAATGTTTGTAAAAAGAACCCTAGAGTTTCGTAATGGTACCGGTACACTTAACTTGGTTTCACAATGTTCCCTCTCTTTGTAAAAAAACGTCGAATGAGGACTCCTGTTGGCCAAAAAGCTGAGTTACTCAGGGTTTCGAGCAAATCCGCACTTGCCTCCAATTTGAAAGAACTGGAGTTGCCGATTGTTTCGAGCTGGTCACATGCAATCTCATGCTGGGGAAGCTTTTCCTTGACATAACTTATAATATCGTCTGAAACAGTATTTTTCTGGATTCTCCCCACGTATAGCAATACCGTTCTTGGAACTGCAAGAATTTTCCCACCAGAGTTACTTGCAGTGCCAACTGTAATTGTCTTATTTCTACCAGTTAATCTAGCCATCTTCTTTTTGTGCATCACAGTTTGGAATTCTGCTTCTTTGTTAAGAGTTTTATCAACAATGTCGCTACTATCCCCAGCTTGAGACTCCGAGCGTTGATGACTTTCTTGACGAGCTTGAATCTTGTCGAGTGTTTCACCGATAGAAATCTGAGCATACGTAGTATGAACCTTATTGATCACACTCAGTTCATTCTGTACTAGTGACTCTTCTGTTTTATTAGCATTAATTTTGTGCTTACTTACATGATCTTTACTGTTGACATTATTTTTTTGAAGATCTTTTATCTCCTTCAACAGAGTTGATTCCCGACTCTCCATGTTCATTATCTTGTCTTTTTGCAGAGTAATGATATACTCCATGTCATCACATCTTTTCAGTAGAAGCTCATTTTCTCTTTTTAACATTTCTACGTCATTTGACGTACAAGTGACAGGAACATCCCTAGTGAAAACGTCATCCGATAGATTCCCGCCATTTTCTGTCTCGGTGCTGGATTGTTCATTCGATTTGGCTTTAGCCCGCGTATTTGTCATGGCAAAAGTACACGAAAAACCTACTGAACAACAAATGGATGACGGCACGGTTGTCGTCAATGCTGAGCGCTGGCCCTGTTCGGCACGGCACGTACTATGACTTTTAGCCTATTTTGACAGGTAGTAAATAAAAACTCACGTAATTGTCACAAATATGTATCCGATTGCATGAAAACTTCTCACACCACTTCTTGATAACTACTTTCATCGACAGACACTCACTGAATTATAGCAACTGATTTCAACGAAAAAAAATAGTTTTGTCGAGAGCGAGAAACTACAGCACACTTGCGTAGTCAGCCATCTTGGCCTATATATATATGTATATATATATATATATATATATATATATATATATATATATATATATATATATATAAATATATATATATATATATATATATATATATATATATATATTATATATATATATATATATATATATATATATATATATATATATATATATATATATATATATATATATATATATATATATATGGGGGTAACGCAGTTCTCGGTCCTAGAAGCACGTCAATTCAACTTCACAGTATTCCTCTGACATCTCTTGACGTCTTTCAAAGTCAGAAATACAAGGAAAATATAGGTATACAGCCTTCTTCTCTCACAAACGTTTGAATTAAAATTGGGTTCTCAATTCATTCGTCACATCCTCTGTAAATCAGTGATGAGTAGAATGAAGCAATCGAACACAAAGAATTGAGTGTGATTAGGGCTTTCATTCAGCCCCGCGGATATATATATTTTTGGATTGTTTTCTTCAAATTTTGTTCAAATGAGCTTGGGTAATGAATCAGAACAAATAACGGTGCAAAGAATAAAGATTTCACAAAAGGTCATAACTTTGATCCGGCTCAAAGTTACGGCAATTTCTAGAGATAACACAATTATTTATATCCATCATTTTCAATTATCTACATTTTATTTTCAATCGAATATAATATTATTATCAATCTATCATTATTGTCTTTGAGACAGTATATCAAAGTTGATCGGTAATATCTTTGTGACAACTTTTTGAGCAGGATTAGGGTTGATCCCGATCAAAGCCACAGGTATGGCTGGTCGCCAAGGAAGTTATAAAATATATTGGAAGAGAAAAAATAATCAGGTTTTCATAAATTGTTTCCTTACCACCACTCTTTGAATGAGAATAGTTTGTCAAATAAGTTAATTATTACCTTCTAAGTGTAAGTTCACAATTCTGGTGCCTGATCCGAACGATCCTACCTTGCCATCCTCAACCCTAATTGGGAACACGTTTCCGATGGTATTAGAATAATATAATATATTCATGATGGCCGAAAGAACTTGTTCGCGCTTGCGCAGACGAGTTACAATGAACAGTTGTCTCGCGCATGCTGGCAATTTAGACTTTTTGACACTTATTTCAAACGCACACATCTACAATGCTGAATAAATGTTCAGCGTTTATATTAAAAATGTCATAAATTGATTGGAATCAGAATTAGCCTATAGGCCTATACTTTTGCACTATATACTCCCATTTCTGATTGGTCATTATGTACTATTTATATCATCAATATTATTATGACTCATCAATTTGAAAAACATACTATACTATTTGTCACCTAGCCGAAATACTTGTACTTGGGCCCGGTATTACAAAGTCCAGTTAGCCTTTATCTGACAGTTCAAACTTGTTATCATCATGGTTACTTATGCTATTTGTTTTCACCAACTCTCAGATGAATACTAACTGGCCGTGGTAATAATGGGCCATTATCTAACCAAAGTGTCGATGAATACTGTTTTTTTTTTTACAATCTTGTACAACTGTTTACTTCTTCTCGCCACTTGATGTAACTTGATTTCTTAAAATCAGTAGTAATCAAAGATACCTCACAATGTGTGAGTAGCGTGTAACAAGTCAGTCAATGTTTTTCTTTTCTCACTTTACTTCAACCACTCTATTACTTTCAATCTTTGAGAAATACTTCCGAATTTGAAATTGTACTTATAATTATTATTATTTATTTGATACACAATACAATAGTGCATATGAATTTTAAATGTTGTGTATCGCTGGTGGTAAGAATAGAGCAAGCCTCGTAACAACATGTGCCTTACCACCAGCCTAAACTAAGATAACTAAATTAACATACTGGAATAATAAAATATAGCATTTAAGGAATAGAAAATTGGAATAAAATAACATAATGGAGTAATACAATGAGGAAAAACGAAACAAGAAAAACATATAAATATCATTATAAAAAAAAGAAATAACATTTGAAAAAGATGAATGCACACAGTCATGTGGGGCCAACCACATATTCTAACATATAATTCTCACATTATAAGTATAACATTATTATTTTCATATATAATCTCACATATAATAATTCACTATTCTAACCCACAGTTAAGCCTTTTTTTGAGGGCTCTGTGGATTTTTTTTTGTTGTAATTGTATTATTTTTTCTGTGTCAGTTTATTCGACCAATAATGAAGAAAAAAATCGAATTTCTTCAGGAACAGCGATTTTTATATGAGATTATTATTTTTTCCCAGTTAAGGCCAAGGACCAACGAATGATATATCTTCTGGGCTGGGCCCCTCAAGGTCTCAATTACCAACTCTAAGAAATAAATCAATGATAGTTCAACTCAATCGCTTAACAAACTAACCTAACATATAAATATGCCCAAGAATATCATCAGACGAGCTTTAGCGAGGATTCAATTTGATATACTGAAAAAAATTGGTGTTCGTTTTTATGTTTTTTTTCTAGTTTTATTGTCGGTTTTCCACAGGTCAAACGGCTACAGCTATCGACTTCAAATTTTTTTTCATCATGGTTCCTTATCTAACTCAAATCTGTATGGTTTTGTGGCATTATCGTGTGGTAACTTTTATTTTCATGAATTTTAGAAATTTCAAAAATACCCGTTAGAATAACACAGCGGAAAAAAGAAAATATTCTTATTCTCGAAAAAAATGAAATTGCGCGTGAAGTTTAATAACATTCCGATACACATTTCAAAAAAATGTGACGACTGTAGCACATGGGTTAGCACAGCTGACTCCTATGCCAGGGATCTCTGGTCGAATCCCGCATGTGACTTAAAAACAGGCGCTAAATGACCTCGCTGTCGATGCGCTTTAAAACCATAATATTCATCAATTCATTTCAGAAAATTCTCAGCTTAATCGAGTGAGCAATTTTGAAGAAAATTGACATAAAATGTGCTAAATTGGTACAACCCGAATTAGTTTTCACCCATTTCTAACTTAAATGTCATCCAACTGGCGAATGTAGGCAAAAGTTTGGCAGGAAGATCGACATACTATATATCACTATCCGCTCGTCTGAAAACGCATATATGGCGTTTTCCTATTAATTTACACACATTAACAACTTTATTTGTCGACTGTTCACGTCAAGTGATTGACCACTGAGATCTAGCTTAATTATACATATGAAATACAATTGAATCACCGAAATTACTTATATGAAATGATTAACTTACATCTAGACATGAAATTGAACGATATAAAATAAGGCATCATCGGAAAACAAATACAAATAATACAGATAGATTTGAAGATAAGTTAGAAAAGTAGTTGAAATTACGTACCACCATTATTTTTTGAGAAAGATTCATCACAGTCCCCATCTAGCCTGTCTATTGGTGGAGTCGCTAAGCGGCATTAAACGCTAGCGCATCTAATAGTTTCAGTTTTTAATAGTTTTATTCTGCAACGTCTCCCACTGACCGCAAACAACAAGTGCGACTGAAGCTCGCAATAACACAGGAGAGGTCGTCCAACCTTATTTACTACAGGCTAATGTTATACGCTCGAGATAACAAGTTGGCAGTCGTCACCAGAATAATATACTTTTTTGGTTGGCATGAGAGTTTTTTTCCTTGTCACTATCCTGTGGGACCTGAGGGATAGATCAGTCCAGACAATATCGTGCTCGAACGAGACGAAACAGTAACACGGAAGACCCGAGTAAAAATATATATATTTTTTTTTATTGGGTTTTGATGACGCACTATACTGATGGCTACGATCTATTGGCGTCGGTGGATGATGAATGAGATGATGGGATCGTGAGATGAAAGGTTGTTTCATTATGTGTTTCGGATGGTGGGAAGGAGTCGGTCGTGGTCTGTTGTTAAGGAACCATCCCAGTATCAACCTGAACGACAGAGGGAAACCACGAAAAGCCCCTGTCAGGATGGTCGACCATGAGGGGAATCGAACCCCAGTCTCCCGAATGACGGTTCAGTATGTTACCACTCGGCCACGCGTCTCGGTAAAAAAAAAAAACGAATACAAAAAATTATAAAATAAGCCGGGAAAACGCAGCAGTAACGTTTTGGGATGAACGATAACTTATATAAGATATACTGTAAAATATGGTAGTGTACAGCAAGATGCATTGAGGGTTGCGTTGGCTTGCCAGGTTGATATGGTGTATCAACTCCCTATCACTCACATGTTGAAAATATGTACCAACTTACCGGTCAAAGTTTCAGAAATATACCAGTCGTGCGTAGTAGAAGTGATAAAGGGAACGATTATGATTATTGTTTGCTTAAGGACCCCACCAACAGCTAGGTTATATGGAGGTACGAATGACCAGGTGATTATGAAACAGTGATGAATGAAGTGATGATAAGTGGAAGGGCATTTACAAAAACCCATGCCTTATGCGGGATTCGAACCCACGCTCAACGGTGACTTCAGTTTCTGAAGCGGTGCGTCAGCTAACTGAGCTACCGAGGGTGGCTAAAAAAAAAGGAACGGACTTTGTTTACAAATTGGACGCGAAATGACATTTACGTTTGGTCAGTTTTCTCACACAGTCTCTTGTGAAGTGAAACGGATATTTAAAGTGAGGTTGAATTGCTCTCAAATTGCGAAATAATTCCTATTAACGCGAGTTATATTGCAAGTAACTTACATCTGCAATCTAGATGATGCATATGTGATCGGAATCGTGTGAGAAGTTCGCATGCTCCAAACAAATAAGTGTGTATATTCTATTTGATTGCATTATCAGTAAATATTCTTTTTTAGATATATGTATTTTTTTGGATGAGCGAAGCGAAGACTCAATTACACTATACCGAAAAAAAAGTGCCTGTTTTTTTTTTTTTTTGTTTTTTTTTGTTCGCGCTCCACAGGTCAGACAGAAATTCAAAATCAGTTGAAACTTGGCACACACATAAACCCCTATCTGACTTGATGCTGTATAGTTTTGAGGCGCGATCGGTTCAACAACTTCTGAGAAAACTCATTCCAAAGTTTTCAAAAATCCCATTAGAATAAGCCAGAGGAAAACATTCGTGAAAAATATTTCATCTGAGAGGATTCAAATTCTCAGGGAATTTCAATCTGATGATGATACACATTATTCCAAACTTTTACTCAAATCGGATCAGCCATTTCGATGTAAAAAAATATATAATGTTATTTGTGTCAATTATTCAAAGCTATTAAGGTACCTATTAAATCAAAGCAACAAGTGTCACCACTTGATTGTAAACGATTAAAACAAAGCCTTCTTTATTATTATATAAATTATTAGACGAGCTTTAGCGAGGATTCAATTTGACATACTGAAAAAAATTGGTGTTCGTTTTTATGTTTTTTTTTTTTTTTTTTTTTTTTTTTTTTTTTATGTTTTTTTGTCGGTTCTCCACAGGTCAAACGGCTACAGCTATCAACTTCAAACTTTTTTTCGTCATGGTTCCTCATCTAACTTAGATCTGTATAGTTTTGTGGCATTATCGGGTGGTAACTTTTTTTTTATGAATTTTAGAAATTTCAAAAATCCCCCTTAGAATAACCCGGAGGAAAATACTTGAAAAATCAAAATTTTTCAAGACCTCTCAAATTTCCGCCGAATATAAAGGAAACTATTAAGCACATTTTGAGAGATTTTTCGCATCAATCGGATGAGAAATAACGGAGAAAACGCATTTATAAAGCATTTTCCCATCAATTTAGGCTATTACGGCAACCAATTAAATCTATAGCAACAAGTGTCACCAATTAATTCAAAACGATTGGAATGAATGAAGAGGAAGGCCGTGACATAACTGATTCTTGTAAGGTTTTTGAACGTTTGGAGTGATCCAAGGTCTGTAGATGTAGATTGGGTTGACAAATTATTTTTCATTCTAGATTTCTATACCCCTAAGCTCGTCTAACAACGCGCATCCCGCGTTTTCCTAGTTTAGACGAGCTTTAGCGAGGATTCAATTTGACATACTGAAAAAAATTGGTGTTCGTTTTTATGTTTTTTTTTTTTTTTTTTTTTTTTTTTTTTTTTTCTATGTTTTTTTGTCGGTTCTCCACAGGTCAAACGGCTACAGCTATCAACTTCAAACTTTTTTTCGTCATGGTTCCTCATCTAACTTAGATCTGTATAGTTTTGTGGCATTATCGGGTGGTAACTTTTTTTTTTATGAATTTTAGAAATTTCAAAAATCCCCATTAGAATAACCCGGAGGAAAATACTTGAAAAATCAAAATTTTTCAAGACCTCTCAAATTTTCGCCGAATATGAAGGAAACTATTAAGCACATTTTGAGAGATTTTTTGCATCAATCGGATGAGAAATAACGAAGAAAACGCATTTATAATGCATTTTCCCATCAATTTAGGCTATTACGGGAACCAATTAAATCTATAGCAACAAGTGTCAGCAATTAATTCAAAACGATTGAAATGAATGAAGAGGAAGGCCGTGACATAACTGATTCTCGTAAGGTTTTTGAACGTTTGGAGTGATCCAAGGTCTGTAGATGTAGATTGGGTTGACAAATTATTTTTCATTCTAGATTTCTATACCCCTAAGCTCGTCTAACAACGCGCATCCCGCGTTTTCCTAGTGTAAAATAAGATGGCAGTGATGTAATGGTTTAGATCTCAAGGTGTATATATATATAATAACCAATCCAAAGATAAGTTGGTATGTTCCAGCTCATCCATCAACGCGGAAACACATAACGCGTTTGCCTAGTTGTAACTTCGTAAAAACATGTAGGAAAGGGCCTATTGAGATCATATTACCATTCTGTTGAAATTTCATCTCGGCGTTTGAATAACATTGACAAAAATAACCCGTTGTTATTCTATTATGAGAATTTGCCAAAATACCCGATTTTACTCAAAACCAGTAGAGGTCTATTCTGGTATGACAGCATTCAGCAAATACTTGAACCCTGAAGAGGATGAGACCAGTTACTATCATAAGTCCATGATGAGACCTTTGCTCGTAGGGTCGATTAAGCACACATTATCACGATTTAAATAACCCAATTTTGTATATTTCATCTACGAGATGTAATAACTTCATATATTATCTGATTTCGTT
Organism: Brachyptera risi; assembly: GCA_964007535.1. Taxonomy (NCBI): domain Eukaryota; kingdom Metazoa; phylum Arthropoda; class Insecta; order Plecoptera; family Taeniopterygidae; genus Brachyptera; species Brachyptera risi. The sequence goes on from OZ023335.1 coordinate 7,382,864, forward strand.
TGTAGAACAGAATACTGAAGAGACTGTCTATAAATATAATTTTTTGAATGCATACATTATTTGTAGGGAGCGAGAATTTGTGAGCGATACCGAATAGTACTTTATCAAAAATCGATCGAGAATATTGAAATATTAGGAATTCCATTCGATCGAATCGAAATGATAAATGGAATATCGATCGAAATCATTATCGATTTTTTGGTGGTCTGAATCTTTATTTTTGTTGTAGTTTTCCGTAATTATTTTGTGACGCGCATAATGAATTGTCAGTCCCGACATGCACACTCCCAGCGTCAACACAGGACTATGACGTGAGTCCTGACCAAGGATAAGAACCACAAAGAATGGTCTCTCTCTATGATGTCTTGTTCGGCAATGCCAAGGGGGGAGAAGGACACCAAAAGAACTTTTACAAGTATCATCACGTTTCATCAACATATTTATTGTGACATTTTTATTTTCTAATGTCAACGGCCAAATTGATTCTTCGCTTACGCTCATCCATGATTATGTGAATGGATCATTCATAAGAAATAAGAATTCTCGTTCTGCTTACGTGATGAATGAATCGTTATACGAATTAAAGGAATAAGGATGAGTGAAATGACGAAAGGTCGTGGCTCCTGGCATTAGTGACCTATATTTCGGAAGGCCTTCAGCTTCGTCTTGGATATTTACTATGCAAGTGACACTGGTGGTCGATTGGCTAGCGCACTGAACCATAATTCAGGAGACCGGGATTCGATTTACGACCTGGTCGACTATCCTGACTGAGGTCAGAGGTGCATCGTGCTTGCCCTCTGTCGTTCAGGTTGATACATGGAACATGCCAAGGACGACTCCTTCCCACTATCCCCAAAAGCATAATAACATAACTTTTCTTCTCATTATCCCAGAATCTCATATATCATTCACCGAAGCCAATAGATCAGGCTGATCATCAGTACAATCCGTCGTTAAACCCAATATAAATAGAAGATATCGACTGCCGCGCGGCGCCGTATAATGATCATTTTCAATAATAACAATAACATGACTATTTTGTATTTTTCATTTCATTTAGTCCAGAGATTCGCACATGGTACAAATATAGGAAATATAAAAACTTACAACTAGATATAAAAATGAGGAGACAGAGAGATATGATTGAAGAAGACAGAATGATATTATATAGGACTATGCTATGATGCAATGATTGTCCAACTCTAGTGTGACTTTGAAGTAAGGAATTCATTGAGGTCATAGAAGGGGTTCTGGAGTAGGAAAGATTTCAGGTTGTATTTGATAGATGGAAGTTTGATGAGGCTAGTTATATGGGCAGGTAGTTTGTAGAAATAAATGGCAAGAATCATATAGATCCTATAAAACTTGTTAAAACATGAATTCGTAAATGGTTGTGCAAAGATGGAGAGGGCTGTGTGTGAAAAAAGCGTGAAAAAATAATAACAGTCAATAATCAATAACAATGTTCTATGACCGTGAGGTGACAACTAACCAACCTAGGCATAACACAAGTATGTTTAGTAATTACTATTATTTCAATTGGTTTCATAATTCAATACGATTACCTAATCGATAGCATCACATTTTTGGTATAGTAATGAATGTAAAGTAATGTTTTGGTTTGAGACTTCTAGGTCATTTTGTACCGGTAAATGAAACATTTTTTGTCTGCGAAAACATACTCACAGTCCACATGGCCAAATGATTGCTTTAGCAATCTCTACTTTTAGCCGACTTCTAGTTGATACGTTTTGACAAAATGACTTCTAGTCTGAATGTGAAAGATTCGATTGAGCGTCTCCAACATCAATTAGCACAAACGGCTTGGTGTGTCGATACGTCAAATGAGGTAGCGGCAAATATCATCTGTCCTTTGCGTTCTTATCTTGACATATTTTTGCCAATAAATAATCTCTTTGACTCGGCGGTGAATGATTGTGTACGAGGTGTTATCGGGTGACATCGATAGACTACCCAATGTACAAATATGTATAAGAAGGCGTATACCCCTCAGGCGTTTGAGTTTCTTTAGATATATTAAAAAATGTGTAATGTGGTCACACGAGAAAAACACGCTAATTGTAAACAGTAACTGTGAAGAAACCAATCAAGCGATTGTTGTCAAATTTTTGGGGTGTATAGTTAAAGGATGTATCTTGACTGTAACGTAAATTAAATGTCATGTGTACGCGATCACCGAGGCGCTATTACATGACATGAAATCAGAAAAATCACTGAATTTCGCCTTAGTTTGATTGAAGTTTATATATGAACAAAAAAATATTTGAGGAACAAAAGTACCTCGTTAAATCAGATTGACCTGTGACTGAATCACATTCGAAATTTGAAAGTCATCGAACGTGTCGTTGGCTCATGAGAGTTGAATGAAAATACATCCATTTTATGCTGAAATCGCGACCGACTAGTAGCATCTTAATAGTGGATATTAATATCCACAGAAAAAATGGAAAAAAATGCTCAAATCATCAAATTATCTTATATTTCATGAGAAATGAAACTATTTAATTTTACAGTGTATATTCCAAATAACTGAAAATAGTTCTTAATTTTAAAATGTGGATTCTTGTCATTATGGTTATTTTTTTATTAAAATTGATATTTTCATCATTATTATCAAAATGTACGTGCGTAAGTGTTCAGACTTGATATACCGGTACTTATTTTCAATTTGTTTTTCTTATGTATAAAATGTTAGTAGACCTGCAGACAAGTCAACTTTTTGTGACTTTGCGGGTCCACGAAATTGTACTAAAATCTTTGTGAGAACGAATTCTCAACAATTATGTGAACTTTGTGAATTTTTTGAACAAATTTTGTGAGAAATTTTTTGAAAAAAATTTCAATGTCAGGAGTAGGCTCACAAACCCTTGTCTCTACTCATACGTGTGTGGCAAGTTGTCTCGGATGTCATCCACAGGAGTCCGTCATTCCATGAAGAAATGATCAACGCAACCTCAATCGCCCTCCCAACTCATGCTCTTCCGTGCTGTTCGCGAGAAAGCGTTCAAACGAATCCAAGCTTCCATCTGTATAATATGTAGATACAATGAATATTTTAATATTTAATCTGACAGAGAATTAATGAGCTCAAGGTCGACACTACACAATTCACGATTCCTCTCTTACGCCACAGTTTTGTTTGATCAAGTAGGCTAGGTCTCGGGCAAGATGAATCGAGAACTAGCCCCTATGTTTATACAATATTTATGGTCTAGGCCTACATGTATGTAACTCCAAATGAGGTACTTCTGGCTGTGAAAATATAGGGTGTAGGGCCTAGGTCATATATTTACTAGGTCCAAGTCTAGTTATTCATTGTCTCAGGTATAAGCATTGAGTTGGAATGGTAGACCCACAAGGGTATGGGCCCAAGTCTGGGCCTAGGCCCATAACCTCTAAACATTAAATCAACTGTGAAAAATCATCAAATTCAATCTCTAGACTTATGCTTGCCTGATTTCAATTGTCAAAAAATACGACTTAACAGAACGTAAATTCATTTCTTACCTCAAAATCGAAAAATACAACCCCAATGTCGAAAGTGTCATCTGTCATCACACGGTTTTGAAGACCTTTCAAAGACAAAGCTGAACGAAGGTGGCTGTTACCATAGTTGTGTTCGTCTGTCTGCATGCACTATCTTGCACGAACCTGCACCAACGTACACCGATTGGTCGGTGGCCCTTCGTCTGACTCGGGGCAGAATAGTGCAGCTTGCACTCGGCTGTTCGTTTGTCGACGCACGGTGAACTAGAGTAAGTTGGTGTAAAAAAGTGTACGAAAAGTTACCCCTGTACGTACAGGTGGTGTAAAGTTGTGTAAGCAGATTTTACGCGCGCAACATGGATGTATCTGTGGATGCTATTCACGTTTTAAGTACGGACTGATGAAAACGGGATAGTGTTGGGCTCTGAATGTTAGTTTTATCAGTTCATCAATCATCCATGAGATATTTGTTAATTATTATATCAGTTTAGTTCATTAGTTTTATGAGGTTACTTTTATTTAGTTTATTAAAAGTGCTCTCAAAACAATATTGTTCGAATATTACGGCCGTCAAGTAGCTTACTGGCGATTCTCTCGTCTTGCTACTTTTCTACCACCTTTCAAATATTATATAAGAGCTTTTGGCCTAGGGTTATTGGTCATGAATATTTTTGTATCGACCAATATTGTCATTTTTCTTTATAGAAATTTATCATGAGCGTAGAAATTAATTGAAAGTTGAAACATATTTTGAATTCGCGGCAAGTAGTTTGGGGTACGCGGTTGGTGGTTGCTGTTCGTATGTAATTGTTAGTTCACGTACACCAAGTTGAACTGAACAACGGCGCATCCTGCACGGAGTTGAACTCAAGTTGCTCCACCCCCTTAAAGTGTACTCTAGTTGACTAGTTCTTTTCAGTTCATGACAGACGAACACAACTCATAACTCGAGCGCTCGATGAGTTCGATTATGGCAAATAGCAGTCAAAATTCAATACCAACTTCTAGATGTTATTGGTATTATAAGGTTGTCGGAAATCGGTCACTTGTAAAACGCGCACTAAAGTTATCTGGCCGATAGAGTTATCCAGCAGAAAGGTGTCTGGAGGATTTGTCGGCATATAGTGCTTGCAACCGGCCCTAACACGCTTATATGAATGGACTTTAGGCCATTTGTTCATGCTTTGAAAATAATATGCATGTTGACTATCAACACCATGTGTGGTACACCAAACTAAGACCACTATACATACAAAAATTGCTTTAGTATTTTTTTTAGGTTTCTGTACACAATGCAAGGTTGTAATACAAGGTTTTATTCCACTAGACACTAGAAGCAATATATATATATATATATATATATATATATATATATATATATATATATATATATATATATATATATATATATATATATATATATATATATATATATAAATATATATATATATA
>OZ023335.1:7392825-7410325 GCA_964007535.1 Brachyptera risi
AGGCAAGGTCGGTCAGGAGTGTCTGTACTTTCTGGACTAGATGGTGAGTTGGGAAGATTTGAGTTAAGGCTTGGAGTACACTCAAAGAATCAGAACAGATCAGAAAGCTCTTCTCAGATCCTTGTTGAATGTGCTGTAGAGAGGTGACAATTGCAAACAACTCGGCTGTATATACGCTACTCATCGAACCTAATCTGATGTTGACAGTGGCGGATTCGCAAACGAATGCGCAGCCAACTTTTCCGTTCAGTTTTGATCCGTCCGTGTAGTATTTCACATGTCCGGAGTAGTGTGTGCAGAGCTCAAGATATTTTTGCTCATACTCTTCTGCGCTCGTGGTTGCCTTCGTGCTTGATGACAAGTTCCTCAAGCACTCCGGACGTGGAGCTAACCAAGGAGCGGTATCACTAGATTGAATTGGATAGACTTGAGGGTAAACAAATTACTCCTCGATCAAAATATGATTCAAACGAATCCCAGTTGGAATGGTGGCGAATGGTTTCGATTCATAGAGAGCATGAAATCTGGGATTGATAACTGATTGGTAGGTAGGATGAAGCTTACAGCAAAATAACTTTGAAGCGTATGAGCAAAGGAGATATGCTCGTCGACTCTTCAACGAGGGCTCACCAGCCTCACAATACAAGCTCTCCACCCGACCGGTACGGAGTGCTCCTATGGCCAGTCGGACGCCTTCGTTATGAACTGTATTGAGTGGCTTTACGTAGCTCTCTTGTGCCGAGTCGTACACAACACTACCATAATCCAATTTGGAACGTATACTTGCTCGGTAAAGCCGCAGCATCGTAGTGCGATACGCTCCCATTTTGGTACCACTAAGATAACGGAGAAGGTTGAGTGACTTGAAGCACTTGATTTTGAGTTGCGTAATGTGAGATTTCCAGTTCAACTTCACGTCGAACGTCAGCCCTAGGAACTTTGTCGATTCTGCGAATGGAAGGAGTTCTCTACGAAGATATATATCTGGGTTGGGGTGCAGGCCTCTCAGACGAGAGAAACGCATGCACGTTGATTTTGATGTAGAAAACCTGAACCCAGTTTCATCTTCCCATGCTTCTAGTTTCCTAATTGCGAGTTGGATTTGGCGAGAGGCCGTAGCACTTCTCGCTGACTTACTGAATATAGCCAAGTCGTCGACAAATGAGGAAGAAATGATTGAAGGTGGATCGCTTCGAATTATACCATTCAATGCGATGGCGAACAAAGTAACACTGAGGACAGAACCCTGTGGTACACCGTTCTCTCGGATGAAATCATCCGACAACACATTACCAACTCGTACATTGAAACGTCGGTTGGTCATGAAAATACAGATAAAATTAGGAAGATGGCCTCTGAAACCCCATTGTGATAAGGTGTTCAATATGTTGAAGCGCCAGGTAGTATCGAATGCCTTCTCAAGGTCGAAAAATACAGCTATCACTTCCTGCTTCGTAAGAAAAGCTTCTTGTATGAAGCTTCCCATACGAATAAGATGATCCAAGGTATCTGATGTATGCAGGAATGTTTCACGGAATAAATGAATTATTATTATTATTATTATTATTATTTCTATTTTTTCTGAATCCAGACTGTACTGTGCAAAGGAGGTTTCTGCGTTCCAACCACCAAACGAGGCGGTTGTTCAACATCCTTTCCATCACTTCACACAGACAGCTGGTCAGAGATATAGGTCTAAAGCTTGATGGTGAATGCTCATCCTTGGATGGTTTCAAGATCGGTACCTGAATAGCTTGTCTCCAAGAATCAGGGAAAGTATCGGTTGAATAGATATGGTTGAACAGGTTGAGAAGGTCATTTGAAGCGGCAACTGGTAGGTGTTTCAAGAATTGATTGTGTATTCCATCAATCCCTGGTGCTGTGTCTCTTGTGCACGATATCGCGTTCTCCAACTCCCATACACTAAACGGCATGTTATACACCTCGTTGTTCGCAGAGGAGAAATCCAATCTTCTACATTCTGTAGCACGTTTGTGTATCTGGAACGATGCCGAGTAGTGGTGAGAGCTAGAGACGTCCGAGAAATGGGACCCAATAGCATTAGCTATTTCCTGGGTCTTGGTAATCAGACCACCATCTGTGTTCAACCCAGATATACAGGATGTTTTGAATTTGCCGTCTATCTTCCTAACTCCATTCCACACCTTGGTGAGGGGTGTGTGAGCATTAATGGATGAAATGTAAGAATTCCATGATGCTTTTCTCGACGTTTTGATTATATAACGAGCCCTCGCTCGGAGTTTCCGGAATGCCATAAGGTTGATGTTGGTCGGGTATTTCCGGAAAATTCGAATGGCTCGTTTCCTCTTAAGGATCGCTACATCACATTCCTCGTTCCACCAGGAAACGGGTATGTGGCGTTGGTTGGTTGACTTAAGAGAAATGCCCTCTTCTGCTGCGGCAATGATCACCTCTGTCACATGCTCAGTCCTACTATCAGTCTCATGTATGTTATTAGAGTGCTTCAAATCAACATGGTTAGTGTAAAGACTCCAGTTCGCGCGGCGAAAGTTCCACTGCGCACACCGCAAGGGCAGTTGATGAGAATCTAATCTCAAGATGAGTGGGTAGTGATCGCTACCACACAGATCTGAGTGGACGGAGAAATTGAAAAGAGGTGCGACAGATGGGGTGCAGACACAAAGATCGATCGCTGAAAACTCACCGTTGAAAGCATTAAACCTTGTTTTCGCTCCATTGTTGAGAATAATCAAGTCGTTGTCATTGAAGAATTGTTCGAAAAGACGCCCTCTACGGTTACTATCCACCATTGTGTCACCCCACAAGTTATTGTGGGCATTTAGGTCACCTAGATGAACGTGGGGACGTGGGAGCTGTGACACAAGGCTATCCAGATTTATTCTAGTAACTGGAGCCCATTCGGGAAAGTAGATGTTACAGAAGGTAACAGGCTGAGGGAGAGCAACTCTGACTGCCACTGCCTGTAGTGGTGTTGTTAGCGGCAGTGGACTCACGTGACAGCTGTCATGGACAGCTGTGGCTACTTCCCCATGGGCTCTGTTACCTGTCAAGTCATCGAAACGATAAAAACTATAATTACGCATCAATGGAGAGTCACAAGGTTTGAAGTGCGTTTCTTGAACAAAGAAACATATCGGTTTGAAGTTTGATGTTAAGAGCTTGATTTCTCCTTTGTGTCTGTTGAAACCATTGCAGTTCCATTGTATTAGAGCCATGCTGTGATGATGATTCTTTGCAACAACGTCTAGACGTGCGCAAAAAAATAGAATTGACAATAAATATATGTATCACTTATTAGGTTTTGTATCCTTGCGAAACTCGTTCACACGTGACTTCTGAGCGGAATCCTTCTGCCAATCAACGTCCATTCTCTTATCCGCTCGAGATGGAGATACAGAGGATGCACGCTGATTTGCATTTTCCACATTCGTTGGTGTGTCTGTGGTCTTCTTCGCTCTTGATAGGCGACGAAGTTTGGTAATATCACTTTTAGAATGTGAGAGTGATGTTTGCGTCGCAGGAGTTGTCGACTGCTTCGCAATTAGCTGTTTCATGTCCTCAATTTCTTTGGCCTGTGCTGCTATAGTACTGGTATACCGTTTTGCCTGCTTCTTCATTTCTTCTGCTTGTTCTATGAGTTGCTTTCTCAGTGAAGACATCTCTTCCGCCTGCACCATCATCATTTGTTTCATCTCGTTGAGGGATGATTCAACTGATGTGTTAGAGGAAGTGTGCTTCGACAACTGCAAAGACTGTTCTTTTATTATGCTCTTGAGCTTGGCAACTTCCTCAGATGGTGTTGGGGAAGTGCTCTGAGCTAGAGCTTGAGAGAAAGATTTAGAGATAACAGGGTGCGGGTTGATTTAAGAGTAGCGTTTTCTTGCCTCATTGATCGAAATATTCTCCAATGTTTTTATTTCCATGATTTTTGTTTCCTTTTTGTAAAGTGGACATAACCGGAACCACACCGAGTGGTCACCGTCACAGTTCACGCAATGGCTAGAATTTGAGCACTCTTGCGGTTCGTGACGGTCAGCACCGCAATTCCCACAGGTCTCTGTACCTTTGCAGGTATCGCTGGGATGTCCAAACCTCTGGCACTTGAAGCACCGCAGAGTATTGGGTATGTGCGGGCGCACTGCCAGGCACATATATCCCGCGAACACCTTCTTAGGTATTACCGGAGTATTGAACGTGAGGATGAGCAAGGGCGTTGGCACAAGTTTTCCGTTTTGTCGCTTACTTATTCTGTATACATCGATGATATTTTGTGATCTGAATTCATTCTTTAGTGTGTCAAGTTCTAGATTCATGAGATCATGACAGAATATGATTCCTTCGGACGTATTCAAAGATTTATGGGCTGAAACATCGATAAGGTAGGTCAAAAACAATTTAGATTTCAGAAGAATTTGGGATTGTTCGTTTGTCTTCGTTTCTACGAGTAGAGTGCCATCTCACAGCGACTTGGAGGTTTTAACATCGCCTACCAGGCGGTTTAGCCCTCTATGTTGATCGAAGAGAGAGATATTCTTGAAGGACTTGTTTGCTGTTGTGATCGTGATAATTAAAAAGCGCGGTTCTTTAGCTACTGCTACCAGATCGTTCATGGAGATTAAATCGTCCATTAGAGCGGCTGGTCTTTTTTAGCGTGTTCACCACACTGTGGAAACACACTTATATGTTTGATTCAAAAGGGACCGAAAAAACCTATTCGTCGCATAGAATCGCTGAATTTCTACGTAAATTGAAAATTATTGAGCTTGGATTATGCAAATTTTTACAATCTTCGACTACGTAGTAATTAAACTTGTCCACATAGCCTGTATATTTTCTGATAAATGAATTAAAGGAAAACTGCTTTGGCCACGCCCACTTTTTGCCGTGGCGTAGACTTTTGCTTGCGCGTTAATAGAATCGCTGGTTTTCCACGTAAATTGGAAATTTAAGCGCTTAAAAGTTGTAATTAGTTATAATCTATGGCCATACGATAATAACTTTTGTCCACGTAGCCTAAATATTTCATAATTGAATAAAAACCGGAAAAAATGTGGGTAGCACCCACTTTTGGTTTTCTCGTAACCATGGTAACATGTTATAAACAACGGATGTGTTTATATCATCTTCTGGTTTTGATCTGATTTATCAGTAATCCGAGTGACAAAACAACCCTTTTTTCAATTCAGTCAACATTGACAAGCAGTTCTAAACAAGCCAACTTCAAGGAAAGTATCAGTGCCAAATATTATATGACATAATTGAAGTTGTATTGGATATTACATATTATGCTTCATAGGCTAGGCTTCTTTGACTCAGTTTTTGAAAATATTGCTAACATTAATTTGTTAATCATCTGTCCAATACCATCTTTTTTTAGATTTATCGTAAGAATGAGTTTCCTTACGTTAATTCACGGTCAGTATTGGTGAACTTCAAGTATATACACTGATAATTATTCGACCATTTTAAACCTTTTGAAGATGACAGCGCTCAATTTTGATCAAGCAATAGGCCTACCTACATCGTAGGCTACTGACATATCTTTTAAAATTTGATTTTTTACTTTTCATAAACAGAATAGGGCCTATGACTATCAATTAGGCCTACATAACAAGATAAACAACATGGCATATTTCCTATCCTTCTAAAATTGGACCATTTTCACCATGGTGGAAGCAGCTCTAGTGGCACCTTTACGATGAATTGCCGAAACTAGCGTGTAAATGCCGTCAAAATCGAGCCAGTTCCGAGGGCAAGATTTACGTCGGCATTTATTATTCAGGTAATTATCATCTTATTTCTTTATCATCTTCTCTAGTGACCATAAAAACTAAAAAGCTCAACGAAGCTCGACATATTCCACTCTACTACGTGCAAGTAGTATATAGGCCTATATGTTGAAATATTATCTATCCAAACATGATTCAGCCATGACATGCGCTGTCGTGTACATTTCTGAGATTCGCAATTTCAAATCAAATTGTACGTATTAGGCTCATATTTCAATGCATAGTACATAGTTGTATAATTGCATTGCTTTTTTTTACATTGGGTCTTAACGACGTATTATACTGATGGCTACGATCTATTGGCGTTGGTGGATATGATGAATGAGATGGTGAGATGGAAGGTTATTTCATCAGGTGTTTTGGTTGGTGAGAATGAGTCGGTCGTGGCCTGTTAAGGAACCATCCCAGTATCAATCCGAACGCCGGAGGGAAACCACGAAAAACCCCTTTCAGGATGATCGACCATGGCGAGAATCGAACCCCTGTCTCCCGAATGATGGTTCAGTGTGTTACCACTCGGCCACGGGTCTCGGTGCGTTGTTTCTGATCTTTCTCGTAGATGATAACTGATTGTCTAGTTATCACTTGGTAAATATAGCAGTCTGGCTCTCAACTAGCTTTTACAACGTATTTTAAATTCAGATTGGCCAATTCAAATGAAATTGATTCCAATGTTGATTAATGCAGTTGGAAAGAGCTGGATTCACAAATTGCATTATATCTATTACTTATGTACATCAACATGCAAAACTACCAGCAAATTATCATAAAAAATGGTGATTCATGAGCTAAATGCACCACAATGGCATAGGCCACATCTGGGGCAAGTTATAAACTGCGCAATATTGGCCAATAGATTTTGCTTATTTATTCAATATAGGGACTGGATGTTCTAAAAAGACTGATCCTAGGCGTTTACAGATATTTTCAACATAGCATTCAATTGTTTTCACTCGACAGTATTATGGTTTAAAAAAAAACGAAAAGTGGCAAAGAAGAGAAGGCCTAAAAGATCCAGTCAAGATGAAGAAATCTCAACCAATTGAGTTCTGCTGCATCCGATAATAACTAGGCCTATCATTTGCTCAACACGGGCATGTATTACCATTCTACAGAAGGAAACATGTCGCGTAATTGGCAATAATTAATGGTAGAAAACCATAGAAAAATACAGGAGCCTAAGACAAAACTCTGGCGGTGCCACACAGAAAGCAAAGCTAGGGCCTACAATAAAATGTGATATTATTGTAATCTGCATGGCAAACAGCATTAACCCAAGTAATATTCCGTATTGCTCAAACTGATTATTAGGTCCACAGCAAAATTTCTTCTCATAATACCTTCCTTGAAGATATTCACAATTGAATCTGGTACAATAATATCGTACAATTGAAGCTTCGATTTACATTTTTTTTATATATGCGAGTTGGCCTAGGCACCTACGTAATATAATTTGACTCTTGAAATAATAATTTGAGCTGTACAGCAAAATTAGAACACATAGGCCAACTCACCCATTTCAACTAAAATATGTACCGGTTTAATATTGTGAACAAATCTACTTAGTCTTGAATCGATTCACGACTATGCAATAGTACAATACATTGAGAATATCAACTAGCCCACGCCCGTACTTGTGGGTACATGTAGGGCATTATCATATTAATTACCACTAACCCTATTACCTTGTGGCTATGAGTTCAGCTAAGCAAGCTTGGGCAACTGTGATGATATACGATTTCTTGGATAAAAACTTTTGTGACTCAAAGTACAAATTATTCCAATGAAATGGTGTGATTTCAGCCAAGCGATGAAGTTGTCTCTTTCCATTTGGAAGAGATGTCTGCCGAGTCGAGTGAAGGCTGAAGTGCAACGATAGACCGTTCCCACCTAGAATACTCCTAGGCCTCCCTCATCTCTGACTACATACTAGCAATGAAAAACACTACAAAGTATACATCATGATATTCATCATATTTGTATTTGAATCTGCTATGGATTGAATAATTGAATATGGATTTGCTAGCCCTTGCTACAAGTGACATCCACGTGACGCAGACATGAACGTTATGGCTTATGACAGCTATAGGGCGTGCCGTATGCTTCATCAGAGTTAAATTACCGGTACGTAATATAAATAATTAATATGAACTTTTTTTTAATAACATCAAAATTTGATACAAAATCATTGCTCTCCAATCAAAGCTATTGATGAAATGTAGGATCGTTTGGACAGGGTACCACAAGGGCGATCTTACCACCCCAAGTTAATTATTTAAAACCAATTAGCTCTCACATCAGAACTGCGCTGTCTGTGACCATAATTTTTCGCCGCAGATAAAAGTCTTTCAGTTTTCAAAGTCCGGAATACATTACTGTACAAGTAGAAACCATTCCTGTGATATATATCCGGACATTTCTATGTTAATAGCCCTCTATGTTTAGCTCTTCTCCTACCTATAGTTTCTATTGTGGCCTTCACTCATTAGTTACTATTTCCATACGACCAGTGTATATCAGCAGCACGGTGAAGTGATACCAACCTATTTTATCATAATATAAAGAAGGTGCTCCAACTTGGGTCTTGAAAGTGAAATATTTCCGGGGTCAGAATCTGAGTCCAGTGTCGCGATTGCTTGTAGCACAACCCTCGCTTTTATATCGAACTACATAAGACAACAATGCTATATACACGGCCCAGTAGAATTATAATGCTGGCAGTTGTGCATTTGTTTTTTACGAGAATTATTAATTTTGTTAGTTCAACAATGCCACCGGTACCGTAGCCATTCTTATCTACATCTAGTTCACAAGGGAATCCGCTAAATCGTGACATGAAAACTATTGGTGACATGAGACCAGGAGTTTTCAATAAATAAGCGATTTTGAAGTGCTATCTCTATTTAGCAGAAAGAAAATGATATTTGGACAGACATCAGTTATGTGTGTTGAATAAAAACAGTGCCAAATTGTCAGTGGTAGGCCTACGGCCATAATTTGTGGGCCCAATATGATAATCTAAAAATACTGTATCTAGTGAAATATTGGTGAACTCCGAATGTACATTCACAAATCGACCAGACCTTACAAGGACATTGGGCTAGGTGTATGAAATATATCCAGATGAAAATGGAAAACTTTTTCAAACTAGTATAAATCAGTGTGTTAAAAAAATTGAGTTGAACTACTTTAGGAAACTCGCATTTCACAAATATCAAGACTTCTCTTCTGAAAGCATTCGTAGATGCTAGATTTCTTACTTTATTTATTTTTCATTTTTTTTCATATTGGGTTTTAACGACGCATTATACTGATGGCTACGATCTATTGGCGTCGGTGGATGAAGAATGAGATGATGGAATGATGAGATGAAAGGTTATTTTATTAGGTGTTTTGGATGGTGGAAAGGAGTCGGTCGTGGCCTGTTGTTAAGGAACCATCCCAGTAATAACCTGTACGACAGAGGGAAACCACGAAAAATCCCTATCAGGATGGTCGACCATGGCGGGAATCGAACCCCGGTCTCCCGAATGACGGTTTAGTGTGCTACCACTCGGCCACGTGTCTCGGTCTTACTTTATCTTCAAGTTTATTGTATAATCTTATTCCACTGTAGAAGAGTGTCTTGTGACCACTGCTTTCCATTTTACCTTGTGAATACAATTTATTTGCATTTCTAGTATTGTAATTATGGATCTCACTTGGCATAACAAATGTTTTCAGATAGTTAATTTAGTACCTAGTCTTTAGTAATTTTGACCACAAATGATAGCACAAACATTGCCTATCTTTGTTGATGATTGGACACAATATATAAATTGTCTACAGGAACCAAGTAGAAATTAAAATTGATGTTGACTATATAACTATAAGTGCATTATTCCAAAATCTTCAGTGTGTAGACTACCTACTTTAAAATTATTGAAATATATCCATAGGCCTACCTTCACTTTGTTTCCAGTAAAAAACATCATATGTCATAAGGGGCGGACTAGGGAAATATTCCGGCCCTGACAAATCTTCTCAAACAGCCCCAGGGTACTGTTGTAGAGCATCAAGTAAAAGTGAACTTCTAAAAAATTTCCTCAATTTATTCAAAAATGATCATGAGCATGTCATATAGCGGATGAAATTAGAAATAGCTGTTTAAAAAAAAAATCTGCAAGGTGTTTAAACTTATGATTTCACACATTTCTCGAAATTTTCAGATCAATCGGGTTAGCCGTTTTGAAGAAAAAAAATGAAATGTGTCAAAATCACACCTACACGCTCATACAGTACAACGCATTTATGGCATTTTCCCAGTTGATTGAATCACGTGGGCCTCTCCCGGTTTCCTCTCCTCTCGACATGGAGTAAATGTGGAATCAATTGAAACAATTAGTCTGATCTTGGTCCCAGATTCTCAGTCTACATAATACAGATAACTCATTCAAAAATATAATAGTGACAATGTTGATATAAGACAAAATTCTTTGAATATGAATGGCGTATCTTCAAAGGTTATTAGATTATAAATTATTATTTAAATAGTTATTATTAGAATAAATAATACTGTCAGTGATATCATGACCGCGATGTTTCGGTCTATGACTATAAATTGCCAAAATAACGCTCTTTAACAACGTGACTACTGTAGCTCATGGGTTAGCACAGCTGACACCCATGCCAGGGAACTGTGATCGAATCCTGCCAGTGACTGATTTTTTCATTTTTATGAAATGGTTCCTCTAGAGTTTATATATAAAGGAAGCTCCGGACAGAGTGCTCTAGCAGCGGACTGCCCTAGTTTTGTAACTGTCTGCTTATGAGCCATGTTATCGAGTGATTTATGTATGGTTGACTAAGTCCGTGAAGTTGTCACACGTGTACGGTCACATTTCGGAATATGGAAATATTATTTCACCATTGGTTAGTGCTGCGTTAGTGCCCCTTAGAGCTGTAAAATTTTCCGTCAGTGCAGCTTTAGTTTCGCCGTCATGACGAATTCAATTTTCAGAGCCAGCCCCTCACATATCTTCGACATTCCAACGGTATACGTTAGTGCCCGTTAGTGCCGTGAACATTTTCGTTGGTGCCGCTTTGGTTTCGCCGTTATAGCGCGCTGTCCATGTGAGGGGCCAACTTCACGCCAGCCCTTCACATATCTCCGATCTTGAAAATTTCAACGGCATTCATTAGTGCTACGTTAGTGCTCGTTAGTGCCGTAAATTTCTTCGTTGGTGCTGCTTCAGTTTCACCGTCATGACGAATTCAATTTTCAGAACCAGCGCCTCACATATCTCCGATCTTGACAATTCTAACGGTATACGTTAGTGCCGTGAGAGAATCGTTAGTAGGCCTACCGCTTCGGTTTCGCCGCTACGACGCGTTGTCAATGTGAGGGGCCAACTTCATGCCAGCCACTCACATTTATCTCCGATCTTGAAAATTCCAACAGCATTCGTTAGAACATTTTCGTGAGTGCCACTTTGGTTGCGCCAGCCCCCCACATATCTCTGATTTTGAAAATTCCAACGGCATTCGTTGGAACAATTTTGTTACGGCCGCTTTGGTTTTGCAATTATAACGCGTTGTCCATGTGAGGGGCCAGTCCTTCACGACAGCTCCTCACATGGACAACGTGTTATAACGTCGAAAACAGAGCGGCACTAACGAAAAATGTTTACGGCACTAACGGGCACTAACACAACACTGACGAATGCCGTTGGAATTTTCAAGATTGGAGATATATGTGAGGTGCTGGCATGAAGTTGGCCCCTCACATTGACAACGCGTCGTAGCAGCGAAACCGAAGAGGTATCAACGATTTTTTCCTCGGCACTAACAGGCACTAACGCACCACTAACAAATGCCGTTGGAATTTTCAAGGTCGGAGATATGTGAGGGGCTGGCGTGAAGTTGGCCCCTCACATTGACAACGCGTCGTAAGGGTGAAACCGAAGCTGTACTAACGATTTTTTCACAGCACTAACGGGCACTAACGTAGCATCAATGTATACAGTTGGAATTTTCAAGATCAGAGATATGAGGGGCTGGTTCTGAAAATTGGATTCGTCGTGACGGCGAAACTAAAGCGGCACTAACAGTAAATTTTACGGCACTAACATAGCACTATTGAATGCCGTTGAAATTTCCAAGATCGGAGATATGTAAACTGCAAGATGTAAATTTGTACACAACACAATAACAATACTGTAACAGCTGAAAAGTCGACCGTGCAGGGCTATGGCGCACTAGCGCCACGAGTGAGAACATTGTGCAGTGAAGAACGCCATTATGTGGACAAAGTCAGGTTGCAGACAGTAAGTGAGGTTATTGGGTTGGGTTTAATCCTCGCGAATACCGCCGGCAGGCGGAACGGAGCTTACATAACGTGTTCATTTATTGGTAACTGGTGTCTGGTGCACTCTAGCAGTGAAAATTACAACTAGACTATCCTCCCGAACGAAACCGAACGAATCCTACGTCACTAACACAAACACCCAATGACAACGCTGACCGTACAATCTATTTATGTGTATTCATACGGCTGACTGTATGATTATTCACAGCCTTTAATCTATTCCTCTATGGTAGGCCCTACTTATTATCATTACTCTATGGTGAGAGGTAGGCCTGAAGAATAGGGTAATGTTTTATAGGCTTTCAAGATTTTGTACTTTTCAATGGCGGTCATGATTAGGTAGGGAAAGGTTTGTGTTGAATGCTCAAACCATGAATGAATGAATATTAGGGGTTTACGGCACTTCAACGATGTGGTTATTTTGCGCTGCTCAAACCATCATCTTGGTCCAAGGCCTATCACAACCCAACATGAGCCCAACATCTGAAGCATGAATTCGATAAATTGGCCCGGTATTTACCACTAGGCGATGACTCAAAGACAAGCGGCAGTGAAACTACTTTTATACTGTTCATGACAAACCTCCAAAAACCAACCTAGCCTTTCTAGGCCCATGATTAGTTGGAGACAATAGAATAGGGCCTAGCTTAGCTTCGAGTGTGTAGTTAGGTTAGGTTATAACACATCAAATTCAATGACTGTGGCCTATTTGACAATACTGACATAAATTGTGTCACTTTTACGGTATTCGATAATGATGAGGCCCTCTTTGGAGGTCCCTTAAATTTGTTCAATTCCTGTACAAAGTTCCACGCAAGGTTTATTGGCAATCTGAACCTTGCATTCGATGTATTTTGTTTAGCCACTCGTTCATGTACATGCCTATCTTCCTCCGCAATTGCACCCATGACATAATAGCCTACCAGAGCCATGAGAGACAGTAGGCCTAAACGATAAAAATTGGCGTGAATGTTTGGTTAGGTTTTCACAACCCGAATCAAGCGGTTGAGCCTGTTGTCACAACGTTAGCGGTAGGGGAGGAGTTACACGAGCCGATGCGGGGTGAGCCTGTTGTCACAAGGTTAGCGGTAGGGGAGAAGTCACACGAGCTGAAGTGCGGTCCTGTGACCATCCGAATGTTTTGCCGGGATGTACGCAAACTTGTTTAAAGAGATATTATCGTAGGCCTATACAAGTTATTGTGGAATTATACAAGTTTATAATATTTATGTAATAATTAAGTAGAACGAATAGGTCTAGGCCTAGTACTAGTAAGACTTATAATGTTGAGTTTTCCGGATTTTTGAAGGCCTTTGATGTAGTGGCTGAGGAAATGGGTCATGCGGTTGGGGTGACAGCTATTTCTATTAATCAAGCTACCACCAGCACCCGGACAATATGAAGTATGCGTCGGTGGGAAACCTTCAGCACCTGGTCTGCATGAAGTTAGCGTCGGGAATCCAGATTCCAAAAAAGCCACCCCACCCCCCCCCCCCCTCCCAAAAGCTAAAAAGTAAAAGATGCATTAAAATGATTTTTAGGGGTAAATGAACTCATTTGGGTGGGTTGAGTGGATCATCAATCAATTATCCACCCCCGAACATTTTTTGGTGCAAAAAATATCCCCCAACGATATAATTTTTTTTCAATTACGAAGATCGGGTGCTGGAATCAGACCCCTATCTGAGGGGTTGTTTGAATTTCTGCAACAAACTGCCCCATATGTGGTGGTTGGTTGATCAATGATATATTGTTTTCCACCCCTAACTTTTTTTTGTATGACGCTCGTTAAAGCGGGATTCATCCCATAACGGAATCACGTTTTTCGCTAACCGGACCCCTATTAAAGTTGTTGTTTGAATTTCTGCAACTTGATTAATCATGAAAAGTGGTTGGTGAACCAACTCTGATTCGTTTTCCATCTCTAACTCTTTTTGTATGACGCTCGTTCAGGAGAAAGTCATCCCTTAGCACGTTGACATTTTCACAATTCTGAGTGCTGGAACCAGACCCCTTTTTGAGGGGTTGTATGAATTTCTGCAACAAACTGCCCCATATGTGATCAATGATATTTTGTTTTCCACCCCTAACTTTTTTTGTATGACGCTCGTTTGGGTGAGATTCATCCCCTAACGGATTCGCGTTTTTCGATTACCGGACCGTTATTGGACGGGTTGTTGGAATTTCTGCAACATAATGACTCATATGGGGTGGTTGGTGAAACAACCTCATTCTGTTTTCCACCTCAAACTTTTTTTGTATGATGCTCGTTTGGGAGAAATTCATCCCTCAACAGGTTGATATTTTCACAATTTTGGGTGATGGAACCAGACCCTTATTTGAGGGGTTTTTTGAATTTCTGCACAAAATGACCCATATAGGGTAGTTAGTTAATCAATAAAATTTTGTTTTCCACCCCTAACTCTTATTGTATTGCTGGTTTGGGTGAGATTCATCCCCTAACGGATTTGCGTTTTTCGATTACCTGACCCATATTGGAGGGGTTGTTGGAATTTCCGCAGCATAATAATCATGTGGGGTGGTGGGTGGAACAACTTCATTTTGTTTTCCACCCCAAACTTTTTTGTATGACGCTCGTTTGGGAGAAATTCATCCCTCAGAATGTTGATATTTTCACAATTCTGGATGCTGGAATCAGACCCCTATTTGAGGGTTTGTTTGAATTTCTTTGAAAAAATGGCCCATATGGAATGGTCAGTTGATCGATAACATTTTGTTCTTCACCCCTAACCTTTTTTTGTATGACGCTCGTTTGAGTGAGAATCATCCCCTACCCCATTCGCGTTTTTCGATTACCGGACCCATATTGGAGGGGTTTTTTGAATTTCTGCAACCAAACGACTCAAATGGGGTGGTTTTTGGAACAACCCCATTTTGTTTTCCACCCCCAACTTTTTTTGTATGACGCTCGTTTCGGTGAGATTCATCCCCTAACGGATTCACGTTTTTCGCTAACCGGACCATATTGGAGGGGTTGTTCGTATTTCTGCAACATAATGACTCATATGGGGGGATTTGGTGAACCAACCCCATTTTGTTTTCTATCTTTAAACTTTTTTTTGTGTGACGCTCGTGTAGGAGAAACGTATCCCTTAACAGGTTGATATTTTCACAATTCTGGGTGCTGGAATAAGACCCCTATAATTCAAGGATTTGTTTTTAATTCTGCTTCGAAATGACTCATGGGCCTATAGGGTGGTTAGTTGATGGATACAATTTTGTTTTCCACCCCTACCTTTTGTTGTATGACGCTCGTTTCGGTGATATTGATCCCCCAACGGATTCGCGTTTTTCGATTAACGGACCTCTATTGGAGGGGTTAGTTGAATTTCTGCAACAAAATGACTCATCTAGGATGGTTGGTGGACCAACTCCATTTTGATTTCCATCTATAATGTTTCTGTTTGATGCTCGTTTAACAGAAATACATTCCCTAATAGGTTGATGTATCATTTTCGTCAATTGATGTTTTTCGGTTTTTTTTCCCACATTCGTGGAATATGACTTCCGATTTCACGTGCTGAAAAAGTGGCCCAATCGGGGGACCGTTGTGGAAATGACGAGCATCGAACTTTCGGAAAAAATTGTTTTGCTTTCAATTTCCATGTCCAAGTTGGTATTGCATATCCTACCCTGACCTGAATGTCCAGTTCGCAACTCAGAACTATCTTTCTCCCTATCGATCTCCTCGACCCGATGGCGGTCATTTCGGGTCGTTTTTCGCGTCAACGGACACTGCAACAAAAGCAACGCCGCCACCCGTTTTCAACTACGCCGAAAAACCCGTGAAAAAAAAAACATTTCGTCAATTAATTTTTTTTCGCAATTTTTTTCTCACCAATCCTAGATTAGGACATCCGATTTCACGTGCTGAAAAACTGGGTCAATCGGAAAACCGATGTGATAATGACGAGCATTTATTTCACTTTCGGAAAAAATTGTTTTGTTCTCGATATATCCCTGTCCAGGTTTGTATCACATATTATCCTACCCCGACCTGAATGACCAGTTCGGAACCCAGAATTTGCTTTATCCTTATCGATCTCCTCGACATGATGGCGGCCTTTTGGGTCGGTTTTCGCGTCAATGGCCCGACGGCACCGGCCGACGTCAAATGGGCTTACAAACCCGTGAAAAAAACATTCTCGTCAATTGATATTTTTTCGGATTTTTTCTCTTGACATTCGTAGATTATGACATCCGATTCCACGTGCTGAAATATTGGCCTAATCAGGCAAAAATGTGGAAATGGCGAGCATTTAACTTTCGTACAAAATTTGTGCTGACATTTCTGACACGCGTGGTAAATGAACCATTCGAGATATCGCTGGAAATTTAACGAATAGATGATGAAATGACCTCCCTCCCCCTCCGCCCCACCAAAAAGAGGGGTTTTCCACCCTTCAATTTTCGAGTTTCTCTTACACCCTCTTGGTAAAAATTCGAAAAAATGAGGGGTATTTTCACAGCCTTCTGGCGGTCGAACGGGATTCTTCAGAGTTATGCCGTGCCCATATTCGTGTTAATTTGATTGTGCCCAATCCAGAAATGAGCACGTCGAAGAGATCCAAACAAAACTCTGAAAGATATAGGCGAAGAACGTGAATCATGTCGTAGTGCCATGAGACTAATGTTAAATCACAAAATGACTGATTTTTTTATGTCAATTAACATTGGCTTCATGAGGCTTACGACATGATTCCCGTTTTTCGCCTATATCTTCTAGACGTTCGATTGGATCACTTCGGGGTGATCATTTCTGTAATAAGCACAGTCCAATTACGCCGAATCTGGACACAGAGCCCCAGAAGTGCATCCTTATAGATTGCTCACTTTTATGGATCCATAAGAAACAGGCAATATTAAAATGAAATGTACATTATATTTTCAATCTTTCAAAATATATCACAGCTAAAACAGGTCTGTGATGTATCAATGTGTAATGACTCGACGTTTGCATTATCATTGAGTTCATAACTACTAAAAACTCAATGACATTATGGTAGTGACTTCTCTTGTCAGGGACACTGTTCCTAATGTGTGTTCTTACAAATGAAATAATGATGAATAACATCATGAATAATTTGAATCCAATAAATCCAAATATAGGATCTAAAAAATAAAATTGCACCATATTTTATAATTTAGTGTATTGTGTGGTTCAAGTTGAATCGTTGCATCACTAACACGCTCATATGAATGGACTTTAGGCCATTTGTTCATGTTTTGAGAATAACATGCATGTTGACTATCAACACATTGTGTGGTACACAAAACTGAGACCACTATACATACAAATATTGCTTTTGTACTTCCTTTTAGGTTCCTGTAAACAATGGGC
>OZ023335.1:7412825-7667825 GCA_964007535.1 Brachyptera risi
ACAAAAGGTGAAAAGTGTGATATAAAGGTGGAAGTGAAATATAGATGAGAACACCTTAATACATTGGACTAAGACTAAGACTAAACTATGTATAAAGTGTCTACAGACTTTATAAACAAATTTGTTAAAACCGAACATGTGTGTGCTGTAAAGGGTCACACCCATGGGACTAGTAAGAGAACGTTTTATTACTTGTTCTCAGTTCAAACTCCCCCTCAAATAGGAGTGAAGGAACGACAAACCATAACAGATATATGTTGGGATATGGTTTGATTTAAAATATTCCTGATGTCTATCCCAAAAGATCGGCATCAAGAATAAGTATCAAATGTCAAAAGCAGTACACTGGTAAAAGATGATTGCACAAACCACGTCATCTTGAACGGACATGGAAATGTCCTAATTCGGGCAGTTTGAAACATGATACTGGTAATAAGACGACTTTATCGTCTATCGCAGATCCACGAGCATGTCAAATGAAATCCAAAAGCTTCGATAATCTTAGAAAGCTGAATATGGTATCTATCGATTTCGAATTATTCCCTAAAATCTTTGACATAGTGTCTTCCATACGAATCTGTCTTCGCAGAGCGGTATATTTCCGACACTCGAGCAATATGTGTCTAACAGTTGAAATCTCGTTACAAATTTCACATCTGGGAACGCATTTTTCGGAGGTGAAAAGATAGGAATGGGTTAAAAGTGTGTGTCCCACTCGCAGACGAGTGAGAACCACTTCCTCCCTCCGTGAACCTCGGATTGAAGATTTCCAAGCACTAACAGTAGGCTTTATTTCTTTCAGCTTGTTGATGGTCTCCCTGTCCCATTCTTTTTGAAAACAGGATTTGAAAAGTAGTTTGAAATACGCCTTGAAATCATTGAGAGGCACTCTCGGGTTATCAATATTTTCTTTCTCCGTCGCTTCTTTGGCAGCCCTGTCCGCTGACTCATTACCACCAATCCCCACGTGTCCAGGTACCCAGCAGAACACTACACTGACATCCTGCGAAGCAAGGGCGGTCAGGAGTGTCTGTACTTTCTGGACTAGATGGTGAGTTGGAAAGATTTGAGTTAAGGCTTGGAGTACACTCAAAGAATCAGAACAGATCAGGAAGCTCTTCTCAGATCGATGTTGAATGTGCTGTAGAGAGGTGACAATTGCAAACTACTCGGCTGTATATACGCTACTCATCGAACCTAATCTGATACTGACAGTGGCGGATTCGCAAACGAATGCGCAGCCAACTTTTCCGTTCAGTTTTGATCCGTCCGTGTAGTATTTCACATGTCCGGAGTAGTGTGTGCAGAGCTCTAGATATTTTTGCTTATACTCTTCTGCACTCGTGGTTGCCTTCGTGCTTGATGACAATTTCATCAAGCATTCCGGACGTGGAGCTAACCAAGGAGCGGTATCACTAGATTGAATTGGATAGACTTGAGGGTAAACAAATGACTCCTCGACCAAAATATGATTCAAACGAATCCCAGTTGGAATGGTGGCGAATGGTTTCGATTTATAGAGAGCATGAAATCTAGGATTGATAACTGATTGGTAGGTAGGATGACGCTTAGAGCAAAATAACTTTGAAGCGTATGAGCAAAGGAGATATGCTCGTCGACTCTTGAATGAATGAATATTAGAGTTTTAAGGCGCATCGACAGCGAGGTCATTTAGCGCCTGTCGAAATATGTTGCAACAAAAGGTGAAAAGTGTGATATAAAGGTGGAAGTGAAATTTTGATGAGAACACCTAAATACATTGAACTAAGACTAAGACTAAACTATGTCTACAGTGTCTAAAGACGTTATACACTAATTTGTTAAAGACGAACATGTGTGTGCTGTAAAGGGTCACACCCATGGGACTAGGATGAGAACGTTTTATTACTTGTTCTCAGTTCGAACTCCCCCTCAAATAGGAGTGGAGGAACGACAAACCATAATAGATTTATGGTGGAATATGGTTTGATCTAAAATACTCCTGATGTCTATCCCGAGAGATCGGCATCAAGAATAAGTATCAAAAGGCAAAAAGCAGTACATTGGTAAAAGATGATTGCACAAACAACGTTATCTTGAACGGACATGGAAATGTCCTGATTCGGGCAGTTTGAAAAATGATACTGGTAACAAGACGACTTTATCGTCTAACGCAGATCCACGAGCATGTCAAATGAGATCCAATAGCTTCGATAATCTAAGAAAGCTGAATATGGCATCTATCGACTTTGAATTATTCCCTAAAATCTTTGACATTTTGTCTTCCATACGAAGCTGTCTCCTCAGAGCAGTATATTTCTGACACTCGAGCAATATGTGTCTAACAGTTAAAATCTCGTTACAAATCTCACATCTAGGGACGATTTTATCGGAGGTGAAGAGATAGGAATGGGTTAAAAGTGTGTGTCCCACTCGCAGACGAGTGAGAACTACTTCCTTCCTCCGTGAACCTCGGATTGAAGATTCCCAAGCACTAACAGTTGGCTTAATCTCTTTCAGCTTGTTGTCGGTCTCCCTGTCCCACTATTTTTGGAAACGAGATTTGAAAAGTAGTTTGAAATACGCCTTGAAATCATTGAAAGGTACTCTCGGGTTATCAATATCTTCTTTCTCCGTCGCTTCTTTGGCAGCCCTGTCCGCTGACTCATTACCGGCAATCCCCACGTGTCCAGGTACCCAGCAGAACACTACACTGACATCCTGCGAGGCAAGGGCGGTCAGGAGTGTCTGTACATTCTGGACTAGATGGTGAGTTGGGAAGATCTGAGTCATGGCTTGGAGTGCACTCAAAGAATCGGAACAGATCAGGAAGCACTTCTCAGGCCGTTGCTGAATGTGCTGTAGAGAGGTGACAATTGCAAACAACTCGGCTGTATATACGCTACTCATCGAACCTAATCTGATACTAACAGTGGAGGATTCGCTAACGAATGCGCAGCCAACTTTGCCGTTCAGTTTTGATCCGTCCGTGTAGTATTTAATATGTCCGGGGTAGTGTGTGCAGAGCTCTAGGTATTTTTGCTTATACTCTTCCGCACTCGTGCTTGCCTTCGTACTTGATGACAAGTTCATCAAGCACTCCGGACGTGGAGCCAACCAAGGGGCGGTATCACTAAATTGAATTGGATAGACTCGAGGGTATACAAATGACTCTTCGACAAAAATATGATTCAAACGAATTCCAGTTGGTATGGTGGCGAATGGTTTCGATTCATAGAGAGCATGAAATCTAGGATTGATAACTGATTGGTAGGTGGGATGATGCTTACTGCAGAATAACTTCGGAGCGTATGAGCAAAGGAGATATGCACGTCGACTCTTCAACGAGGGCTCACCAGCCTCACAATACAAGCTCTCCACCCGACTGGTACGGAGTGCTCCTATGGCCAGTCGGATGCCTGTGTTATGAACTGTATTGAGTGGCTTCACGTAGCTCTCTCGTGCCGAGTCGCACACAACACTACCATAATCCAATTTGGAACGTATTAATGCTCGGTAAAGCCGCAGCATCGTAGTGCGATCCGCTCCCCATTTGGTACCACTAAGATAACGGAGAAGGTTGAGTGACTTGAAGCACTTGATTTTGAGTTGCGAAATGTGAGATTTCCAGTTCAACTTTACGTCAAACGTCAGCCCTAGGAACTTGGTCGATTCTGGGAATGGAAGGAGTTCTCTACGAAGATATATATCTGGGTCAGGGTGCAGGCCTCTCAGACGAGAGAAACGCATGCACGTTGATTTTGATGAAGGAAACCTGAACCCAGTTTCATCTTCCCATGCTTCTAGTTTCCTAATTGCGAGTTGGATTTGGCGAGAGGCCGTAGCACTTCTCGCTGACTTACTGAATATAGCCAAGTCGTCGACAAATAAGGAACAAGTGATAGAAGATGGAACGCTTCGAACAATACCATTTATTGCGATGGCGAACAAATTATCACTGAGGACAGAACCCTGTGGTACACCGTTCTCTTGAATGAAATCATCCGACAACACATTACCAATTCGTACATTGAAACTTCGGTTGGTCATGAAATTACAGACAAAATTAGGAAGATGGCCTCTGAAACCCCATTGTGATAAGGTGTTCAATATGTTGAAGCGCCAGGTAGTATCGAATGCCTTCTCAAGGTCGAAAAATACAGCTCTCACTTCCTGCTTCGTAAGAAAAGCTTCTTGTATGAAGCTTTCCATACGAATAAGATGATCCGAGGTATTTCTATCTTTTCTGAATCCAGACTGTACTGTGCAAAGGAGGTTTTTTCGTTCCAACCACCAAACGAGGCGGTTGTTCAACATCCTTTCCATCACTTTACACAGACAGCTGATCAGAGATATAGGTCTATAGCTTGATGGTGAATGCTTATCCTTGTATGGTTTCAAGATCGGTACCTGGATGGCTTGTCTCCAAGAATCAGGGAAAGTATCGGTTTAATAGATATGGTTGAACAGGTTGAGAAGGTCATTTAAAGCGGCAACTGGTAGGTGTTTCAAGAATTGATTGTTTATTCCATCAATCCCTGGTGCTGTGTCTCTTGCGCACGTTATCGCGTTCTCCAACTCCCATACACTAAACGGCATGTTATACACCTCGTTGTTCGCAGAAGAGAAATCTAATCTTCTACATTCTGTAGCACGTTTGTGTATCTGGAACGATGCCGAGTAGTGGTGAGAGCTAGAGTCGTCCGAGAAATAGGACCCAATAGCATTAGCTATCTCCTGGGGCTCGGTAATCAGACCACCATCTGTGTTCAACCCAGATATACAGGATGTTTTGAATTTGCCGTCTATCTTTCTAACTCTATTCCACACCTTGGTGAGGGGCGTGTGTACATTAATGAATGAAATGTAAGAATTCCATGATGCTTTTTTCGACGTTTTGATTATATAACGAGCTCTCGCTCGGAGTTTCCGGAATGCCATAAGGTTGATGTTGGTCGGGTATTTCCGGAAAATTCGAATGGCTCGTTTCCTCTTAAGGATCGCTACATCACATTCCTCGTTCCACCAGGAAACGGGTATGTGGCGTTGGTTGGTTGACTTAAGAGAAATGCCCTCTTCTGCTGCGGCAATGATCACCTCTGTCACATGCTCAGTCCTACTATCAGTCTCATGTATGTTATTAGAGTGCTTCAAATCAACATGGTTAGTGTAAAGACTCCAGTTCGCGCGGCGCAAGTTCCACTGCGCACACCGCAAGGGCCGTTGATGAGAATCTACTCTCAAGATGAGTGGGTAGTGATCGCTACCACACAGATCTGAGTGGACGGAGAAATTGAAAAGAGGTGCGACAGATGGGGTGCAGACACAAAGATCGATCGCTGAAAACTCACCGTTGAAAGCATCAAACCTTGTTTTCGCTCCATTGTTGAGAATAATCAAGTCGTTGTCATTGAAGAATTGTTCGAAAAGACGCCCTCTACGGTTACTATCCACCATTGTGTCACCCCACAAGTTATTGTGGGCATTTAGGTCACCTAGAAGAACGTAGGGACGTGGGAGCTGTGACACAAGGCTATCCAGATTTATTCTAGTAACTGGAGCCCATTCGGGAAAGTAGATGTTACAGAAGGTAACAGGCTGAGGGAGAGCAACTCTGACTGCCACTGCCTGTAGTGGTGTTGTTAGCGGCAGTGGACTCACGTGACAGCTGTCATGGACAGCTGTGGCTACTCCCCCATGGGCTCTGTTACCTGTCAAGTCATCGAAACGATAAAAACTATAATTACGCATCAATGGAGAGTCACAAGGTTTGAAGTGCGTTTCTTGAACAAAGAAACATATCGGTTTGAAGTTTGATGTTAAGAGCTTGATTTCTTCTTTGTGTCTGTTGAAACCATTGCAGTTCCATTGTATTAGAGCCATGCTGTGATGATGATTCTTTGCAACAACGTCTAGACGTGCGCAAAAAAATAGAATTGACAATAAATATATGTATCACTTATTAGGTTTTGTATCCTTGCGAAACTCGTTCACACGTGACTTCTGAGCGGAATCCTTCTGCCAATCAACGTCCATTCTCTCATCCGCCCGAGATGGAGATACAGAGGATGCACGCTGATTTGCATTTTCCACATTCGTTGGTGTGTCTGTGGTCTTCTTCGCTCTTGATAGGCGACGAAGTTTGGTAATATCACTTTTAGAATGTGAGAGTGATGTTTGCGTCGCAGGAGTTGTCGACTGCTTCGCAATTAGCTGTTTCATGTCCTCAATTTCTTTGGCCTGTGCTGCTATAGTACTGGTATACCGTTTTGCCTGCTTCTTCATTTCTTCTGCTTGTTCTATGAGTTGCTTTCTCAGTGAAGACATCTCTTTCGCCTGCACTATCATCATTTGTTTCATCTCGTTCTGGGATGATTCAACTGATGTGTTAGGGGAAGTGTGCTTCGACAACTGCAAAGACTGTTCTTTTATTATGCTCTTGAGCTTGGCAACTTCCTCAGATGGTGTTGGGAAAGTGCTCTGAGCTAGGGCTTGGGAGAAAGATTTAGAGATAACAGGGTGCGGGTTGATTTAAGAGTAGCGTTTTCTTGCCTCATTGATCGAAATATTCTCCAAAGTTTTTATTTCCACGATTTTTGATTCCTTTTTGTAAAGTGGACATAACCGGGACCACACCGGGTGGTCACCGTCACAGTTCACGCAATGGCTAGAATTTGAGCACTCTTGCGGTTCGTGACGGTCAGCACCGCAATTCCCACAGGTCTCTGTACCTTTGCAGGTATCGCTGGGATGTCCAAACCTCTGGCACTTGAAGCACCGCAGAGGATTGGGTATGTGCGGGCGCACTGCCAGGCACATATATCCCGCGAACACCTTCTTAGGTATTACCGGAGTATTGAACGTGAAGATGAGCAAGGGAGTTGGCACAAGTTTTCCGTTTTGTCGCTTACTTATTCTGTATACATCGATGATATTTTGTGATCTGAATCCATTCTTTAGTGTGTCAAGTTCTAGATTCATGAGATCATGGCAGAATATGATTCCTTTGGAGGTATTTAAAGATTTATGGGCTATATACATCTATATATATATATATATATATATATATATATATATATATATATATATATATATATATATATATATATATATATATATATATATTTATACATATATATATATACATATATATTCATATATATATATATATATATATATATATATATATATATATATATATATATATATATATATATACTCACAATGACATGGACCGTGTCTCATACACTGGCGGATCAATAAATCGCATGTGACAAACTAACCAGGCTATTGGATGTTTCAAAAGCTCCGCATAAGATTGTCTCATACCTTTGCGTGAAATCCGCTCACCGGTGCCTAGAGTCATGCCGATAACCTGCGGACAAATCATGCATCACATAATTACTCGAAAGTGCGAATATTTCGTGTTACTGTGTTATATATATATATATATATATATATATATATATATATATATATATATATATATATATATATACATATATATATATATATATATATATATATATATATATATATATATATATATTTATACATATCTATATATATATATATATATATATATATATATATATTTATATATATATAGATATAAATATATATATATATATATATATATATATATATATATGTTCATATATATATATATATATATATATATATATATATATATATATATATCTATATATATATATATATATATATATATATATATATATATATATATATATTCATATTTGAATGAATGAATATTAGAGTTTTAAGGCGCATCGACAGCGAGGTCATTTAGCGCCTGTCGAAATATGTTGCAGCAAAAGGTGGAAAGTGTGATATTAAGGTGGAAGTGGAATTTTGATTAGAACACCTGAATACAATAAACTAAGACTAAGACTAAACTATGTCTACAGTGTCTAAAGACGTTATACACTGATTTGTTAAAACCGAACATGTGTGTGCTGTAAAGGGTCACACCCATGGGACTAGGATGAGAACGTTTTAATACTTGTTCTCAGTTCAAACTCCCCCTCAAATAGGAGTGGAGGAACGACAAACCATAATAGATATATGGTGGAACATGGTTTGATTCAAAATACTCCTGATGTCTATCCCGAGAGATCGGCATCAAGAATAAGTATCAAATGTCAAAAAGCAGTACATTGGTGAAAGATGATTGCACAAACAACGTTATCTTGAACGGACATGGAAATGTCCTGATTCGGGCAGTTTGGAAAATGATACTGGTAACAAGACGACTTTATCGTCTAACGCAGATCCACGAGCATGTCAAATGAGATCCAATAGCTTCGATAATCTTAGAAAGCTGAATATGGCATCTATCGACTTTGAATCATTCCCTAAAATCTTTGACATTGTGTCTTCCATACGAAGCTGTCTCCTCAGAGCAGTATATTTCTGACACTCGCGTAATATGTGTCGAACAGTTAAAATCTCGTTACAAATCTCACATCTAGGGACGATTTTATCGGGGGTGAAGAGATAGGAATGGGTTGAAAGTGTGTGTCCCACTCGCAGACGAGTGAGAACTATTTCCTCCCTCCGTGAACCTCGCATTGAAGATTCCCAAGCACTAACAGTTGGCTTAATCTCTTTCAGCTTGTTGTTGGTCTCCCTGTCCCACTCTTTTTGGAAACGAGATTTGAAAAGTAGTTTGAAATACGCCTTGAAATCATTGAAAGGTACTCTCGGGTTATCAATATCTTCTTTCTCCGTCGCTTCTTTGGCAGCCCTGTCCGCTGACTCATTACCACCAATCCCCACGTGTCCAGGTACCCAGCAGAACACTACACTGACATCCTGCGAGGCAAGGGCGGTCAGGAGTGTCTGTACTTTCTGGACAAGATGGTGAGTTGGGAAGATCTGAGTCATGGCTTGGAGTGCACTCAAAGAATCGGAACAGATCAGGAAGCACTTCTCAGGCCGTTGCTGAATGTGCTGTAGAGAGGTGACAATTGCAAACAACTCGGCTGTATATACGCTACTCATCGAACCTGATCTGATACTAACAGTGGAGGATTCGCTAACGAATGCGCAGCCAACTTTGCCGTTCAGTTTTGATCCGTCCGTGTAGTATTTAATATGTCCGGGGTAGTGTGTGCAGAGCTCTAGGTATTTCTGCTTATACTCTTCCGCACTCGTGCTTGCCTTCGTACTTGATGACAAGTTCATCAAGCACTCCGGACGTGGAGCCAACCAAGGGGCGGTATCACTAAATTGAATTGGATAGACTCGAGGGTATACAAATGACTCTTCGACCAAAATATGATTCAAACGAATTCCAGTTGGTATGGTGGCGAATGGTTTCGATTCATAGAGAGCATGAAATCTAGGATTGATAACTGATTGGTAGGTGGAATGATGCTTACTGCAGAATAACTTCGAAGCGTATGAGCAAAGGAGATATGCACGTCGACTCTTCAACGAGGGCTCACCAGCCTCTCAATACGAGCTCTCCACCCGACTGGTACGGAGTGCTCCTTTGGCCAGTCGGATGCCCGTGTTGTGAACTGTATTGAGTGGCTTCACGTAGCTCTCTCGTGCCGAGTCGTACACAACACTACCATAATCCAATTTGGAACGTATTAATGCTCGGTAAAGCCGCAGCATTGTGGTGCGATCCGCTCCCCATTTGGAACCACTAAGATAACGGAGAAGGTTAAGAGATTTGAAGCACTTGAGTCTGAGTTGCGAAATGTGAGATTTCCAGTTCAACTTCACGTCAAACGTCAGCCCAAGGAACTTGGTCGATTCTGCGAATGGAAGGAGTTCTCTACGAAGATATATATCTGGGTCAGGGTGCAGGCCTCTCAGACGAGAGAAACGCATGCACGTTGATTTTGATGTAGAAAATCTGCACCCAGTTTCATCTTCCCAAACTTCCAGTTTCCTAATTGCAAGTTGGATTTGGCGAGAGGCCGTTGCACTTCTCGCTGACTTACTGAATATAGCCAAGTCGTCGACAAATAAGGAAGGAGTGATTGAAGATGGAACGCTTCGAATTATACCATTTATTGCGATGGCGAACAGAGTAACACTGAGGACAGAACCCTGTGGTACACCGTTCTCTTGGATGAACTCATCCGACAACACATTACCAACTCGTACCTTGAAACGTCGGTTGGTCATGAAATTACAGACAAAATTAGAAAGATGGCCTCTGAAACCCCATTGTGACAAGGTTTTCAATATGTTGAAGCGCCAGGTAGTATCGAATGCCTTCTCAAGGTCGAAAAATACAGCTATCACTTCCTGCTTCGTAAGAAAAGCTTCCTGTATGAAGCTTTCCATACGAATTAGATGATCCAAAGTATTTCTATTTTTTCTGAATCCAGACTGTACTGTGCAAAGGAGGTTTTTTCGTTCCAACCACCAAACGAGGCGGTTGTTCAACATCCTTTCCATCACTTTACACAGACAGCTGGTCAGAGATATAGGTCTATAGCTTGATGGTGAATGCTTATCCTTGGATGGTTTCAAGATCGGTACCTGGATAGCTTGTCTCCAGGAATCAGGGAAAGTATCGGTTGAATAGATATGGTTGAACAGGTTGAGAAGTTCATTTGAAGCGGCAAGTGGCAGGTGTTTCAAGAACTGATTGTGTATTCCATCAATCCCTGGTGCTGTGTCTCTTGCGCACGTTATCGCGTTCTCCAACTCCCATACACTAAACGGCACGTTATACACCTCGTTGTTCGCAGAAGAGAAATCTAATCTTCTACATTCTGCAGCACGTTCGTGTATTAGGAACGATGCCGAGTAGTGGTGAGAGCTAGAGACGTCCGAGAAATAGGACCCGATAACATTAACTATTTCCTGTGGCTCGGTAATTAGACTACCATCCTTGTTCAACCCAGATATACAAGATGATTTGAATTTGCCGTCTATCTTCCTCACTCTATTCCACACCTTGGTGAGGGGTGTGTGACTATTAATGGATGAGATGTAAGAATTCCATGAGGCTTTTTTCGAAGTCTTAATGATGAAACGAGCCCTTGCTCGGAGTTTCCGTAATGCCATAAGGTTGATATTGGTTGGGTATTTCCGGAAAATCCGAAGGGCTTGTTTCCTCTTACGGATCGCCACCCTACATTCCTCGTTCCACCAGGGAACAGGTATGTGGCGTTGGTTGGTTGACGTAAGAGGAATGCTCTCTTTCGCGGCGGCAATAATCACCTCTGTCACATGCTCAGTCCCACTATCAGATATATATATATATATATATATATATATATATATATATATATATATATATATATATATATATATATATATACATATATATATATATATATATATATATATATATATATATATATTCATATATATATATATATATATATATATATATATATATATATATATATATATATATATATATATATATATATATATATATATATTTATATTCATATTTTCATATATATATATATATGAATGTATATATATATATATATATATATATATATATATATATATATATATATATATATATATATATATGTATATATATATTTATATATATATATATATATATGAAGTTCAAGAAGAATAGACGTCATGGCTATTGATATGAAGAAATGCGAAGGTTACAAAATTGATCCTACCATCAAATTTGAAATAGACAGAAGACAACCCGATGAGGTCGATGAAAAAAAAAAGATCCATGAGCCAACTATTCCTTACTTCCTCAAGAAGTATAATCTAAATGAAATAGAAGTTAACGGACTTTTTGTGGGAGCCAGAGGAACAATTTGTGATTTTTTCAGTGACTTCTTTAAACGTTTTTTTATAAGTAACTTCCTAAAATATCAAATCGGCGTGTCAGCGCTTGAAGACTCCGTAGGAATTTCAAGAAATCTTTTGTATAATTACCGTTTCCACATATCACTTTTAATTTTGTAATCACTGAAACTCCTTATTATTTTATTATATGTGAAGGATCGTTTGAAAGTGATGGTGGGGTGAGAGAGACTATTGAAAGCTTACTTTCATTTTGTGTATTGATAGGGTGTGATTCTTCTCTTTGATTAAATTTATTTCTCAAATACTCGGGTTGACCTGATGTCATTATGGTTTCCATAAATATTTTTAAATGACGAGTTCGCATTGCACTCATAATCAACCAGTTACATCAAGTACAATCTTCTACAAGTCTTGATTCCCCTTTTAATGTTGAATTGAATATTGGGGTTTTAAGACGCATCGACAGCGAGGTCATTTAGCGCCCGTCAAAATGAGTTGCTGAACAAGAAGGTAAGTACTGTGATATAAAGGTGCAAATGCAATTCAAATGGGTACACCTCCATATATATAAAACTAAGACTAAACTAATATTAAAGACGTTATACACTAATTTGTTAAAACCGAACATGTGTGTGCTGTAGAGGGTCACACCCATGGGACTTGAAGGAGAACGCGTCATTACTTGTTCTCAGTTCAAACTCCCCCTCAAATAGGAGTGGAGGAACGACAAACCATAATATTGAAACATGGTTTGATTTAAAATATTCATGATGTCTATCACAAGAGATCGACATCAAGAATCAGTATCGAATGTTGAATGACAATATACTGGAAAATTATGATTGCATCAACAACGGTGACCCCTTGGATCAGATTGAAAAGTTGAGAGTGTTTCAGAAACACCAGCAAGCGATCGACAGCCCTGTGATCGTCACCAAGGATCAGTGACAGGTCCTCCGGCATGCGCAGGCGCCGGCGCAGATCCCGGTATCTGTCACAGTCAACCAGGAGGTGACGAACAGTGAGTGGCTCTAGGCACTCCTCACACGCAGGCTGTTCTTCACCCTTGAGAAGATAACCGTGGGTCAGTCTAGTATGGCCAATACGTAGACGAGTCAGCAAAATCTCTTCTCTACGGTTCCTTCTTGATGAAGAAATCCAAGGGTTGGTACATGTTTTTATTCTTCTGAGTTTATTGTTATCAATGACACTCCATGACTCCTGCCAGCAGGATTTCATGGTGCATTTGAAATAATTCTCAAGATCGGTGTTAGGAACAATCGAGTTGAAAGTCAGTTGTTCTAGGGTGGCTTCTTTAGCTGCTAGATCCGCAATTTCATTTCCCGGAATTCCCGCATGCCCTGGGATCCAACAGAACACAACCTCCAAGCCCTGTCCTCTCATCTCTGAAAGGAGGGACTGTATGTTTTGGACCAGAGGGTGTGACAGATAGAAAGTATCCAGAGCCTGCACGGAGCTAAGGGAGTCGGAGCATATCACAAATTTACTCTGGCCATTTTTTAACGCAAATTTCAATGCTTGCACAAGTGCGAATAGCTCCGACGTGAACACGCTACAGAGAGGATTGAGTTTAAAACAACGACTTGTAGAATTAGAGGTAAAAGCACATCCGACAGCATCATTCAGTTTTGAGCCATCGGTGTAGATGAAAAGGTGTTGCTGGTACAGGGTGCACAGCTGGTTAAAATATTGCTGATACACCGAGCTAGGTGAGGAAGCTTTGGAATGCTGAGCACGTTGCGTCAGGCACACAGGTCGGGGTACGGTCCACGGGGCAACTTCTCCACAGCCAGATGGATAAACATCCGGTAGATTGGTTGGAGGGTGACCTAGCTGCTCCATGGCCCGTATTCCCATCGGTCGCGTGGCCTTAGTTCTATCCCGATATAGATGTTCATTAGGAGGATCAGAAACTTTCTTATAAGTAGGGGTTCCTGGTATAATTCCTAGACTTGATATACAATTAGATATGAGGTAGTTTCTCCTTACATTTAATGGAGGCTCCCCTGACTCGCAGTACATACTGACAACAGGGCTGGTGCGAAAAGCTCCAATTGCCAGTCTGATTCCTGCATTGTGAACTGTATTAATACTGTTAAGGTAAGATTTGCGGGCAGATGAATAGACGACACATCCGTAGTCAAGCTTAGATCTAATTAAGGATCGATGAATACGGAGCATGCATATTCGATCCGCTCCCCAAGTAGTTCCACTGAGAATTTTCAACAGGTTCAATGTTTTCATACACTTGGCTCGGAGTTGTCGAATATGGTATTTCCAGTTCAGCCTCCTATCAAGAGTCAAGCCCAAGAACTTGACCGATTCCGATAGGGGTAGAGGGATATTTCCGAGCATTAGGGTTGGCTGTGGGTGAAATCCATGAAGCCTGTGAAAATCAACACATACTGATTTGATGAGTGAAAATTTGAAACCAGTATTGTTTGCCCATTCTCCCAGGTGCATTATGGTTCTCTGAAGATGGCGCTCACCTGTGGCTAACCTGGCGGATTTGTGGAAGATTGCCAAGTCATCCACAAATAGCGAACAAGTTACAGGTTGCCGT
Source organism: Brachyptera risi (assembly GCA_964007535.1). Classification (NCBI taxonomy): domain Eukaryota; kingdom Metazoa; phylum Arthropoda; class Insecta; order Plecoptera; family Taeniopterygidae; genus Brachyptera; species Brachyptera risi. The sequence goes on from OZ023335.1 coordinate 7,427,170, forward strand.
ATGCGAATTGTTATGCTATTGATTGCAATCAGGAACAATGTACAGCTGAGTACCGATCCCTGCGGGACCCCTACCGATCTCCTGGGTAAAAATGGGCGATAATGTTGAACCGTGACGAACACGAAAGATCCTATTACTCATGAAGTTTACAATAAATATCGGGAGGTGGCCTCTGAATCCCCATTCATGGAGAGTACTCATCATCCCATATCGCCACGTAGTGTCATATTCCTTGTCAAGGTCGAAGAAGACAGCAAAGAGATGTTGTTTCGAGATGTATGCATCTTGGATGATTGACTCGAGGAAGGCAAGATGATCTATAGTCGAGTGGTGTCGACGGAAGCCAGACTGCTCGACAGATATTAGCTCTCTTGCCTCCAAGGTCCAAATCAATCTTCGATTTAAAATCCTCTCTAGAATCTTGCATAGACAACTCGTAAGCGATATGGGCCGATAACTCTCCACGAGACTCCTGTTTTTTTCCTGGCTTAAGGATGGCTATAGTTATCGCTTCCAGCCAGGAAGAAGGGAAATCGTCCCGAATGAAAATTTTATTGAAAACGTCGAGAATATAGTCAGTTGCTTCTGGTGAGAGAGTTTTTAGCATTTTATTGTGGACTGAGTCAGGCCCCGGAGCGGTATCCCACGACTCCTGTATTGGCGACGTCAGTTCCCACAAACTAATGGGCTGATTATATTGCTCGCTAGTTCTAGGAGTGAATGATAAGATCCTTCGTTCATCCACAGCCTTAGTCCTGAGAAAAGCTGCTGAGTAGTGGTCAGAGCTAGAAACTTGCGCAAAGTATCCGCCTGAGGCTTCTACAATGGCATCATGAGAGATTTCGGTGACATTGTTAATTGAAAGACCAGGGATGTTAACATTTGAACATTTCCCTGAAATCTTCTTGACCTTATCCCATACTTTGGAGGCAGGTGTCCGGTGGTTGACAGATGAAACGTAGCTCTGCCATGATGTTCTTCGAGCTTTTTTTATCACGTAACGAGCTTTCGCTCGTAGACGTCGGAAGACGCTTAGATTAGTCTGATTCGAATGACTCATGAAAATTCTCAATGCTCTCTTCCGCTTTTTAATTGCCTCAGAACAATCAGCGTTCCACCATGGTACAGGTGTTCGACCAGGCTTTCCGGAAGTGAGTGGTATGGTTGCTTCAGCGGCTTTGATAATGGTGTCGGTGACGTACGCCACTTACTGCTGAGAATCTTGGAATACTTTGTCGTCATCAAAAACGACAAGCTCCTTGAATCGACACCAATCAGCACGCTGAAGCTTCCACTTCCTATGCCGCAGATGTTCATTTCGGAAGTTAAGGGGATGTAAAAAGATTGGGAGATGGTCACTACCACAAAGATCGTCATGCACCTTCCATTCAAAGTTAAGAGAGATGGAAGGTGACCAAGCGGCGATATCAATCATCGAAGTAGTGCCATATCCAGAGCTGAAATGAGTAGGCGAGCCATCGTTAAGAAGTACCAAGTCATTTAAAATCAGAAAGTCTTCCACAAGAGAGCCTCTTCTATTTACATTGTCACTGCCCCACAAGTCGTTGTGGGCGTTGAAATCACCGACTATAATAATGGGAGGTGGTAGTTGGGATATGAGGCTATTCAATTCTCCGGAAGTTACTCTGTCAGCAGGTGGTAGGTAGAGGCTGCAAATAGTAGTGGGGCTGGGGAGGGACACTCTGACAGCCACTGCCTGCAGAGGCGTCCGTAAGGTTATTTCCTCTGCATAGTAGCTGTCATGGATCACAATCGCCACTCCTCCACTAGCCCTTTCACACGTTACCCAGTCCTTCCGGTAGAAGGAATAACCTCGCAGTGTAGCTGTGTCGGTTGTTTTAAAACGAGTCTCTTGTAAACAGAGAAATTTTATATTAAAATCAGAAATAAGTAACCAAACTTCTTCGAAATGCGCTCGGAACCAGTTGCAGTTCCACTGCAATAGGGCCATGTTCGTGTTTACTTTTGTTTCTGTTGTTAAGTTACTCGAGACCAGCTCGAGCAACTCCTGATACTATGTTCATTTTAAAAATGAAGATCTACCCACAGGCGGTGTAGGGGAAATGTGTAGCTCTGTAGCTGCATTCTTCTTCACTCCGTGAGTAGAATGTTTACTGTTCCTCTTATTCTTCGGGTTGTCGGGAACAACACCCGACACTGTGGTCTCATCGTAATCCATTGTCAGTGTTTCCGTGATTTTTTTCTTGTTCTGGTTTGGAGCCAGAAGCGAGAATGTCGGAGATTTTCTGTTTCAGAGCATTGATTTTTACAGCCGTGAGGAAAATACCACTCCACGATATTGACTGATGACTTGCAACCATTCTACAGAGTGTGGTGATCGATTTTCCAAGAAATTGGTATCAATGGAATGAGTTTCTGGGCCTTCCTCAATTCAAAATCAAGAGCAAAATGAAGTGTTTCCTCATCTCTCCATTATGTTTCAATGACCAGATGATGATGATCATCCATCACTATATCTATCTATCTATCAATCACCTCACATTAGGATAATCCATCTCTTCTTCGTGTTACCGAATTGATTTTTATGTTCATCTCAGGGTCTTTGATAAGACATGAATTATAATTCCGCTGGGCAAATATGAACGGAATCAGTGATCAAAATACATGAATAATTCTCACTCACCGAAATGATGAACGCAGAACATAATGCAATACGAATGAGATTCATATTGCCAGAATAAAACATGAGCAAAGAGAGGATGGAATGCCTACAATACAACTTGATCAGACGTCGTAAACTGCCACGTTATTATCTGCCTCTGATAACGGAGCGAGAGGAGCGGCTGACACATGGAACTCTCGTCCTATATTTATAAGCTCGTAGTGGTCCACGGTCCTTGGTACGAATCAATGTGGTGTTACGCAATTACATGCGCATGATCTTTGATGAACGAAGAATTGAAGCTGGCAATTGGCCAACCTATCAACTGACACATCCATCCACATGAGATCGATTGTGGCCTTTCCGATATAATACCAGTAATCAATATTAGTTTAATACTTTGCACATAACTTGCATTGTGTGTTTGATTACGAGAGAATCTCATTGCTATGAAAATACTCTCATACAAATTTGAATACGGAAAATAATGCTGTATCGACTTCACGCCGATTCATGTTCATTGTAGATTGTTTGATCATATTGAGTAGCGAAACGATCGATGAATGATATCAATCGAATCATATGATATCCAAATTCATAAAAACATATATTTTTTAATTGATGGAATTTGAATATGACGGAGATTCACAAAGAAAGCACGAATAGAGTTCACCGATCATTCTTCGGCTATGTGGAACATGACCAAATATGAATGAGATTTCTTTGACAGTCCGCACATTCGTTACTCAAAAAAACTGGTGAGGTCGTTGAGCGACAATGAAATGTGAAAAAATATACTCAATATACGTAAGTATATATAAGTCTATATATATATATATATATATATATATATATATATATATATATATATATATATATATATATATATATATGAATGAATGAATATTAGAGTTTTAAGGCGCATCGACAGCGAGGTCATTTAGCGCCTGTCGAAATAAGTTGCAACAAAAGGTGAAAAGTGTGATATAAAGGTGGAAGTGAAATTTAGATGAGAACACCTTAATACATTAAACTAAGACTAAGACTAAACTATGTATAAAGTGTCTAAAGACGTTATAAACTAATTTATTAAAACCGAACATGTGTGTGCTGTAAAGGGTCACCCCCAAGGGACTAGTATGAGAACGTTTTATTACTTGTTCTCAGTTCAAACTCCCCCTCAAATAGGAGTGGAGGAACGACAAACCATAACAGATATATGTTGGGATATGGTTTGATTTAAAATATTCCTGATGTCTATCCCAAAAGATCGGCATCAAGAATAAGTATCAAATGTCAAAAGCAGTACAATGGTAAAAGATGATTGCACAAACCACGTCATCTTGAACGGACATGGAAATGTCCTAATTCGGGCAGTTTGAAAAATGATACTGGTAATAAGACGACTTTATCGTCTAACGCAGATCCACGAGCATGTCAAATGAAATCCAAAAGCTTCGATAATCTTAGAAAGCTGAATATGGTATCTATCGATTTTGAATTATTCCCTAAAATCTTTGACATTGTGTCTTCCATACGAATCTGTCTTCGCAGAGCGGTATATTTCCGACACTCGAGCAATATGTGTCTAACAGTTAAAATCTCGTTACAAATTTCACATCTGGGAACGATTTTTTCGGGGGTGAAAAGATAGGAATGGGTTAAAAGTGTGTGTCCCACTCGCAGACGGGTGAGAACCACTTCCTCCCTCCGTGAACCTCGGATTGAAGATTCCCAAGCACTAACAGTAGGCTTTATTTCTTTCAGCTTGTTGTTGGTCTCCCTGTCCCATTCTTTTTGAAAACGAGATTTGAAAAGTAGTTTGAAATACGCCTTGATATCATTGAAAGGCACTCTCGGGTTATCAATATCTTCTTTCTCCGTCGCTTCTTTGGCAGCCCTGTCCGCTGACTCATTACCACCAATCCCCACGTGTCCAGGTACCCAGCAGAACATTACACTGACATCCTGCGAGGCAAGGGCGGTCAGGAGTGTCTGTACTTTCTGGACTAGATGGTGAGTTGGAAAGATTTGAGTTAAGGCTTGGAGTACACTCAAAGAATCAGAACAGATCAGGAAACTCTTCTCAGATCGTTGTTGAATGTGCTGTAGAGAGGTGACAATTGCAAACAACTCGGCTGTATATACGCTACTCATCGAACCTAATCTGATACTGACAGTGGCGGATTCGCAAACGGATGCGCAGCCAACTTTTCCGTTCAGTTTTGATCCGTCCGTGTAGTATTTAACATGTCCAGAGTAGTGTGTGCAGAGCTCTAGATATTTTTGCTTATACTCTTCTGCACTCGTGGTTGCCTTCGTGCTTGATGACAAGTTCATCAAGCACTCCGGACGTGGAGCTAACCAAGGAGCGGTATCACTAGATTGAATTGGATAGACTTGAGGGTAAACAAATGACTCCTCGACCAAAATATGATTCAAACGAATCCCAGTTGGTATGGTGGCGAATGGTTTCGATTCATAGAGAGCATGAAATCTAGGATTGATTACTGATTGGTAGGTAGGATGACGCTTACAGCAAAATAACTTTGAAGCGTATGAGCAAAGGAGATATGCTCGTCGACTCTTCAACGAGGGCTCGCCAGCCTCGCAATACAGGCTCTCCTCCCGACTGGTACGGAGTGCTCCTATAGCCAGTCGGATGCCCGTGTTGTGAACTGTATTGAGTGGCTTCACGTAGCTCTCTCGTGCCGAGTCGTACACAACACTACCATAATCCAATTTGGAACGTATTAATGCTCGGTAAAGCCGCAGCATCGTGGTGCGATCCGCTCCCCATTTGGTACCACTAAGATAACGGAGAAGGTTAAGTGATTTGAAGAACTTGAGTCTGAGTTGCGAAATGTGAGATTTCCAGTTCAACTTCACGTCAAACGTCAGCCCTAGGAACTTTGTCGATTCTGCGAATGGGAGAAGTTCTCTACGGAGATATATATCTGGGTCAGGGTGCAGGCCTCTCAGACGAGAGAAACGCATGCACGTTGATTTTGATGTAGAAAACCTGAACCCAGTTTCATCTTCCCATGCTTCCAGTTTCCTAATTGCAAGTTGGATTTGGCGAGAGGCCGTTGTACTTCTCGCTGACTTACTGAATATAGCCAAGTCGTCGACAAATAAGGAAGAAGTGATAGAAGATGGAACGCTTCGAACAATACCATTAATAGCGATGGCGAACAAAGTAACACTGAGGACAGAACCCTGTGGTACACCGTTCTCTTGGATGAAATCATCCGACAACACATTACCAACTCGTACCTTGAAACGTCGGTTGGTCATGAAATTACAGACAAAATTAGAAAGATGGCCTCTGAAACCCCATTGTGACAAGGTTTTCAATATGTTGAAGCGCCAGGTAGTATCGAATGCCTTCTCAAGGTCGAAAAATACAGCTATCACTTCCTGCTTCGTAAGAAAAGCTTCTTGTATGAAGCTTTCCATACGAATAAGATGATCCAAAGTATTTCTATTTTTTCTGAATCCAGACTGTACTGTGCAAAGGAGGTTTTTTCGTTCCAACCACCAAACGAGGCGGTTGTTCAACATCCTTTCCATCACTTTACACAGACAGCTGGTCAGTGATATAGGTCTATAGCTTGATGGTGAATGCTTATCCTTAGATGGTTTCAAGATCGGTACCTGGATAGCTTGTCTCCAAGAATCAGGGAAAGTATCGGTTGAATAGATATGGTTGAACAGGTTGAGAAGGTCATTCAAAGCGGCAACTGGCAGGTGTTTCAAGAACTGATTGTGTATTCCATCAATCCCCGGTGCTGTGTCTCTTGCGCACGTTATCGCGTTCTCCAACTCCCATACACTAAACGGCACGTTATACACCTCGTTGTTCGCAGAAGAGAAATCAAATCTTCTACATTCTGCAGCACGTTTGTGTATCTGGAACGATGCCGAGTAGTGGTGAGAGCTGGAGACGTCCGAGAAATAGGACCCGATAACATTAGCTATTTCCTGTGGCTCGGTAATTAGACTACCATCCTTGTTCAACCCAGATATACAAGATGATTTGAATTTGCCGTCTATCTTCCTCACTCTATTCCACACTTTGGTGAGGGGTGTGTGAGTATTAATGGATGAGATGTAAGAATTCCATGAGGCTTTTTTCGAAGTCTTAATGATGAAACGAGCCCTTGCTCGGAGTTTCCGGAATGCCATAAGGTTGATATTGGTTGGGTATTTCCGGAAAATTCGAAGGGCTTGTTTCCTCTTACGGATCGCCACCTTACATTCCTCGTTCCACCAGGGAACAGGTATGTGGCGTTGGTTGGTCGACGTAAGAGGAATGCTGTCTTTCGCGGCGGCAATAATCACCTCTGTCACATGCTCAGTCCTAGTATCAGTATCATGGATGTTATTCGAGTTCTTCAAATCAACACGCTTTGTGAAAAGGCTCCAGTTCGCGCGGCGCAAGTTCCACTGCGCACACCGCAAGGGCCGTTGATGAGAATCTACTCTCAAGATGAGTGGGTAGTGGTCGCTACCACACAGATCTGAGTGAACGGAGAAATTGAAAAGAGGTGCGACAGATGGGGTGCAGACACAAAGATCGATCGCTGAAAACGTACCGTTGAAAGCATTAAACCTTGTTTTCTCTCAGTTGTTGAGAATAATCAAGTCGTTGTCGTTGAAAAATTGCTCAAAAAGGCGTCCTCTGCCGTTTCTATCCACCATTGTGTCACCCCACAAGTTATTGTGGGCATTTAGGTCACCTAGAATAACATAGGGACGTGGAAGCTGTGACACAAGGTTATCCAGATTTATTCTAGTAACTGGAGCCCATTCAGGTGAGTAAATATTACAGAAGGTAACAGGCTGAGGAAGAGCAATTCTGACTGCCACTGCCTGTAGTGATGTTGTTAGCGGCAGTGGACTTACGTGACAGCTGTCGTGGACAGCTGTGGCTACTCCCCCATGGGCTCTGTTACCTGTCAAGTCATCGAAACGATAGAAACTATAATTACGTATCAATGGAGAGTCACAATGTTTGAAGTGCGTTTCTTGAAAAAAGAAACATCGGTTTAATGTTTGATGTCAATAGCTTGATTTCTTCTCTGTGCCTGTTGAAACCATTGCAGTTCCATTGTATTAGAGCCATTTTGTGTAGATGATGTTCTTGTTTACTTTAAATGTAGATAGAGTTACCTAAGACCAGCTTAGGTTACTACAGATTTCAAGTTCTTTTTAGATAAAAGGATTTCCCCTCAGAGGATTTTGCGGGAATGCCGAGCTCTGCGGCTACATCCTTTCTTGCTCCTTGGGTACTTCCTCTGTTCCTTCGTTTTTGTTTGGGGGGTGTGAATCCCCGGGTGTCGGGCACAGCACCCGACGCCGGTCGCTCAGTGATGTCGGATGAAGCGCCCGACACAGGAGATTCATCTTCATCCTCACTTCCTGTCACCATTATTTCCTCTATGGTTTCAGCCTCAGCTTCCGGAGTGAATTTACCTTTCAATAGTTTCACCAGATCATGTACCTCGTTCTGTAACTTGTCAATTTTGAGGTTTTGTGACGATACTAACTCTTCCATTCTCTTCTGCTGTTCGATCAGTTTCTTGTTTTCAGCCTTCAAAGTGAGTATTTCTTGCGATTCCTGGGACGTTGTTTTATTAGCTGCGGCTTTGGCAAAAGATGATGGAAGGGCAGAGATAGGAAAGAGATTTCTATATTTCTGTCGAGCATCTTGATAAGTCATTTTATCGACAGTTTTGAACTCACTGATCTTCCTCTCTTCTAACCACTTACTGCAGGCCTTTGAAGACGCCGCATGTCCACCGTTGCAATTGATGCAACGAGGGCCGGACACGCAAGGCGTTTCGTCGTGCTTCTCAAGGCCGCAGTTCGGGCAGATAGGTTTAGATTTGCAGAAAGCTTGGCCATGTCCAAAGCGTTGACAGATGAAACATCGAGTTGGATTTGGAATGTACGGTCTAACAAGTATACTGTTGTAGCCAGCTATCAATTTTGTTGGAACGGTACCGGTAGAAAAAGTCAAAATAAGTGTGGCTGTGGGTACATCCTTTCCATCAACTCGTCGGGTAATACGGTAAACATCCGTAACATTTTGACCAGCGAGTTCAGATTTAATCTCTTCAACGTCACAGCATAAAAGGTCATTGCAAGTAATCACTGCCTTAGAAGAATTAAGGAAGGGATGAGGACTGACTAGGATGGGGAATAAATTTGCAAAGCTGGTGGTCTTCAAAAGCAGTTGTGATTGAATATCGCTGTCTGTTTCCACAAGCAGGAGAGTTCTATTCCTAACTTTCGTGACTTTGCGAACAGTACCAGCAAGACCTCGAATAGCTTTCTCGATAGCAAAAGGTGACACGTCATGGAAGGTTTTACCATCGGAACGTTCTATTTGCAAAAATCTAGGACTAGCTGGTTTGCTTGATTCTAGATTCTGAAGAACTTGTTCTTTCGTACATTTATAATCTCTAAGAGATCGAATTCTTTTTTTGGGGGGGGGAATTGAGGGAAAATTGAGTGTATTCATATTTGGACCCACGAGTAGCTAGGGAAATAAATGTCCGCTCCCACAGAGCCCCGCTTGTGGGAGTAAGGCTAGAGTAAAACTGAAGTTCACCATGTGTCCAGAGTTTATCGTTTGGAACTACTTTATCCCGTAGTCATTCAGCCCTTTAGCACGATTAATTACACCATTGGCTTGGGTTCATATCCTAGTTCACAGCGAGATCGTCAATATTGTCGTGGGTTTAGTGGTCACGAGGAGTCGGCACGAAGATAAGAATGAAGACAAGTCCAGGAAAGAGAGAACACAGAGTAGCAAAGATCATGGAAGAGGGTGATAATGATGAATGATTGCACGAGAACTCCTTATGACCGCTCTGGTCACCGAAATGGGCACCCACTCGACCGACGGTCCGAACTTAGTCTGGACCCTCACCCCAGACCTTATCGTCATGGGTGACCCTGCTGGAAGCAAATAAATTGCTTCCGACGATAGCTCTGGGGATCACGGGGCCACGCAAGCCCCCACACCACGTCAAGGTGTTCGGATCCTTTGAGGGGGATATATATATATATTTATGAATGAATTTTCATAAATATATATATATTTATGAATGAATATTAGGGTTTTAAGGCGCATCGACAGCGAGGTCATTTAGCGCCTGTCAAAATAAGTTGAAACAAAAGGTGAAAAGTGTGATATGAAGGTGGAAGTGAAATTTAGATGAGAACACCTCAATATATACTAAACTGAGACTAAACTATGTCTAAAGTGTCTAAAGACGTTATACACTAATTTGTTAAAACCGAACATGTGTGTGCTGTAAAGGGTCACACCCATGAGACTAGGATGAGAACGTTTTACTACTTTTTCTCAGTTCAAACTCGCGCTCAAATAGGAGTGGAGGAAAGACGAACCATAATAAATATATGTTAAAATATGTTTAGGTTCAAAATATTCCTGATGTTTATCCCAAGAGATCGACATCAAGAATAAGTATCAAATGTCAAAAAGTAGTATACTGGAAGAAGATGATTGCACGAACAACGTCATCTTGATCACACATGTATATGTCCTAATTGGGGCAGTTTGAAAAATGATACTGGTAACACGACGACTTCATCGTCTCACGCAAACAACGACGCAGATCCACGAGCATGTCAAATGAGATCCAATAGGTTCGATAATCTTAGAAAGCTGGATATGGAATCTATCGATTTTGAATTATTCCCTGGAATCTTTGGCATTGTGTCTTCCATACGAAGCTGTCTCCTCGGAGCAGTATATTTCTGACACAGGAGTAATATGTGTCGAACAGTTGAAATCACGTTACAAATCTCAAATCTGGGGACGCTTTTATCGGGGGTGAAAAGGTAGGAATGAGTTAAAAGTGTGTGTCACACTCGCAATGAATGAATGAATATTAGGGTTTTAAGGCGCATCGACAGCGAGGTCATTTAGCGCCTGTCGAAATAAGTTGCAACAAAGGGTGAGAAGTGTTATATGAAAGTGGAAGTGAAATTTGGATGAGAACACCTCAATATATATTAAACTAAGACTAAACTATGTCTGAAGTGTCTAAAGACGTTATACACTAATTTGTTAGAACCGAACATGTGTGTGCTGTAAAGGGTCACACCCATGAGACTAGGATGAGAACGTTTTATTACTTGTTCTCAGTTCAAACTCGCACTCAAATGAGAGCAGACGAGTGAGAACCACTTCCTCACTCCGTGGACCTCGGATCGAAGATTCCCAAGCACTAACAGTTGGCTTCATTTCTTTCAGCTTGTTGTTGGTCTCCCTGTCCCACTCTTTTTGGAAACGAGATTTGAGAAGTAGTTTGAAATACGCCTTGAAATCATTGAACGGTACTCTCGGGTTATCAATATCTTCTTTCTCCGTCGCTTTTTTAGCAGCCGTGGCCGCCAACTCATTACCACCAATCCCCACGTGTCCAGGTACCCAGCAGAACACTACACTGACATCCTGCGAGGCAAGGGCGGTCAGGAGTGTCTGCACTTTCTGGACCAGATGGTGAGTTGGAAAGATCTGAGTGAGGGCTTGGAGTGCACTCAAAGAATCGGAACAGATCAGGAAGCACTTCTCAGGCCTTTGTTGAATGTGCTGTAGAGAGGTGACAATTGCGAACGACTCGGCTGTATATACGCTACTCATCGAACCTAATCTAAAACTAACAGTGGAGGATTCGCTGACGAATGCACAGCCAACTTTGCCGTTCAGTTCTGATCCGTCCGTGTAGTATCTAATATGTCCGGGGTAGTGTGTGCAGAGCTCTAGATATTTTTGCTTATACTCTTCTGCACTCGTGCTTGCCTTCGAACTTGATGACAAGTTCATCAATCACTCCAGACGTGGAGCCAACCAAGGGGCGGTATCACTAAATTGAATTGAATAGACTCGAGGGTATACAAATGACTCTTCGACCAAAATATGATTCAAACGATTGATTAAAATTGATTGATTATTGTTTGCTTAACGACCCCACCAACGGCTAGGTTATACGGGGGTACGAATGAGCTGGTGATGATGATGTATGAAGTGATGATTAGTGAGGGGACATTTACAAAAACCCATGCCTTATGTGGGATTCGAACCCACGCCCAACGGTGACTTCAGTTTCTGAAGCGGTGCCTCAGCTGACCGAGCTACCGAGGGTGGCATGATTCAAACGAATTCCAGTTGTTACGGTGGCGAATGGTTTCGATCCATAGAGAGCATGAAATCTAGGATTGATGACTGATTGGTAGGTGGGATGATGCTTACTGCAGAATAATTTCGAAGCGTATGAGCAAAGTAGATATGCACGTCGACTCTTCAACGAAGGCTCACCAGCCTCACAATACAGGCACTCCACCCGACTGGTACGGAGTGCTCCTATGGCCAGTCGGATGCCTGTGTTGTGAACTGTATTGAATGGCTTTACGTAGCTCTCTCGTGCCGAGTCGAACACAACACTACCATAATACAATTTGGAACGTATTAATGCTCGGTAAAGCCGCAGCATCGTGGTGCGATCCGCTCCCCATTTGGTACCACTAAGATAACGGAGAAGGTTAAGAGATTTGAAGCACTTGAGTCTGAGTTGCGAAATGTGAGATTTCCAGTTCAACTTCACGTCAAACGTCAGCCCAAGGAACTCGGTCGATTCTGCGAATGGAAGGAGTTCTCTACGAAGATATATATCTGGGTCAGGGTGCAGGCCTCACAGACGAGAGAAACGCATGCACGTTGATTTTGATGTAGAAAATCTGAACCCAGTTTCATCTTCCCATGCTTCCAGTTCCCTAATTGCAAGTTGGATCTGGCGAGAGGCCGTTGCACCTCTCGCTGACTTACTGAATATAGCCAAGTCGTCGACAAATAAGGAAGAAGTGATTGAAGATGGAACGCTTCGAATTATACCATTTATTGCGATGGCGAACAGAGTAACACTGAGGACAGAACCCTGTGGTACACCGTTCTCTTGGATGAACTCATCCGACAACACATTACCAACTCGTACCTTGATACGTCGGTTGGTCATGAAATTACAGACAAAATTAGGAAGATGGCCTCTGAAACCCCATTGTGACAAGGTTTTCAATATGTTGGAGCGCCAGGTAGTATCGAATGCTTTCTCAAGGTCGAAAAATACAGCTATCACTTCCTGCTTCGTAAGAAAAGCTTCCTGTATGAAGCTTTCCATACGAATTAGATGATCCAAAGTATTTCTATTTTTTCTGAATCCAGACTGTACTGTGCAGAGGAGGTTTTTTCGTTCCAACCACCAAACGAGGCGGTTGTTCAACATCCTTTCCATCACTTCACACAGACAGCTGGTCAGAGATATAGGTCGATAGCTTGATGGTGAATGCCTATCCTTGGATGGTTCCAAGATCGGTACCTGGATAGCTTGTTTCCAGGAATCACTGAAAGTATCGGTTGAATAGATATGGTTGAACAGGTTGAGAAGTTCATTTAAAGCGGCAAGTGGCAGGTGTTTCAAGAACTGATTGTGTATTCCATCAATCCCTGGTGCTGTGTCTCTTGCGCACGTTATCGCGTTCTCCAACTCCCATACACTAAACGGCACGTTATACACCTTGTTGTTCGCAAAAGAGAAATCTAATCTTCTACATTCTGCAGCACGTTTGTGTATTTGGAACGATGCCGAGTAGTGGTGAGAGCTAGAGACGTCCGAGAAATAGGACCCGATAACATTAGCCATTTCCTGTGGCTCGGTAATTAGACCACCATCCTTGTTCAACCCAGATGAACAAGATGATTTGAATTTGCCGTCCATCTTCCTCACTCTATTCCACACCTTGGTGAGGGGTGTGTGAGCAATAATGGATGAGATGTAAGAATTCCATGAGGCTTCTTTCGAAGTCTTTAGGATGAAACGAGCCCTTGCTCGGAGTTTCCGGAATGCCATGAGGGTGATATTGGTTGGGTATTTCCGGAAAATTCGAAGTCTTGTTTCCTCTTACGGATTGCCACCTTACATTCCTCGTTCCACCAGGGAACAGGTATGTGGCGTTGGTTGGTCGACGTAAGAGGAACGCTCTCTTTCGCGGCGGCAATAATCACCTCTGTCACATGCTCAGTTTTACTATCAGTATCATGTATGTTATTCGAGTTCTTCAAATCAACACGCTTTGTGAAAAGGCTCCAGTTCGCGCGGCGCAAGTTTCACTGCGCACACCGCAAGGGCCGTTGATGAGAATCCACTCTCAAGATGAGTGGGTAGTGGTCGCTACCACACAGATCTAAGTGAACGGAGAAATTGAAAAGAGGTGCGACAGATGGGGTGCAGACACAATGATCGATCGCTGAAAACATACCGTTGAAGGAATTAAACCTTGTTTTCTCTCCATTGTTGAGGATAATCAAGTCGTTGTCGTTGAAAAATTGCTCAAAAAGGCGTCCTCTGCCGTTACTATCCACCATTGTGTCACCCCACAAGTTATTGTGGGCATTTAGGTCACCTAGAATAACATAGGGACGTGGGAGCTGTGACACAAGGTTATCCAGATTTATTCTAGTAACTGGAGCCCATTCAGGTTAGTAAATATTACAGAAGGTAACAGGCTGAGGAAGAGCAATTCTGACTGCCACTGCCTGTAGTGGTGTTGTTGGCGGCAGTGGACTTACGTGAGAGCTGTCGTGGACAGCTGTGGCTACTCCCTCATGGGCTCTGTTACCTGTCAAGTCATCGAAACGATAGAAACTATAATTACGTATCAATGGAGAGTCACAAGGTTTGAAGTGCGTTTCTTGAAGAAAGAAACATATCGGTCTAATGTTTGATGTCAATAGCTTGATTTCTTCTCTGTGCCTGTTGAAACCATTGCAGTTCCATTGTGTTAGAGCCATTTTGTGTAGATGATGTTCTTGTTTACTTTTACTGTAGATAGAGTTACCTAAGACCAGCTTAGGTTACTACAGATTTCAAGTTCTCTTTAGATAAAAGGATTTCCCCTCAGAGGATTTTGCGGGAATGCTGAGCTCTGCGGCTACATCCTTTCTTGCTCCTTGGGTACTTTCTCTGTTCCTTCGTTCTTGTTTGGGGGGTGTGAATCCCCGGGTGTCGGGCACAGCACCCGACGCCGGTCGCTCAGTGATGTCGGATGAAACGCCCGACACAAGAGATTCATCTTCATCCTCACTTCCTGTCACCATTATTTCCTCTACGGTTTCAGCCTCAGCTTCCGGAGTGAATTTACCTTTCAATAGTTTTACCAGATCATGTACCTCGTTCTGTAACTTGTCAATTTTGAGGTTTTGTGACGATACTAACTCTTCCATTCTCTTCTGCTGTTCCATCAGTTTCTTGTTTTCAGCCTTCAAAGTGAGTATTTGAATGAATGAATATTAGAGTTTCAAGGCGCATCGACAGCGAGGTCATTTGGCGCCTGTCGAAATAGGTTGCAACAAAAGGTGAAAAGTGTGATATAAAGGTGGAAGTGAAATTGAGATGAGAACACCTCAATACATTAAACTAAGACTAAACTATGTCTAAAGTGTCTAAAGACGTTATACACTAATTTGTTAAAACCGAACATGTGTGTGCTGTAAAGGGTCACACCCATGGGACTAGGATGAGAACGATATATTGCTCGTTCTCAGTTCAAACTCCCCCTCAAATAGGAGTGGAGGAACGACAAACCATAATATATAAATATATATATGTTGGAATATGGTTTGAATTAAAATATTCCTGATGTCCATCCCAAGAGATCGGCATCAAGAATAAGTATCAAATGTCAAAAAGCAGTATACTGGTCAAAAATGATTGTTCAAACAACGTCATCTTGAACGGACATGGAAATGTCCTAATTCGGGCAGTTTGAAAAATGATACTGGTAACAAGACGACTTTATCGTCTAACGCAGATTCACGAGCATGTCAAATGAGATCCAATAGCTTCGATAATCTTAAGAAGCTGAATATGGTATCTATCGATTTTGAATTATTCCCTAAAATCTTTGACATTGTGTCTCCCATACGAAGCTGTCTCCTCAGAGCAGTATATTTCTGACACTCGAGTTATATGTGTCGAACAGTCAAAATCTCGTCACAAATCTCACATCTGGGGACGATTTTATCGAGAGTGAAGAGATAGGAATGGGTTAAAAGTGTGTGTCCCACTCGCAGACGAGTGAGAACCACTTCCTCCCTCCGTGAACCTCGGATTGAAGATTCCCAAGCACTAACAGTTGGCTTGATTTCTTTCAGCTTGTTATTGGTCTCCCTGTCCCACTCTTTTTGGAAACGAGATTTGAAAAGTAGTTTGAAATACGCCTTGAAATCATTGAAAGGTACTCTCGGGTTATCAATATCTTCTTTCTCCGTCGCTTCTTTGGCAGCCGTGTCCGCCAACTCATTACCACCAATCCCCACGTGTCCAGGTACCCAGCAAAACACTACACTGACATCCTGAGAGGCAAGGGCGGTCAGGAGTGTCTGCACTTTCTGGACCAGATGGTGAGTTGGAAAGATCTGAGTCATGGCTTGGAGTGCACTCAAAGAATGAGAACAGATCTGGAAGCTCTTCTCAGATCGTTGTTGAATGTGCTGTAGAGAGGTGACAATTGCAAACAACTCGGCTGTATATACGCTACTCATCGAACCTAATCTAAAACCAACAGTGTAGGATTCGCTAACGAATGAGCAGCCAACTTTGCCGTTCAGTTTTGATCCGTCCGTGTAGTATTTAATATGTGCGGGGTAGTGTGTGCAGAGCTCTAGGTATTTTTGCTTATACTCTTCTGCACTCGTGGTTGCCTTCGTGCTTGATGACAAGTTCATCAAGCACTCCGGACGTGGAGCCAACCAAGGGGCGGAATCACTAAATTGAATTGGATAGACTCGAGGGTATACAAATGACTCTTCGACCAAAATATGATTCAAACGAATCTCAGTTGGTATGGTGGCGAATGGTTTCGATTCATAGAGAGCATGAAATCTAGGGTTGATAACTGATTGGTAGGTAGGATGATGCTTACTGCTGAATAGCTTCGAAGCGTATGAGCAAAGGAGATATGCACGTCGACTCTTCAACGAGGGCTCACCAGCCTCACAATACAGGCTTTCCACCCGACTGGTACGGAGTGCTCCTATGGCCAGTCGGATGCCCGTGTTGTGCACTGTATTGAGTGGCTTCACGTAGCTCTCTCGTGCCGAGTCGTACACAACACTACCATAATCCAATTTGGAACGTATTAATGCTCGGTAAAGCCGCAACATCGTGGTGCGATCCGCTCCCCATTTGGTACCACTAAGATAACGGAGAAGGTTAAGTGATTTGAAGCACTTGAGTCTGAGTTGCGAAATGTGGGATTTCCAGTTCAACTTCACGTCAAACGTCAGCCCTAGGAACTTTGTCGATACTGCGAATGGGAGAAGTTCTCTACGAAGATATATATCTGGGTCAGGGTGCAGGCCTCTCAGACGAGAGAAACGCATGCACGTTGATTTTGATGTAGAAAACCTGAACCCAGTTTCATCTTCCCATGCTTCCAGTTTCCTAATTGCAAGTTGGATTTGGCGAGAGGCCGTTGCACTTCTCGCTGACTTACTGAATATAGCCAAGTCGTCAACAAATAAGGAACAAGTGATAGAAGATGGAACGCTTCGAACAATACCATTAATAGCAATGGCGAACAAAGTGACACTGAGGACAGAACCCTGTGGTACACCGTTCTCTTGGATGAAATCATCCGACAACACATTACCAACTCGTACCTTAAAACGTCGGTTGGTCATGAAATTACAGACAAAATTAGGAAGATGGCCTCTGAAACCCCATTGTGATAAGGTTTTCAATATGTTGAAGCGCCAGGTAGTATCGAATGCCTTCTCAAGGTCGAAAAATACAGCTATCACCTCCTGCTTCGTAAGAAAAGCTTCTTGTATGAAGCTTCCCATACGAATAAGATGATCCAAGGTATTTGGTATCTATCGATTTTGAATTATTCCCTAAAATCTTTGACATTGTGTCTTCCATACGAAGCTGTCTCCTCAGAGCAGTATATTCCTGACACTCGAGTAATATGTGTCGAACAGGTAAAATCTCGTTACAAATCTCACATCTAGGGACGATTTTATCGGGGGTGAAGAGATAGGAATGGGTTAAAAGTGTGTGTCCCACTCGCAGACGAGTGAGAACTACTTCCTCCCTCCGTGAACCTCGGATTGAAGATTCCCAAGCACTAACAGTTGGCCTAATCTCTTTCATCTTGTTGTTGGTCTCCCTGTCCCACTCTTTTTGGAAACGAGATTTGAAAAGTAGTTTGAAATACGCCTTGAAATCATTGAAAGGTACTCTCGGGTTATCAATATCTTCTTTCTCCGTCGCTTCTTTGGCAGCCCTGTCGGCTGACTCATTACCACCAATCCCCACGTGTCCAGGTACCCAGCAGAACACTACACTGACATCCTGCGAGGCAAGGGCGGTCAGGAGTGTCTGTATTTTCTGGACTAGATGGTGAGTTGGGAAGATCTGAGTCATGGCTTGGAGTGCACTAAAAGAATCGGAACAGATCAGGAAGCACTTCTCAGGCCGTTGTTGAATGTGCTGTAGAGAGGTGACAATTGCAAACAACTCGGCTGTATATACGCTATTCATCGAACCTAATCTAAAACCAACAGTGTAGGATTCGCTAACGAATGCGCAGCCAACTTTGCCGTTCAGTTTTGATCCGTCCGTGTAGTATTTAATATGTCCGGGGTAGTGTGTGCAGAGCTGTAGGTATTTTTGCTCATACTCTTCCGCACTCGTGCTTGCCTTCGTTCTTGATGACAAGTTCATGATTATGGTGAGATGATTGCACGAGAAGTCCTTATGACCGCTCTTGTCACCGAAATGGGCACCCACTCGACCGTCGGTCCGAACTTCGTCTGGACCCTCACCTCAGACCTTATCGCCATGGGTGACCCTGCTGGGAGCAAATGAATTGCTCCCGACGATAGCTCTGGGGATCACGGGGCCACGCAAGCCCCCACACCACGTCAAGGTGTCCGGATCCTTCGAGCAACGTTTGAGAAACGACTCTTGGGCTGTGTCTTTTTACAGATCAACAGATTCCAAGGTGTAACGATTGCACGTTACCACAGATCTAGGTGGTCAATTAGCTCAGGTGGTAGAGCAATTGGGTACAAACCAAGAGGTCCTGGGTTCAAGTCTCAGATTGGTCACATTTTCATGATTTGACAAAAACGTGCACACACACATATATATATATATATATATATATATATATATATATATATATATATATATATATATATATATATATATATATATATATATATATATGATTTTATTTTATTTCAATATGAATAGAATGTACATTCATATGATTTTGGGTCGTTTTCAGATACATTTTGGGCATGATGTTTGGGTGTCGGCCCTCGCGTTCGATCATGTTCTGGCAAATTCGAGCAACTCTGCCGAGGGTTGTTCCATGTTTGTCCGAGAGTTGGCAGTAGCCGTATTCGGCTACTGCCAACTCTCGGAAAGTTCGAGAACGGGCAGAAAATGACCTTCAAAAGAATATGCTGAGGGGGAATCGGGCAAAACTCCACTCTGCCCAACAAAGCTGGTGGCAATAAAAGGTAATTTTTATTCCAATTGCCTTTCATCATCGATAATCGAAATAGAAACTATTTTTTGTAAAATAAGAAAAAATCCCATAGTTATGAAGTCATGGTGAAGCGTCACTGCTCCACCAATGAATATTGTCTCCTTCTCCAACCTGATTTCATCTGCACTAAGCCATATTTCTTTTCCTCCCTTCTAACATTGCCGTAATAAACCGAATCATGACCTTTAACTGCAATGCACACATGCGGACAGTTTTGAAATTTTGCATCAAATGAAATTACTTACTTTCACAGGCATCGACTTGTATGAGTTATATCTCACAGGGTGAAAGAGGATGATTGCGTATGCAATTACTATATAGACACAAATATATCAATGATGAATGAAAAAACACATTAAGTTCTGCAGACGAATAGAAATTTCAGTAAAATTCCCTGCGCGGCGATTGTGGCTGCCATCCAGCCTAAAAGAACCTCCCCAATTCACAATTATGTTTACATACTACAGGAAGTAACCTTATCTCAATTATTATGTATGTAATTTATGGGGAGCCCGTAGACTGGACCCCGATATTGTGGGCCACAAAAGTGTATTAAATGTCGTGTGGATATAGTGGACCACAAACTAGATATACTGTACCCCAAAGCTCGTTAGACATACTGCACCCCGGTATTCTGGTCCCCGATATAGTGGGCCACAAAACTAGGACACGGGTGGTCCAGAATATCTTTTCCGAACGACCGAAGTGGTATTGTGGACCCCGATAAACTGATACACAGAGATTTGTCATTGTTGACCCCAATAAACTGAGCCCCGATATTGTGGGCCACAAAAGTGTATTATATGTCGTGTGGATATAGTGGACCACAAACTAGATATACTGTACCCCAGAGCTCGTTAGACATACTGCACCCCGGTATTCTGGTCCCCGATATAGTGGGCCACAAAACTAGGACACGGGTGGTCCAGAATATCTTTTCCCAACGACCGAAGTGGTATTGTGGACCCCAATAAACTGATACACAAAGATTTATTGGGGTTAACAATGACAAATCTTTGTGTATCAGTTTATTGGGGTCCACAATACCACTTCGGTCGTTTGGAAAAGATATTCTGGACCACCCGTATTCTAGTTTTGTGGCCCACTATATCGGGGACCAGAATACCGGGGTGCAGTATGCCTAACGAGCTTTGGGGTACAGTATATCTAGTTTGTGGTACACTATATCCACACGACATTTAATACACTTTTGTGGCCCACAATATCGGGGTTCAGTTTATTGGGGTCAACAACGACAAATCTCTGTGTATCAGTTTATTGGGGTCCACAATACCACTTCGGTCGTTTGAAAAAGATATTCTGGACCCCCATGTTCTAGTTTTGTGGCCCACTATATTGGGGACCACAAAACCAAAGTATTTGTACAATTTTCTGGTTTAAACGTGTGGGCCACAATACTGGGGTCCACTTTCTCCTTTTCTTGGGGTACAGAATATCGGGGTTCACAATACTGTGGTCCACAAGAGCGGTACCCTAATTTATGTATATTTGTATATTTTATAATTATGTATATTATTATGTAATTATTATTACATTATTATGTACATTATTATTTTCAATTTTAACTTTGCTACTTTGTGTTTCTCACTCACACAGCTATGTACTTATTCTCACCATTTGACGGTTCTTATATTGGTATCACGTGAAAAATTTCCAGGAAGAAATGAATGGGAAATCTTAGTGACTTAACTTCAGACTCAGTTTCATTGGGCTTATTTGTAATTGTCGCAATTTTATAGTTGAACAGCTCTACATTACGTGTCACTGATCATCACTATTCTGAGGGATAAGAATCCAGCTCTCTCTTACCGACGTGTGGTGTTGGTGCACGGTCTTCTCGAATATTCTGTACTGACCCTCAATGTAGAAATCACTTATAATAATATTGCTCTTGTTTTATTTCTGGTAGAATGACAGGAGATAGAAATGTCAGATATTTCATAAAATCTGTTCTTAATTTGGTGAGTTGTTATACGTCTTTCCAGGCTGCTATCAAGATTGGCTGAAAGACCATATTAAAGATGAAGCTCAACTGAAAGTACAATCCAAAAATTTCAACCGGTACATTGCGTCGAAATGTGCTGATGCTTCCCATACTGGAGAGAAGAGAAAGAGAGTAAATTAAGGTCAAGACATAAAAGGACATCACAACCCTGGTACTAGATTTTAACAAGAAATGACGGTATTTATTTCCCTTATTTCAGAGAAAACTAGACGTCATCATCTCAATTTCAGCAATTAGAATCATTTTTTTTTGATCTCCATACACCATGAGTCATGACGTAGACATTACCAATTATCTATAGAAACATAGACAGAATCGAGTAATGTCTACGTCACGACCGAGAAAAAGGGGTGGATTCTGGAGGGCGAATAAATCAACTTTAATTTCTGAAATTGAGAGGATTTCTAGTTTTCTCTGAAATTCTGGAAATAAATATCGTCATTATTCGTTGAATTATAGTTTCGGGGTTATGATGCCCTTTAAGGTTAATAAGGTTAAGGACAAGACCACAACCTCCTCTATTTAACACACAGCCTGTCCAATCGCTCTAAAACTTAATTTCGAAATGATTTGAAATGACCGCTAGGCAGCAGCACCTAAAGTTCCAAATACCAAGGGGCGGTATCACTGAATTGAATTGGATAGACTCGAGGGTATACAAATGACTCTTCGATCAAAATATTATTCAAACGAATTCCAGTTGGTATGGTGGCGAATGGTTTCGATTCATAGAGAGCATGAAATCTAGGATTGATAACTGATTGGTAGGTGGGATGATGCTTACTGCAGAATAATTCCGGAGCGTATGAGCAAAGTAGATATGCACGTCGACTCTTCAACGAGGGCTCACCAGCCTTAAAATACAGGCTCTCCACCCGACTGGTACGGAGTGCTCCTATGGCCAGTCGGATGCCCGTGTTGTGAACTGTATTGAGTGGCTCCACGTAGTTCTCTCATGCCGAGTCGTACACAACACTACCATAATCCAATTTGGAACGTATTAATGCTCGGTAAAGCCGCAGAATCGTGGTGCGATCTGCTCCCCCTTTGGTACCACTAAGATAACGGAGAAGATTGAGTTACTTGAAGCACTTGAGTCTGAGTTGCGAAATGTGAGATTTCCAGTTCAACTTCACGTCGAACGTCAGCCCAAGGAACTTTGTCGATTCTGCGAATGGAAGGAGTTCTCTACGAAGATATATATCTGGGTCAGTGTGCAGGCCTCTCAGAGGAGAGAAACGCATGCACGTCGATTTTGATGTAGAAAACCTGAACCCAGTTTCTTCTTCCCATGCTTCTAGTTTCCTAATTGCGAGTTGGATTTGGCGAGAGGACGTAGCACTTCTCGCTGACTTACTGAATATAGCCAAGTCGTCGACAAATAAGGAAGAAGTGATTGAAGATGGAACGCTTCGAACAATATCATTTATTGCGATGGCGAACAAAGTAACACTGAGGACAGAACCCTGTGGTACACCGTTCTCTTGGATGAAATCACTCGACAACACATTACCAACTCTCACCTTGAACCGGCGGTTGGTCATGAAATTACAGATACAATTAAGAAGATGGCCTCTGAAACCCCATTGTGATGAGGTGTTCAATACGTTGAAGCGCCAGGTAGTATCGAATGCCTTCTCAAGGTCGAAAAATACAGCTATCACTTCCTGCTTCGTAAGAAAAGCTTCTTGTATGATGCTTTCCATACGAATAAGGTGATCCAAAGTATTTCTATTTTTCCTGAATCCAGACTGTACTGTGCGAAGGAGGTATCTGCGTTCCAACCACCAAACGAGGCGGTTGTTCAACATCCTTGACATCACTTCACACAGACAGCTGGTCAGAGATATAGGTCTATAGCGTGATGATGAATGCTTATCCTTGGATGGTTTCATGATCGGTACCTGGATAGCTTGTCTCCAAGAATCAGGGAAAGTATCAGTCGAATAGATATGGTTGAACAGGTTGAGAAGGTCATTCAAAGCGGCAACTGGCAGGTGTTTCAAGAACTGATTGTGTATTCCATCGATTCCCGGTGCTGTGTCTCTTGCGCACGTTATCGCGTTCTCCAACTCCGATACACTGAACGGCACGTTATACACCTCGTTGTTCGCAGAAGAGAAATCTAATCTTCTACTTTCTGCAGCACGTTTGTGTATTTGGAACGATGACGAGTAGTGGTGAGAGATAGAGACGTCCGAGAAATGGGACCCGATAGCATTAGCTATTTCCTGTGGCTCGGTGATTAAACTACCATCCTTGATCAACCCAGATATACAGGATGTTTTAAATTTGCCGTCTATCTTCCTCACTCTATTCCACACCTTGGTTAGGGGTGTGTGAACAATAATGGATGAAATGTAAGAATTCCATGATAATTTTTTCAACGTCTTGATTATATAACGAGCCCTTGCTCGGAGTTTCCGGAATGCCATAAGGTTGATGTTGGTAGGGTATTCCCGGAAAATTCGAAGGGCACGTTTTCTCTTACTGATCGCTACTTTACATTCCTCGTTCCACCAGGGAACGGGTATTTGGCGTTGGTTGGTCGACGTGAGAGGAATGCTCTCTTTTGCTGCGGCAATGATCACCTCTGTCACAAGCTCAGTCATTCTATCAGTCTCATGTATGTTATTAGAGTTCTTCAAATCATCATGCTTTGCAAAATGGCTCCAGTTCGAGTGGCGCAAATTCCACTGCGCACACCGCAAGGGCTGTTGATGAGAATCTACTCTCAAGATAAGTGGGTAGTGATCGCTACCACACAGATCTGAGTGAACGGAGATATTGAAAATAGGTGCGACAGATGGGGTGCAGACACAAAGATCGATCGCTGGAAACTCACCGTTGAAAGCATCGAACCTTGTTCTCTCTCCATTGTTGAGAATTATTTAGTCGTTGTCATTGAAGAATTGCTCGAAAAGACGTCCTCTGCGGTTACTATCCACCATTGTGTCACCCCACAAGTTATTGTGAGCATTTAAGTCACCTAGGAGAACATAGGGACGTGGGAGCTGTGACACAAGGTTATCCAGATTTATTCTCGTAACTGGAGCCCATTCGGGTAAGTAAATGTTGCAGAAGGTAACAGGCTGAGGGAGAGCAACCCTAACTGCCACTGCTTGTAGTGGTGTTGTAAGCGGCAGTGGAACTCACGTGACAGCTGTCATGGACAGCTTTGGCTACTCCCCCATGGGCTCTGTTACCTGTCGAGTCATCGAAACGATAGAAACTATAATTTCGCATCATTGGAGAGTCACAAGGTTTGAAGTGCGTTTCTTGAAGAAAGAAACATATTGGTTTGAGGTTCGATGCTAAGAGCTTGATTTCTTCTTTGTGTCTGTTGAAACCATTGCAGTTCCATTGTATTAGAGCCATATTGTGAAGAATATACTCTAATACAATATGTGTGGTTATGTCAGTTATGCGCAACCTTCATTCTCTCTTTTTACCAATAGGTGGTATCTTTCGACCCAAATCAATAGCTTTTTCTGTTGGGTCCACTTCCATCTCGTCATCCACTCGTGTTTCAAGTGATGCGGAAGATGTATTCCGGGGTTCTTTTGATTGAGAATTACGAACTTGTGTAGTTTTCTCAGTTGCGGTTGTAGGTGTTTGAGTTACATGAGTCACAGGAGGTTTAGTTACTGTAACTATTTCTGTTGTTTGCGCCTTAGATTCACTTGTCTTCAGAAGCAGTCTTACTAAATGTTTAAGGTGAAAAATTTCAACGTCTTTTGCATCAAGTTTCGAAGCAATATCTTTTTTCTCTTCTTCATGACGTTGACGTTCTTTTTTGAATAGTAGTTTATCTTCGTCGTGTATTTGCTTCTGTGTTTCCACTTGCTTCACTAGTGTTTCTACCATAGCTTGAAGTTTAATGAGATCCGTTGTACATGTAGTAACCGGTTTATCGTTCAAGACTACTTCAGAAAAAGATTTTGTTGGAGTGAAACGAGAGTATAATTCTTCGTATCTCTTCTTAGCTTCATAAACGGATATGTTATTCAGAGTTTTTATTTCCATTATCTTCTTTTCCTTAATATTTGGGGACAACTTCGTGACCAGGCTGAGTGGTCACCATCACAATTGGCACAATGAAGTTTAAAAGTACAAGCGGCAGGAGCGTGGGAGATTTCAGAACATTTTCCACATATTTCGACACCTTTACATCCAGAGCTGGGATGGCCAAATCTCTGGCATGTAAAACATATCAATGGCTTTGGAACATGCTTCCTTACATTCAAACAGATGTAGCCTGCGTATATGTGCTCAGGAACAGTTGGAGATGAAAAAGTTAGAATTAGTAATGGTGTCGGTTGGATAATCCCATTGCGGCGGCTAAGCATGCGGTACACATCCACTACATTTTGCGATGCCAGTTCCCTCTTGATCTCATCGATCTCAACATTCAGGAGATCGTGTGAGAACACGACACCCTTCGATATATTGAGTATCTTATGGGGGAGTACTTCGACAGCAAGAGAACACAATTTCTGACATTGAAGGAGAGTTTTAGACTGCTCGGGGTTGGCTGTTTCTACAAGAAGTGTCCCGTCCCATAAGCGTTTACAGGTCTTGACCCTTCCTAATAGTACCTCAATACCTCGACAGTAAGAAAAAGGTGATAAATCTGAGAAAGTCTTATTTTCAGTTTTAATTTTAACAACAAGGAAACGTGGTTCCGGCGTCTTGACAGCTAGGTCTTCAGTAGAAATAAGGTCATCCATCAGGCGTGGCCTCTTACTATTCGTTTCTTTGAATAAGGGGGGGAAGGTTTTGCTTTGGGAATTCATGCATAGAATTTCTGTTTTATCTCCTGAAGCCCCACCCACCACGGAGCCCAACGAGGGGGCACTGAACTTCATCGCCAGGGTTGTCCAAGAGATATAGAAGATGCAACACAGGCCGACAAGAGTGAGTACACGCCTAACTGGGACAGTTGGTGTGTGCCATCGTGCCTCCTGTGTCCATTATCTCATCCATGCTGTTGTTTTGACGCAGACGAGCGAGCCGATTGACAATGGGTGGATTAGCCCATAGCCTCCTCTTTTGAATGAAGCGGAAGCCAAAGAAGTGTTTTAGCTACTCTAGCTAATCACCGGTAGTGAGTATTACAGTACCCAAAGAAGTCTCCGTGACTCCTGAACAAAGCATAGCAAATACCAGTAGTTCCACACCCGCTTCCCCCAAATTACTCAACAGAACCTCCGTTCGAGTCACCTCCCAAATAACCATTCCTCCTCGATGTGAATACTTGTGCATGGGCAAACAAAAAAAGAGATTAGCTACCTCTCCAGACATACCAATGCCACTTTTGTTTGAACCCCATGAAGTGAATGTCCATGGCCTTAGTTGCGCTAGACTGTTGATCAATGAAAGGAAAGATTCAACTCTTCAAATTAGGTTATTAGATATAGTTGATAGAGAATTAGTTATACCTAAAATCACTGTCCTCGGTTGCGTTCAACCTATGGATGATACTATCAATACGGACTTAATTTGTACTGACGGTTCACGTGTCGCTACCTTAACTACAGGTGATAATGCCATAGTAGCAGGTCAATCAAAAGCTGAACGTGAGGCGATCATTGCAGAAAAGTGCCAACTTGATCATCTCCCCTCTTACCACCAAGAATTAGTGAAAAATGTCTTGGTCCAGTACACAAATCTCTTCTTCCTCACCGGAGATGAGATCGGGAAACATCCCACAATTCAACACCGAATTGATACGGGATCATCAATGCAGATAAGGAGGCCTCCTTATCGCATTCCTCACATCCAGAGAAAAATCGTGGATGATATTATCTCTGACCAGTTCTCTAAAGGTATTATAGGACCCTCTTACTCACCATGGGCAGCTCTGTACTTTCTGGACTAGATGGTGATTTGGGAAGATTTGAGTTAAGGCTTGGAGTACACTCAAAGAATCAGAACAGATCAGAAAGCTCTTCTCAGATCCTTGTTGAATGTGCTGTAGAGAGGTGACAATTGCAAACAACTCGGCTGTATATACGCTACTCATCGAACCTAATCTGATACTGACAGTGGCGGATTCGCAAACGAATGCGCAGCCAACTTTTCCGTTCAGTTTTGATCCGTCCGTGTAGTATTTTACATGTCCGGAGTAGTGTGTGCAGAGCTCTAGATATTTTTGCTTATACTCTTCTGCACTCGTGGTTGCCTTCGTGCTTGATGACAAGTTCATCAAGCACTCCGGACGTGGAGCCAACCAAGGGGCGGTATCACTGAATTGAATTGGATAGACTCGAGGGTGAACAAATGATTCCTCGACCAAAATATGATTCAAACGAATCCCAGTTGGTATGGAGGCAAATGGTTTCGATTCATAGAGAGCATGAAATCTAGGATTGATTACTGATTGGTAATTAGGATGACGCTTACAGCAAAATAACTTTGAAGCGTATGAGCAAAGGAGATATGCTCGTCGACTCTTCAACGAGGGCTCACCAGCCTCACAATACAAGCTCTCCACCCGACTGGTACGGAGTGCTCCTATGGCCAGTCGGATGCCTGTGTTATGAACTGTATTGAGTGGCTTCACGTAGCTCTCTCGTGCCGAGTCGTACACAACACTACCATAATCCAATTTGGAACGTATTAATGCTCGGAAAAGCCGCAACATCGTGGTGCGATCCGCTCCCCATTTGGTACCACTAAGATAACGGAGAAGGTTGAGTGACTCGAAGCACTTGATTTTGAGGTTGCGAAATGTGAGATTTCCAGTTCAACTTCACGTCAAACGTCAGCCCTAGGAACTTTGTCGATTCTGCGAATGGAGGGAGTTCTCTACGAAGATATATATCTGGGTCAGGGTGCAGGCCTCTCAGACGAGAAAAACGCATGCACGTTGATTTTGATGTGGAAAACCTGAACCCAGTTTCATCTTCCCATGCTTCTAGTTTCCTAATTGCGAGTTGGATTTGGCGAGAGGCCGTTGCACTTCTCGCTGACTTACTGAATATAGCCAAGTCGTCGACAAATAAGGAAGAAGTGATTGAAGATGGAACGCTTCGAATTATATCATTTATTGCGATGGCGAACAAAGTAACACTGAGGACAGAACCCTGTAGTACACCGTTCTCTTGGATGAAATCATCCGACAACACATTACCAACTCGTACCTTGAAACGTCGGTTGGTCATGAAATTACAGATAAAATTAGGAAGATGGCCTCTGAAACCCCATTGTGATAATGTGTTCAATATGTTGAAGCGCCAGGTAGTATCGAATGCTTTCTCAAGGTCGAAAAATACAGCTATCACTTCCTGCTTCGTAAGAAGAGCTTCTTGTATGAAGCTTTCCATACGAATAAGATGATCCAAGGTATTTCTATTTTTTCTAAATCCAGACTGTACTGTGCAAAGGAGGTTTCTGCGTTCCAACCACCAAACGAGGCGGTTGTTCAACATCCTTTCCATCACTTTGCACAGACAGCTGGTCAGAGATATAGGTCTATAGCTTGATTGTGAATGCTTATCCTTGGATGGTTTCAAGATCGGTACCTGGATAGCTTGTCTCCAAGAATCAGGGAAAGTATCGGTTGAATAGATATGGTTGAACAGGTTGAGAAGGTCATTTGAAGTGGCAACTGGTAGGTGTTTCAAGAATTGATTGTGTATTCCATCAATCCCTGGTGCTGTGTCTCTTGCGCACGTTATCGCTTTCTCCAACTCCCATACACTAAACGGCATGTTATACACCTCGTTGTTCGCAGAAGAGAAATCTAATCTTCTAAATTCTGTAGCACGTTTGTGTATCTGGAACGATGCCGAGTAGTGGTGAGAGCTGGAGACGTCCGAGAAATAGGACCCAATAGCATTAGCTATTTCCTGGGGCTCGGTAATCAGACCACCATCTGTGTTCAACCCAGATATACAGGATGTTTTGAATCTGCCGTCTATCATCCTAACTCTATTCCACACCTTGGTGAGGGGTGTGTGAACATTAATGGATGAAATGTATGAATTCCATGATGCTTTTTTCGACGTTTTGATTATATAACGAGCCCTTGCTCGGAGTTTCCGGAATGCCATAAGGTTGATGTTGGACGGGTATTTCCGGAAAATCCGAAGGGCTCGTTTCCCCTTACGGATCGCTGCTTTACATTCCTCGTTCCACCAGGGAACGGGTATGTGGCGTTGGTTGGCCGACGTAAGAGGGATGCTCTCTTTTGCTGCGGCAATGATCACCTCTGTCACATGCTCAGTCCTACTATCAGTCTCATGTATGTTATTAGAGTGCTTCAAATCAACATGGTTAGTGTAAAGACTCCAGTTCGCGCGGCGCAAGTTCCACTGCGCACACCGCAAGGGCCGTTGATGAGAATCTACTCTCAAGATGAGTGGGTAGTGATCACTACCACACAGATCTGAGTGGACGGAGAAATTGAAAAGAGGTGCGACAGATGGGGTGCAGACACAAAGATCGATCGCTGAAAACTCACCGTTGAAAGCATTAAACCTTGTTTTCTCTCCATTGTTGAGAATAATCAAGTCGTTGTCATTGAAGAATTGTTCGAAAAGACGCCCTCTACGGTTACTATCCACCATTGTGTCACCCCACAAGTTATTGTGGGCATTTAGGTCACCTAGAGGAACGTGGGGACGTGGGAGCTGTGACACAAGGTTATCCAGATTTATTCTAGTAACTGGAGCCCATTCGGGAAAGTAAATGTTACAGAAGGTAACAGGCTGAGGGAGAGCAACTCTGACCGCCACTGCCTGTAGTGGTGTTGTTAGCGGCAGTGGACTCACGTGACAGCTGTCATGGACAGCTGTGGCTACTCCCCCGTGGGCTCTGTTACCTGTCAAGTCATCGAAACGATAAAAACTATAATTACGCATCAATGGAGAGTCACAAGGTTTGAAGTGCGTTTCTTGAAAAAAGAAACATATCGGTTTGAAGTTTGATGTTAAGAGCTTGATTTCTTCTTTGTGTCTGTTGAAACCATTGCAGTTCCATTGTTTTAGAGCCATGCTGTGATGATGATTCTTTGCAACAACGTCTAGACGTGCGCAAAAAAATAGAATTGACAATAAATATATGTATCACTTATTAGGTTTTGTATCCTTGCGAAACTCGTTCACACGTGACTTCTGAGCGGAGTCCTTCTGCCAATCAACGTCCATTCTCTCATCCGCTCGAGATGGAGATACAGAGGATGCAAGCTGATTCGCATTTTCCACATTCGTTGGTGTGTCTGTGGTCTTCTTCGCTCTTGATAGACGACGAAGTTTGGTGATATCACTTTTAGAATGTGAGAGTGATGTTTGCGTCGCAGGAGTTGTCGACTGCTTCGCAATTAGCTGTTTCATGTCCTCAATTTCTTTGGCCTGTGCTGCTATAGTACTGGTATACCGTTTTGGCTGCTCCTTCATTTTTTCTGCTTGTTCTATGAGTTGCTTTCTCAGTGAAGACATCTCTTCCGCCTGCACCATCATCATTTGTTTCATCTCGTTGAGGGATGATTCAACTGATGTGTTAGGGGAAGTGTGCTTCGACAACTGCAAAGACTGTTCTTTTATTATGATCTTGAGCTTGGCAACTTCCTCAGATGGTGTTGGGGAAGTGCTCTGAGCTAGAGCTTGAGAGAAGGATCTAGAGATTACAGGGTGCGGGTTGATTTCAGAGTAGCGTTTTCTTGCCTCATTGATCGAAATATTTTCCAAAGTTTTTATTTCCATGATTTTTGATTCCTTTTTGTAAAGTGGACATAACCGGGACCACACCGGGTGGTCACCGTCACAGTTCACGCAATGGCTAGAATTTGAGCACTCTTGCGGTTCGTGACGGTCAGCACCGCAATTCCCACAGGTCTCTGTACCTTTGCAGGTATCGCTGGGATGTCCAAACCTCTGGCACTTGAAGCACCGCAGAGGATTGGGTATGTGCGGGTGCACTGCCAGGCACATATATCCCGCGAACACCTTCTTAGGTATTACCGGAGTGTTGAACGTGAGGATGAGCAAGGGCGTTGGCACAAGTTTTCCGTTTTGTCGCTTACTTATTCTGTATACATCGATGACATTTTGTGATCTGAATTCATTCTTCAGTGTGTCAAGTTCTAGATTCATGAGATCATGGCAGAATATGATTCCTTTGGACGTATTCAAAGATGTATGGGCTGAAACATCGATAAGGTAGGTCAAAAACAATTTAGATTTCAGAAGAATGTGGGATTGTTCGTTTGTCTTCGTTTCTACGAGTAGAGTGCCATCTCTCAGCGACTTGGAGGTTTTAACATCGCCTACCAGGCGGTTTAGCCCTCTATGTTGATCGAAGAGAGAGATATTCTTGAAGGACTTGTTTGCTGTTGTGATCGTGATAATTAAAAAGCGCGGTTCTTTAGCTACTGCTACCAGATCGTTCATGGAGATTGAATCGTCCATTAGAGCGGCTGGTCTTTTTTTGTTTCTGTGAATGGGGGAGGGGGAGATAATGGGGGTTTGGTTGATTTCATTCATGTTTGATCCCACGAGTAGGTAGGGAAATAAAGGTTCACTCGCACAGAGCCCCGCATATGAAAGTAAGGTAAAATTGAAACTGGAGGTCACCAGGTATCCAGAGTTCATCGTTCAATACTACATTGACCCGTAGTCATTCAGCCATTAGCACGATTGTTCCCACCATAGGCTTAGGTTCATGACCGTGTACATGAAAAATTGTCGTCAACAAATGTGGGCGATTCGAGCATATGGAGGGAGCCGGCAAGAAGAGGAAAGTAAGAGAAGATAAGAGAAAAGAAAGGAAAGAAGAGAAG
Organism: Brachyptera risi; assembly: GCA_964007535.1. Classification (NCBI taxonomy): domain Eukaryota; kingdom Metazoa; phylum Arthropoda; class Insecta; order Plecoptera; family Taeniopterygidae; genus Brachyptera; species Brachyptera risi. The sequence goes on from OZ023335.1 coordinate 7,459,279, forward strand.
AAGAAAAGAGATCGACAGATAAGGAGAGAATTGAGAAGACAACGCAACGCTCAGCACTACCTCCATACACTCCGGTCACCGAAATGGAACCCACTCGACCGACGGTCCGAACTTGGTCTGGACCCTCACTCTAGACCTTGTCGTCATGGGTGACCCTGCTGGGAGCAAATTAATTGCTCCCGACGAAAGCTCTGGAGATCATGGGGCCACGCAAGCCCCCACACCACGTCAAGGTGTTCGGATCCTTTGAGGGGGCTATTAGTATTTTTTCGTTTTGTTTGATGAAAATGAATGGAATCAGAATTGAAAATTACTATTTGTGAAAGCTACATTATTAGACGTCGTGAATGTAAACTATACCAAGTTGGGAGCGACCCTACTCACAACACCCATAGCCCATTACACCCCTAAAATCCCATTTGTTATGATTCACCCATGTGTAACCTATAACTTTCAATTCACTCGACTACGTAAAACAAACCCACATTCTAATCAAATCCATTTGATTGAAATTACTTGAAAAGTTTTTTGCTCTGCGTGTTGCTATATCACGCCGACCTTGTGACGTAAACACTGTATACGACACACTGATTCTCAGTCACTATACTGAAATATTATTCCTACATAATTTCACTTCGAAAAGAAATACAAGACACACCTTTTCTAGCATACTCACTTCCAAGAGAGTAATGTACAATAATATATGGAAAAAAAACGTCTGAAGCTACACCACGTGTATAATAAGTAGTGACTATGGATTTTTAAAATAACATCTGTAATTATAACTCTATGATGATAATTATAACTATAATAACTTCATGGATCGTCTACCCACATTTTTATTCATTTACTGATTTCTCCCCTAAACGCCAATCATCTGGAGAAAAGAATGGTTTTAACCTACTGACATGAAGGGTGTCTTTAACAAGCTATCTACCCTTTTTGATCATGACCACGTAGTTGAGGTCAGATAACCTGCGAACGACACGATAAGGACCTCTCCATCGTTTTTGGAGCTTATCTGATGGACCCACTTTTCTTGTTGGAATGAATGAATGAATATTAGAGTTTAAGGCGCATCGACAGCGAGGTCATTTAGCGCCTGTCGAAATATGTTGCAACAAAAGGTGAAAAGTGTGATATAAAAGTGGAAGTGAAATTTTGATGAGAACACCTAAATACATTAAACTAAGACTGAGACTAAACTATGTCTACAGTGTCTAAAGACGTTATACACTAATTTGTTAAAACCGAACATGTGTGTGCTGTAAAGGGTCACACCCATGGGACTAGGATGAGAACGTTTTATTACTTGTTCTCAGTTCAAACTCCCCCTCTAATAGGAGTGGAGGAACGACAAACCATAATAGATATATGGTGGAATATGGTTTGATTTAAAATACTCCTGATGTCTATCCCAAGAGATCGGCATCAAGAATAAGTATCAAATGTCAAAAAGCAGTACATTGGTGAAAGATGATTGCACAAACAACGTCATCTTGAACGGACATGGAAATGTCCTGATTCGGGCAGTTTGAAAAATGATACTGGTAACAAGACGACTTTATCGTCTAACGCAGATCCACGAGCATGTCAAATGAGATCCAATAGCTTCGATAATCTTGGAAAGCTGAATATGGTATCTATCGATTTCGAATCATTCCCTAAAATCTTTGACATTGTGTCTTCAATACGAAGCTGTCTCCTCAGAGCAGTATATTTCTGACACTCGAGTAATATGTGTCGAACAGTTAGAATCTCGTTCCAAATCTCACATCTAGGGACGATTTTATCGGGGGTGAAGAGATAGGAATGAGTTAAAAGTGTGTGTCCCACTCGCAGACGAGTGAGAACTACTTCCTCCCTCCGTGAACCTCGGATTGAAGATTCCCAAGCACTAACAGTTGGCTTTATTTCTTTCAGCTTGTTGTTGGTCTCCCTGTCCCACTCTTTTTGGAAACGAGATTTGAAAAGTAGTTTGAAATACGCCTTGAAATCATTGAAAGCTACTCTCGGGTAATCAATATCTTCTTTCTGCGTCGCTTCTTTGGCAGCCCTGTCCGCTGACTCATTACCACCAACCCCCACGTGTCCAGGTACCCAGCAGAACACTACACTGACATCCTGCGAGGCAAGGGCGGTCAGGAGTGTTTGTACTTTCTGGACTAGATGGTGAGTTGGGAAGATCTGAGTCATGGCTTGGAGTGCACTCAAAGAATCGGAACAGATCAGGAAGCACTTCTCAGGCCGTTGTTGAATGTGCTGTAGAGAGGTGACAATTGCAAACAACTCGGCTGTATATACGCTACTCATCGAACCTAATCTGATACTAACAGTGGAGGATTCGCTAACGAATGCGCAGCCAACTTTGCCGTTCAGTTTTGATCCGTCCGTGTAGTATTTAATATGTCCGGGGTAGTGTGTGCAGAGCTCTAGGTATTTTTGCTTATACTCTTCCGCACTCGTGCTTGCCTTCGTACTTGATGACAAGTTCATCAAGCACTCCGGACGTGGAGCCAACCAAGGGGCGGTATCACTAAATTGAATCGGATAGACTCGAGGGTATACAAATGACTCTTCGACAAAAATATGATTCAAACGAATTCCAGTTGGTATGGTGGCGAATGGTTTCGATTCATAGAGAGCATGAAATCTGGGATTGATAACTGATTGGTAGGTGGGATGATGCTTACTGCAGAATAACTTCGAAGCGTATGAGCAAAGGAGATATGCACGTCGACTCTTCAACGAGGGCTCACCAGCCCCACAATACAAGCTTTCCACCCGACTGGTACGGAGTGCTCCTATGGCCAGTCGGATGCCCGTGTTGTGAACTGTATTGAGTGGCTTCACGTAGCTCTCTCGTGCCGAGTCGTACACAACACTACCATAATCCAATTTGGAACGTATTAATGCTCGGTAAAGCCGCAGCATTGTGGTGCGATCCGCTTCCCATTTGGTACCACTAAGATAACGGAGAAGGTTAAGAGATTTGAAGCACTTGTGTCTGAGTTGCGAAATGTGAGATTTCCAGTTCAACTTCACGTCAAACGTCAGCCCAAGGAACTTGGTCGATTCTGCGAATGGAAGGAGTTCTCTACGAAGATATATATCTGGGTCAGGGTGCAGGCCTCTCAGACGAGAGAAACGCATGCACGTTGATTTTGATGTAGAAAATCTGAACCCAGTTTCATCTTCCCATGCTTCCAGTTTCCTAATTGCAGGTTGGATTTGGCGAGAGGCCGTTGCACTTCTCGCTGACTTACTGAATATAGCCAAGTCGTCGACAAATAAGGAAGAAGTGATTGAAGATGGAACGCTTCGAAGTATACGATTTATTGCGATGGCGAACAGAGTAACACTGAGGACAGAACCCTGTGGTACACCGTTCTCTTGGATGAACTCATCCGACAACACATTACCAACTCGTACCTTGAAACGTCGGTTGGTCATGAAATTACAGACAAAATTAGGAAGATGGCCTCTGAAACCCCATTGTGACAAGGTTATCAATATGTTGAAGCGCCAGGTAGTATCGAATGCTTTCTCAAGGTCGAAAAATACAGCTATCACTTCCTGCTTTGTAAGAAAAGCTTCCTGTATGAAGCTTTCCATACGAATTAGATGATCCAAAGTATTTCTATTTTTTCTGAATCCAGACTGTACTGTGCAAAGGAGGTTTTTTCGTTCCAACCACCAAAAGAGGCGGTTGTTCAACATCCTTTCCATCACTTTACACATACAGCTGGTCAGAGATATAGGTCTATAGCTTGATGGTGAATGCTTATCCTTGGATGGTTGCAGGATCGGTACCTGGATAGCTTGTCTCCAGGAATCAGGGAAAGTATCGGTTGAATAGATATGGTTGAACATGTTGAGAAGGTCATTTAAAGCGGCAAGTGGCAGGTGTTTCAAGAACTGATTGTGTATTCCATCAATCCCTGGTGCTGTGTCTCTTGCGCACGTTATCGCGTTCTCCAACTCCCATACACTAAACGGCATGTTATACACCTCGTTGTTCGTAGAAGAGAAATCAAATCTTCTACATTCTGCAGCACGTTTGTGTATTTGGAACGATGCCAAGTAGTGGTGAGAGCTAGAGACGTCCGAGAAATGGGACCCGATAACATTAGCTATTTCCTGTGGCTCGGTAATTAGACTACCATCCTTGTTCAACCCAGATATACAAGATGATTTGAATTTGCCGTCTATCTTCCTCACTCTATTCCACACCTTGGTGAGGGGTGTGTGAGCATTAATGGATGAGATGTAAGAATTCCATGAGGCTCTTTCCGAAGTCTTTATGATGAAACGAGCCCTTGCTCGGAGTTTCCGGAATGCCTTAAGGTTGATATTGGTTGGGTTTTTCCGGAAAATTCGAAGGGCTTGTTTTCTCTTACGGATTGCCACCTTACATTCCTCGTTTCACCAGGGAACAGGTATGTGGCGTTGGTTGGTCGACGTAAGAGGAATGCTCTCTTTCGCGGCGGCAATAATCACCTCTGTCACATGCTCAGTCCTACCATCAGTATCATGTATGTTATTCGAGTTCTTCAAATCAACATGCTTTGTGAAAAGGCTCCAGTTCGCGCGGCGCAAGTTCCACTGCGCACACCGCAAGGGCCGTTGATGAGAATCTTCTCTCAAGATGAGTGGGTAGTGGTCGATACCACACAGATCTGAGTGAACGGAGAAATTGAAAAGAGGTGCGACAGATGGGGTGCAGACACAAAGATCGATCGCTGAGAACATACCGTTGAAAGCATTAAACCTTGTTTTCTCTCCATTGTTGAGAATAATCAAGTCGTTGTCGTTGAAAAATTGCTCAAAAAGGCGTCCTCTGCCGTTACTATCCACCATTGTGTCACCCCACAAGTTATTGTGGGCATTTAGGTCACCTAGAATAACATAGGGACGTGGGAGCTGTGACACAAGGTTATCCAGATTTATTCTAGTAACTGGAGCCCATTCAGGTGAGTAAATATTACAGAAGGTAACAGGCTGAGTAAGAGCAATTCTGACTGCCACTGCCTGTAGTGGTGTTGTTAGCGGCAGTGGACTTACGTGACAGCTGTCGTGGACAGCTGTGGCTACTCCCCCATGGGCTCTGTTACCTGTCAAGTCATCGAAACGATAGAAACTATAATTACGTATCAATGGAGAGTCACAAGGTTTGAAGTGCGTTTCTTGAAGGAAGAAACATATCGGTTTAATGTTTGATGTCAATAGCTTGATTTCTTCTCTGTGCCTGTTGAAACCATTGCAGTTCCATTGTATTAGAGCCATTTTGTGAAGATGATGTTCTTGTTTACTTTGACTGTAGACAGAGTTACCTAAGACCAGGTTAGGTTACTACTGATTTCAAGTTCTTCTAAGATAAAAGGATTTCCCCTCGGAGGATTTTTCGGGAATGCCGAGCTCTGCGGCTACATCCTTTCTTGCTCCTTGGGTACTTCCTCTGTTCCTTCGTCTTTGTTTGGGGGGTGTGAATCCCCGGGTGTCGGGCACAGCACCCGACGCCGGTCGCTCAGTGATGTCGGATGAAACGCCCGACACAGGAGATTCAACTTCATCCTCACTTCCTGTCACCATTATTTCCTCTACGGTTTCAGCCTCAGCTTCCGGAGTGAATTTACCTTTCAATAGTTTTACCAGATCATGTACCTCGTTCTGTAACTTGTCAATTTTGAGGTTTTGTGACGATTCTAACTCTTCCATTCTCTTCTGCTGTTCGATCAGTTTCTTGTTTTCAGCCTTCAAAGTGAGTATTTCTTGCGATTCCTGGGACGTTGTTTTATTAGCTGCGGCTTTGACAGAAGAAGATGGAAGGGCAGAGATAGGAAAGAGATTTCTATATTTCTGTCGAGCATCTTGATAAGTCATTTTATCGACAGTTTTGAACTCACTGATCTTCCTCTCTTCTAACCACTTACTGCAGGCCTTTGAAGATGCCGCATGTCCACCGTTGCAATTGATGCAACGAGGGCCGGACACGCAAGGCGTTTCGTCGTGCTCCTCAAGGCCGCAGTTCGGGTAGATGGGTTTAGATTTGCAGAAAGCTTGGCCATGTCCAAAGCGTTGACAGATGAAACATCGAGTTGGATTTGGAATGTACGGTCTAACAAGTATACTGTTTTAGCCAGCTACCAATTTTGTTGGAACGGTACCGGTAGAAAAGGTCAAAATAAGTGTGGCTGTGGGTACATCCTCTCCATCAACTCGTCGGGTAATACGGTTAACATCCGTAACATTTTGAACAGCGAGTTCAGATTTAATCTCTTCAACGTCACAGCATAAAAGGTCATTGCAAGTAATCACTCCCTTAGAAGAATTAGGGAAGGGATGAGGACTGACTAGGATGAGGAATAAATTTGCAAAGCTGGTGGTCTTCAAAAGCAGTTGTGATTGAATATCGCTGTCTGTTTCTACAAGCAGGAGAGTTCTATTCCTAACTTTCGTGACTTTGCGAACAGTACCAGCAAGACCTCGAATAGCTTTCTCGATAGCAAAAGGTGACACGTCATGAGAGGTTCTACCATCGGAACGTTCTATTTGCAAAAATCTAGGACTAGCTGGTTTGCTTGATTCTAGATTCTGAAGAACTTGTTCTTTCGTACATTTATAATCTCTAAGAGATCGAATTCTTTTTTTTTGGGGGGGGGGGAATTGATGGGAAATTAAGTGTATTCATATTTGGATCCACGAGTAGCTAGGGAAATAAATGTCCGCTCCCACAGAGCACCGCTTGTGGGAGTTAGGCTAGAGTAAAACTGAAGTTCACCATGTGTCCAGAGTTTATCGTTTGGAACTACTTTATCCCGTAGTCATTCAGCCCTTTAGCACGATTAATTACACCATTGGCTTGGGTTCATATCCTTGTTCACAGCGAGATCGTCAATATTGTCGTGGGTGTGAGTGGTCACGAGGAGTCGGCACGAAGATAAGAATGAAGACAAGTCCAGGAAAGAGAGAACACAGAGTAGCAAAGATCATGGAATAGGGTGATAATGATGAATGATTGCACGAGAACTCCTTATGACCGCTCTGGTCACCGAAATGGGCACCCACTCGACCGACGGTCCGAACTTAGTCTGGACCCTCACCCCAGACCTTATCGCCATGGGTGACCCTGCTGGAAGCAAATAAATTGCTTCCGACGATAGCTCTGGGGATCACGGGGCCACGCAAGCCCCCACACCACGTCAAGGTGTTCGGATCCTTTGAGGGGGAGCTATTTCCTGTGGCTCGGTAATTAGACTACCATCCTTGTTCACATCAGATATTCAAGATGATTTAAATTTGCCGTCTATCTTCCTCACTCTATTCCACACCTTGGTGAGGGGTGTGTGAGCATTAATGGATGAGATGTAAGAATTCTATGAGGCTTTTTCCGAAGTCTTAATGATGAAACGAGCCCTTGCTCGGAGTTTCCGGAATGCCATAAGGTTGATATTGGTTGGGTATTTCCGGAAAATTCTAAGGGCTCGTTTCCTCTTACGGATCGCTACATTACATTCCTCGTTCCACCAGGGAACGGGTATGTGGCGTTGGTTGGTTGACGTGAGAGGAATGCTGTCTTTCGCGGCGGCAATTGCTGTCATTGTGTTTGTGATAGTAATACTCAAGACAGCGACATTTATGGTGGCATTACCAAAACTCAAAATCAAGTGATATTTAGAAAAATTCTTTCTATTTATTTATTGACTATATTTATTGATTGTAGAACTAGTTCCATCGTTTTTATTTTGCTTTAAATGTGAATCATAATTCATTAATCCTATAATAGTTATGCACAAAAATGATAGACATTCTTATGAAGTTACAATTGTGAACAATGTTGTCCCTACTTGTGTAATAATAAAATCAACATTCTGTATTAAATAGGCCTAAGTCTATAATATTCCCTGTCTCCCCTCACACCGCCCATTCGAGTATTACAGTGCATTGTCTTTTTAACTTAATTGACTGTCCCGATTTTTTGTATCCGTGAATGGTCACCATAGTGTAGTCCTATAACTGCAACTTTTACCGGCCTTATTATTATTATTTGTTATTATTATGTGCCATTCATGTCTAATTTTAGGTAAACAAAACAGATGTCCTACGTGTCTATATTATATGCCTGGGCCTACATGGTAGATATCATTTTTAATATTCTGTTCATAAAATAATAAATATTTTTTTTTGTATAGGTCCTAGTGTTCATTAAAAACTAGTTGGGAGCTAACCATGCAAATAAATCTGATCAAAGTTATCTCCCTTACTTATGCCTTCAGGCTTAGGCATACATAATTTGTATGGTGAATTGACTTGTGTAAGTTTTATGATGAAAATATTGTATTATTAATCAACTTTCACTGTATTGTGTTTCCTGCTGGCCATAATTCTTCTGTCTTCCCTGAATTAGTAGGCCTATCACAATTCTTAAATTACAATCATTCTGTGTAGTTCCTCCCCTTACACTACCGGTATTCCTATAGACGTAGTGCAGGAGTTGTCCAGTGTCCAGACCATAGAGAAAACCGTAGGTTATAATATATTAAGGTATTTGATAGAGAACTTCTCGATATCCCGAGAATTCGCTCTCCTTCATTGTTGAATAATATTTCGTGGTTTTTCCAAGTTGAATTAGATTCCTTTTTCAAATGAAGTGTGTCTACGGTTGACGCAAAAAACTCAGTCCTAGCCGCACACTAGGCTAAGTTTCATCTCTATACCAAAGGGTCTGCTGATAATATTAAAATACTGAAACTACAAATGATGAGGAATAGTATGTGGGCAATGAATTCTACACAATGCTTGTTCCAAGGAAGTATTTATTTCGTAATGTTGTGACTTATAAGTGGCCACCAGGTATATCCAACCATTTGAATCTTCATTTACTGCGCGACAATAACATACAATATGGCCGCCGTGAGCCACCGAGTTCGAAACGAACGATCCGAGCAGTGGTCGCTAGCTCGCTACCTAAGATGCATCTCTCTGTATATGATCTAACATTCCTTACAACGAGCAACGTTAACAATCAAACGTGATGGCAAAACGTTGTATGTAGTATGTACTGGGTTACCCACATAGAATAAGTCCTAGTCAAAGACATTGTCCTAGTACTCGGACTGGGCGTCTACGCGCTGAAGGCTAAGGCTTCAGTCGTGCTCCAACTACGAGTTGGTTAGGACGCGCGACTCTCAGCTCCGTTGTTATGGCGGTGTTGCTAAGCCCACATATATACTCTGAACATGGAACTTTCTCAAATAATATTATCATCATTATCAATTTCTTCTGGGGAATCGCAGTTTCACCTAGTTTTGTATCTGAAGTGATTATCCAAGTTGTATGAGGCTTTGATTACAACGGAAAATTAATTTAAGATTTCCATGTATAGATCAATTTGAAGGTTTGTCACCGATCTGTTATTACCTTGATTCAATACGAATAACATATAATTCTAGGGAGAACGGAGCAGAAGTCATATTGATTGAGTAATCAATTAATGTTAACTTCAATTTCGTTATTTGTGTATGCTACGTACAAAAATGAAGACAATTTAATCGAATTCAACGCTTACTATCAAGCACATGTTAATATCTTGCAGGAAATATCAGCCGCCTAGGAATAGATTCTCTTTGGATGATAGCATATCAAAGGTATTAGCTGATAATTCCAAAAATATTGATAAGCTTTTCTGTTTCTGAGAGCAGCAAACTTGATGGATAATATCTAGCAACTGGAAATTTGTAAACATCTTAAGGGTGATGAAATGACCTCGCTGTCGGTGTCATCCAAGACGAGGAGGGGTTTTAGTCGGTAAGAATTCGACACTCCCCGCAATTCAACCTGCAGAGGTCTTATGCAAGATTTCCCCTCCTCACCAAAAAAATAAAAATGAATAAAGATTGTCAGAACAATAAAGCCCATGAATCGCTATGAATGAATAGCTCCTCACGTTACTCTGTAGATTATATTTCCAAATGTTGTATCGTCCATTTTTCAGACAATAATTTGCACAATCATCAGGCCTACTTCTCATAACGCTTTGTTATAATACATCTCTTCCAGCAATAAATATTCACATGAGAAATTATTTCTCACAAAACTAAAACTTGAATAATGATTTTAACTGATACATTGTTGGAGTAGTCCTATGCGAATATTTCTTCAATACACACAAAGTTACAATATGTTCTAAGAGTGTTGTTTGCTCATCTCTGATTTTATTATTCTTGTTGTACTAGAATGTTTTGCGAAGGATTATTATCTGGCAATCATGGCAAATATGCCTACGGTTTGTTGCAACCAGACCGAACGTGATTGTTGATTTAACAATATAATTGCACATTTAGGTTCTCGTGTTGACATATCTCCTATCTATTCCGCATCCTATATCATTTTCAATATTCGAATAATTTGAATCTGTATGACACAAATCATTTTCCATAGTATTTGTACGTGAACTGTGGGCACTCACAGTGCGTTATTCTGGAGAAAAATGAAAATTACAATAAACCAATCCCATTACTCCATAGGAGAATGGGAAGAAATACACTTCCAAGTTTGAGATGTCGATGTTGCGGATGATGTCGTTCATCTTCTAAAATTACATTTCCCGGAATTGGAAGGTAGGGACTTGAAATTGTGCACAAAATGGCCTTGCTGTCGACACCTTCTAACCCTAACATTCATTCTGAAATTTTGTCCTTCAGACTGGGATGATTGGAAGAATGATTGATACAAATATTAATTGCTCATTCAACATATTATTCTGAGACCAAAATTGCAATCTGAAAGAGTGGGTATATTTCATTTCAATTCTCCAATCATCATGGCAGAGCTTGCAATGTTCCGATTTAACGCGAATTGTTGATGCTCTCGAATATTCTTCGACGAGACGACCTTCAAGCACCCACAAGGTGATAACCTTCTTTGTCTGGAAGATGCACGTGTACTCTTCGCTTCATGTAATTATTAACCATTTCATATTTCATTGTTATTGTATTTTATCATTCATTTTCACAACAATGATGTGCTGTGTGTCGTACATGTTGATACAGGTGTTGTTATATGTACTTCTTTGAAACGTAATATTCTTTCTTTCTTTTCACTGTTGTCTTAGTACTTTTCTGTGGCGATCATTATTTTTCTCCTTCAGTTCTTAGGTTAGTCGTCGAAGAGCTTCAGAGAGCGATCACTCAATTGAATGATGAAAAAATGAATGGGGATGATATGACCACGCTGTCGATGTCACCCCCCCCCCCCAAAAAAAAAAAATTGTATTAATCTATAACAATTGTTGATTCAAATGGCAATATGGTCTGGGTACCTGGACACGTGAGAATGAGTGGTAATTGAATTGCTGATGACGCTGCCGACGATGCTACACAACAAGTTCGAGTCGATGAACTAAAACTACCCATCAATGTCCTTGAAACATATTTTAAACAACTTTTCGAATGAAGATGGCAAAAAGATTGGGATGAGGCTGTAAATAATAAACTCAAGGACATAAGAAGCACTATTGAATCATGAGATTTCTCCATCCAGAGATCCCGTCGCGAGGAAGTGGTACTAACCCGCATGCGTATTGACCATTCTCTACTCACGCATGCGTTCCTATTCACACCGGAAAAAGTCCCGCCTAAGTGCGATACTTGCAATGAGGTTCTATCAATAAAACATGCACCTTTAGAGTCAGGGTTGCCAGATTGGGCGATTTCTCGGAATTTGGGCGACTTGATATTACTTTTAGCGACCATAGAAATTCAAAAGTCGCCTGTTATAATTTGGGCGACTTGTAAAAAAACAAATAAACTCTTCGAAATACCTGTAGAATTGTATTAAAAAAGAGTGAATTACAAAAATTCCCCTGCGGGACTTGATTCCCTCTCCCTTTCATTCACCTGAGAGATGAATGACAGATGTGTGAACAGCTAATAAAATCTATGTTGTAGTCATAGGTTGTATGAGTCCCAAAACATACCTGATCTCAAAAGTGAATTCAAAAAAATCCCTGCGGGGCAGTCCGGCCTCCCCGCCCCCTCCCGGCGATCGTTCGCTGTTATTTAATACAAATTCAGGCTTCGCAGTCTATGTGCCTTGCTCTCGACTCCGCACTCATATTATTATTTTAAATGTAGGGCCTACATCTTCATCACAGGTTTATGCATGGTGCCCATACAAAATTCCTTTCCCCTGACGCAATATATTTACTACGCCACTGTGTGGTGGAGGGACATCCATCTCTATATAAGTACCGGTACAAGTTAACCGAATCTTTTTGCATAACACATTCCATATTGAAAATGGGGGGTAAAATGGAATTTCGGCGAGTTTGGGCGACTTCGAGAACTATATAAGTTGGCGACCTGTGAGTAAAGTAATCTGGCAACCCTGTTTAGAGCGTCGGGAGCACAATCTTCTCAGGCAACAGCTATTCTTGGGTGGGACACATTCGCAAGTATTCTATCGAATGATAGTCGAGTTATAGATGAGGATTTTACATTTCTTAGACGCTCGAACTTGATTGATTTCATCTAGTTATGAGTCCACTGAATATTTATAGAATCATCACTAAAACCCAATCAGAGTTGCTAAGATATCCTCGGAAAGAAAAGAACAAGGAAAAACAACAACAAAGAAAGGGTGACGGAATCACCTCGCTGTCGATGTCATCCCAAAGCGAGGAGGGATTGTCGGTAAAATTCTGACACCCCCTGCATTTCATTCGGCGGGGTCTCATGCAAGATTTCCCTTTCTCACAAAACAAAGAATGAAAGAACACGGTTAATCGCGTACTTTCAATCAATATATTTATCATTCTATACCTACAAGTGGATGTGAACAGAATATTATCAAAATTAATAATGTGAATAATTAACAATGAATACAATTCATATTTTCATTTTGAGAAAATTGTATCCATGACCGTATGCTATGGGACAATATTGAATCTAGCATGATAATAAAGATGCATGATGAAAACCGTGATGTTCTTGAACTAATTGGGCTTCTCGTAGAAACTATTAATGAGCACAAATATGAACTGAATATGGAAGAAAAATATGAAACAACTTATACAAGACATTCGAATAACTTGATCGAATTGCAAGTAAACATAGCGTCTCCTTGATGGATGTATTCTATCCTTACGACATGGAAGGAGTAATTGATGATGGCGGTTATTCCATTACTAAGATTGTGTCATCCCTATCAACAGACCAACCGGTAATGGATCTGATGGCTGGTGAGAATGAACCAACAAATGAAGAAGAGGTACCTCGCTGTCGATGCGCCTTAAAACCATGGGCGCCGGCAGGGGGGGCAAGGAGGGGCACTTGCCCCCCCCCCTGGCTTTTGGAAAGAGCAAGGAGTAAATACATCTGTTATAATACGTTTTCCTCTCCAGTAAATTACCAAATTGCTATGAAATACATTCATTGGCTTTTACATTGTAACACTTTATATCTTGTGAATCACAAAGAGTGGCATACAAGTCCTTAAAAAAAACTGGAAGATAAAATCATCCTCACATTCCCTACCCATTCGATCTTTGACAAATATACAAAAAGCAAGTTAAAATAAAACTTGCTGATTCGTATTTTATTTTAGTTTTGTTGAGCTGTGGCAGTTATATGTCTTCAGATGTCAATGCCATGAGAAGTTATCACTAATTGACAAACCTGAAGTGAACAACGTGTCCGTGAAACACGACATATTTTGAGCTTATATTTGGTCGTTCCCTTCCTAGAAAAACGAAAATATGAATGTGGACTTCCGTGAAAGGGCTGTGGTGTTTTCCATTCAATAATTCTTAGTATTTGCAATAATTATCCCCCTCTGAGGTAAACAGTTTAGTCAGTTCGCTGGTGGCAATCGTTGTGAGCGGGTGCAGTTACTTTATAACTATCTATTTTGCGAGATCTGTTGCGATGTGCAGTACGTTAGTGGTTGTGAATAATTGTGATACATATTATCACTTCTTTGGCGAGTTCTGTTGCGATATACGTTAGTGGTTGTGATTCATATTGTAATCAAATTTTTTTGAGCGCAGTGATAATGGACATCAGGCAATTTTTTAAACGTAAAAGTGAAGCTGATTCACTGTCAGTTCCCTGAAGTTCAAAAGTTCGTACTATTGAACCTAGCGCTAGCAAAGCTCAGCATGGTAAATCGGTAGAAGACAATGCCGCCGCCCTTCACGTTTTCATCGACGACCCTCCCTCGTCTGACCCCGTAAGCTCTCATAGGACAGGGACGACCGCTGCACTAGAACTAGATATTGGTTCATACATTGATCAAGCGTCAAATTCAGACGAGTTGAAGTTCAATTTATTAACTAAACGGCCTTTATAACAATGGGCTTTGATTGGTCAATATTTACTAGGAGTACGTTCCAAATTGGATTATGGTAGTGTTGTGTACGACTCGGCACGAGAGAGCTACGTGAAGCCACTCAATACAGTTCACAACACAGGCATCCGACTGGCCATAGGAGCACTCCGTACCAGTCGGGTGGAGAGCCTGTATTGTGAGGCTGGTGAGCCCTCGTTGAAGAGTCGACGTGCATATCTCCTTTGCTCATACGCTTCGAAGTTATTCTGCAGTAAGCATCATCCCACCTACCAATCAGTTATCGATCCTAGATTTCATGCTCTCTATGAATCGAAACCATTCGCCACCATACCAACTGGGAATCGTTTGAATCATATTTTTGTCGAAGAGTCATTTGTATACCCTCGAGTCTATCCAATTCAATTCAGTGATACCGCCCCTTGGTTGGCTCCACGTCCGGAGTGCTTGATGAACTTGTCATCGAGCACGAAGGCAACCACGAGTGCAGAAGAGTATAAGCGAAAATACCTGGAGCTCTGCACACACTACCCCGGACATATTAAATACTACACGGACGGATCAAAACTGAACGGCAAAGTTGGCTGCGCATTCGTTAGCGAATCCTCCACTGTTAGTTTTAGATTAGGTTCGATGAGTAGCGTATATACAGCCGAGTTGTTCGCAATTGTCACCTCTCTACAGCACATTCAACAACGGCCTGAGAAGTGCTTCCTGATCTGTTCCGATTCTTTGAGTGCACTCCAAGCCCTTACTCAGATCTTTCCAACTCACCATCTGGTCTAGAAAGTGCAGACACTCCAGACCGCCCTTGCCTCGCAGGATGTCAGTGTAGTGTTCGACACATATTACTCGAGTGTCAGAAATATACTGCTCTGAGGAGACAGCTTCGTATGGAAGACACAATGTCGAAGATTTTAGGGAATGATTCAAAATCGATAGATACCATATTCAGCTTTCTAAGATTATCGAAGCTATTGGATCTCATTTGACATGCTCGTGGATCTGCGTTAGACGATAAAGTCGTCTTGTTACCAGTATCATTTCTCAAACTGCCCGAATCAGGACATTTCCATGTCCGTTCAAGATGACGTTGTCTGTGCAATCATCTTTCACCAATGTACTGCTTTTTGACATTTGATACTTATTCTTGATGCCGATCTCTTATGAATAGGAGTGGCGGAACGACAAACCATAATAGATATATGGTGGAATATGGTTTGATTTAAAATACTCCTGATGCCGATCTCTTGGGATAGACATCAGGAGTATTTTAAATCAAACCATATTCCACCATATATCTATTATGGTTTGTCGTTCCGCCACTCCTATTCGAGGGGGAGTTTGAACTGAGAACAAGTAATAAAACGTTCTCATCCTAGTCCCATGGGTGTGACCCTTTACAGAACACACATGTTCGGTTTTAACAAATTAGTGTATAACGTCTTTAGACACTGTAGACATAGTTTAGTCTTAGTCTTAGTTTAATGTATTTAGGTGTTCTCATCAAAATTTCACTTCCACCTTTATATCACACTTTTCACCTTTTGTTGCAACATATTTCGACAGGCGCTAAATGACCTCGCTGTCGATGCGCCTTAAAACTCTAATATTCATTCATTCATTCCAACAAGAAAAGTGGGTCTATCAGATAAGCTCCAAAAACGATGGAGAGGTCCTTATCGTGTCGTTCGCAGGTTATCTGACCTCAACTATGTGGTCATGATCAAAAAGGGTAGAGAGCTTGTTAAAGACACCCTTCATGTCAGTAGGTTGAAACCATTCTTTTCTCCAGATGATTGGCGTTTAGGGGAGAAATCAGTAAATGAATAAAAATGTGGGTAGACGATCCATGAAGTTATTATAGTTATAATTATCATCATAGAGTTATAATTACAGATGTTATTTTAGAAATTCATAGTCACAACTTATTATACACGTGGTGTAACTTCAGACGTTTTTTTTCCATATATCATTGTACATTACTCTCTTGGAAGTGAGTATGCTAGAAAAGGTGTGTCTTGTATTTCTTTTCAAAGTGAAATTATGTAGGAATAATATTTCAGTATAGTGACTGAGAATCAGTGTGTCGTATACAGTGTTTACGTCACAAGGTCGGCGTGATATAGCAACACGCAGAGCAAAAAACTTTTCAAGTAATTTCAATCAAATGGATTTGATTAGAATGTGGGTTTGTTTTACGTAGTCGAGTGAATTGAAAGTTATAGGTTACACATGGGTGAATCATAACAAATGGGATTTTAGGGGTGTAATGGGCTATGGGTGTTGTGAGTAGGGTCGCTCCCAACTTGGTATAGTTTACATTCACGACGTCTAATGATGTAGCTTTCACAAATAGTAATTTTCAATTCTGATTCCATTCATTTTCATCAAACAAAACGAAAAAATACTGATAGCCCCCTCAAAGGATCCGAACACCTTGACGTGGTGTGGGGGCTTGCGTGGCCCCATGATCTCCAGAGCTTTCGTCGGGAGCAATTAATTTGCTCCCAGCAGGGTCACCCATGACGACAAGGTCTAGAGTGAGGGTCCAGACCAAGTTCGGACCGTCGGTCGAGTGGGTTCCATTTCGGTGACCGGAGTGTATGGAGGTAGTGCTGAGCGTTGCGTTGTCTTCTCAATTCTCTCCTTATCTGTCGATCTCTTTTCTTCTTCTCTCCTTTCATTTCTTTTCTCTTATCTTCTCTTACTTTCCTCTTCTTGCCGGCTCCCTCCATATGCTCGAATCGCCCACATTTGTTGACGACAATTGCGATGTACACGGTCATGAACCTAAGCCTATGGTGGGAACAATCGTGCTAATGGCTGAATGACTACGGGTCAATGTAGTATTGAACGATGAACTCTGGATACCTGGTGACCTCCAGTTTCAATTTTACCTCACTTTCATATGCGGGGCTCTGTGCGAGTGAACCTTTATTTCCCTAGCTACTCGTGGGATCAAACATGAATGAAATCAACCAAACCCCCATTATCTCCCCCTCCCCCATTCACAGAAACAAAAAAAGACCAGCCGCTCTAATGGACGATTTAAACTCCATGAACGATCTGATAGCAGTAGCTAAAGAACCGCGCTTTTTAATTATCACGATCACAACAGCAAACAAGTCCTTCAAGAATATCTCTCTCTTCGATCAACATAGAGGGCTAAACCGCCTGGTAGGCGATGTTAAAACCTCCAAGTCGCTGAGAGATGGCACTCTACTCGTATAAACGAAGACAAACGAACAATCCCACATTCTTCTGAAATCTAAATTGTTTTTGACCTACCTTATCGATGTTTCAGCCCATAAATCTTTGAATACGTCCAAAGGAATCATATTCTGCCATGATCTCATGAATCTAGAACTTGACACACTAAAGAATGAATTCAGATCACAAAATATCATCGATGTATACAGAATAAGTAAGCGACAAAACGGAAAACTTGTGCCAACGCCCTTGCTCATCCTCACGTTCAACACTCCGGTAATACCTAAGAAGGTGTTCGCGGGATATATGTGCCTGGCAGTGCGCCCGCACATACCCAATCCTCTGCGGTGCTTCAAGTGCCAGAGGTTTGGACATCCCAGCGATACCTGCAAAGGTACAGAGACCTGTGGGAATTGCGGTGCTGACCGTCACGAACCGCAAGAGTGCTCAAATTCTAGCCATTGCGTGAACTGTGACGGTGACCACCCGGTGTGGTCCCGGTTATGTCCACTTTACAAAAAGGAAACAAAAATCATGGAAATAAAAACTTTGGAGAATATTTCGATCAATGAGGCAAGAAAACGCTACCCTGAAATCAACCCGCACCCTGAAATCTCTAAATCCTTCTCTCAAGCTCTAGCTCAGAGCACTTCCCCAACACCATCTGAGGAAGTTGCCAAGCTCAAGATCATAATAAAAGAACAGTCTTTGCAGTTGTCGAAGCACACTTCCCCTAACACATCAGTTGAATCATCCCTCAACGAGATGAAACAAATGATGATGGTGCAGGCGGAAGAGATGTCTTCACTGAGAAAGCAACTCATAGAACAAGCAGAAGAAATGAAGAAGCAGGCAAAACGGTATACCAGTACTATAGCAGCACAGGCCAAAGAAATTGAGGACATGAAACAGCTAATTGCGAAGCAGTCGACAACTCCTGCGACGCAAACATCACTCTCACATTCTAAAAGTGATATCACCAAACTTCGTCGTCTATCAAGAGCGAAGAAGACCACAGACACACCAACGAATGTGGAAAATGCAAATCAGCGTGCATCCTCTGTATCTCCATCTCGAGCGGATGAGAGAATGGACGTTGATTGGCAGAAGGACTCCGCTCAGAAGTCACGTGTGAACAAGTTTCGCAAGGATACAAAACCTAATAAGTGATACATATATTTATTGTCAATTCTATTTTTTTGCGCACGTCTAGACGTTGTTGCAAAGAATCATCATCACAGCATGGCTCTAATACAATGGAACTGCAATGGTTTCAACAGACACAAAGAAGAAATCAAGCTCTTAACATCAAACTTCAAACCAATATGTTTCTTTTTTCAAGAAACGCACTTCAAACCTTGTGACTCTCCATTGATGCGTAATTATAGTTTTTATCGTTTCGATGACTTGACAGGTAACAGAGCCCATGTGGGAGTAGCCACAGCTGTCCATGACAGCTGTCACGTGAGTCCACTGCCGCTAACAACACCACTACAGGCAGTGGCAGTCAGAGTTGCTCTCCCTCAGCCTGTTACCTTCTGTAACATTTACTTTCCCGAATGGGCTCCAGTTACTAGAATGAATCTGGATAACCTTGTGTCACAGCTCCCACGTCCCTACGTTCTTCTAGGTGACCTATATGCCCACACTTACTTGTGGGGTGACACAATGGTGGATAGTAACCGTAGAGGGCGTCTTTTCGAACAATTCTTCAATGACAACGACTTGATTATTCTCAACAATGGAGAGAAAACAAGGTTTAATGCTTTCAACGGTGAGTTTTCAGCGATCAATCTTTGTGTCTGCACCCCATCTGTCGCACCTCTTTTCAATTTCTCCGTCCACTCAGATCTGTGTGGTAGCGATCACTACCCACTCATCTTGAGAGTAGATTCTCATCAACGGCCCTTGCGGTGTGCGCAGTGGAACTTGCGCCGCGCGAACTGGAGTCTTTACACTAACCATGTTGATTTGAAGCACTCTAATAACATACATGAGACTGATAGAAGGACTGAGCATGTGACAGAGGTGATTATTGCCGCAGCAAAAGAGAGCATCCCTCTTACGTCGACCAACCAACGCCACATACCCGTTCCCTGGTGGAACGAGGAATGTAAAGCAGCGATCCGTAAGAGGAAACGAGCCCTTCGGATTTTCCGGAAATACCCGTCCAACATCAACCTTATGGCATTCCGGAAACTCCGAGCAAGGGCTCGTTATATAATCAAAACGTCGAAAAAAGCATCATGGAATTCATACATTTCATCCATTAATGTTCACACACCCCTCACCAAGGTGTGGAATAGAGTTAGGAAGATAGACGGCAAATTCAAAACATCCTGGATATCTGGGTTGAACACAGATGGTGGTCTGATTACCGAGCCCCAGGAAATAGCTAATGCTATTGGGTCCTATTTCTCGGACGTCTCTAGCTCTCACCACTACTCGGCATCGTTCCAGATACACAAACGTGCTGCAGTATGTAGAAGATTAGATTTCTCTTCTGCGAACAACGAGGTGTATAACGTGCCGTTTAGTGTATGGGAGTTGGAGAACGCGATAACGTGCGCAAGAGACTCAGCACCGGGGATTGATGGAATACACAATCAGTTCTTGAAACACCTGCCAGTTGCCGCTTCAAATGACCTTCTCAACCTGTTCAACCATATCTATTCAACCGATACTTTCCCTGATTCTTGGAGACAAGCTATCCAGGTACCGATCTTGAAACCATCCAAGGATAAGCATTCACCATCAAGCTATAGACCTATATCTCTGATCAGCTGTCTGTGCAAAGTGATGGAGAGGATGTTGAACAACCGCCTCGTTTGGTGGTTGGAACGCAGAAACCTCCTTTGCACAGTACAGTCTGGATTGAGAAGAAATAGAAATACCTTGGATCATCTTATTCGTATGGGAAGCTTCATACAAGAAGCTTTTCTTACGAAGCAGGAAGTGATAGCTGTATTTTTCGACCTTGAGAAGGCATTCGATACTACCTGGCGCTTCAACATATTGAACACCTTATCACAATGGGGTTTCAGAGGTCATCTTCCTAATTTTATCTGTAATTTCATGATCAACCGACGTTTCAAGGTACGAGTTGGTGATGTGTTGTCGGATGATTTCATCCAAGAGAACGGTGTACTACAGGGTTCTGTCCTCAGTGTTACTTTGTTCGCCATCGCAATAAATGGTAGTGTTCGAAGCGTTCCATCTTCAATCACTTCTTCCTTATTTGTCGACGACTTGGCTATATCCAGTAAGTCAGCGAGAAGTGCAACGGCCTCTTGCCAAATCCAACTCGCAATTAGGAAACTAGAAGCATGGGAAGATGAAACTGGGTTCAGGTTTTCTACATCAAAATCAACGTGCATGCGTTTTTCTCGTCTGAGAGGCCTGCACCCTGACCCAGATATATATCTTCGTAGAGAACTCCTTCCATTCGCAGAATCGACAAAGTTCCTAGGGCTGATGTTTGACGTGAAGTTGAACTGGAAATCTCACAATTCGCAACTCAAAATCAAGTGCTTCAAGTCACTCAACCTTCTCCGTTATCTTAGTGGTACCAAATGGGGAGCGGATCGCACTACGATGCTGCGGCTCTACCGAGCATTAATACGTTCCAAATTGGATTATGGTAGTGTTGTGTACGACTCGGCACGAGAGAGCTACGTGAAGCCACTCAATACAGTTCATGACACAGGCATCCGACTGGCCATAGGAGCACTCCGTACCAGTCGGGTGGAGAGCTTGTATTGTGAGGCTGGTGAGCCCTCGTTGAAGAGTCGACGAGCATATCTCCTTTGCTCATACGCTTCAAAGTTATTTTGCTGTAAGCGTCATCCTACCTACCAATCAGTAATCAATCCTAGATTTCATGCTCTCTATGAATCGAAACCATTCGACACCATACCAACTGGGATTCGTTTGAATCATATTTTGGTCGAGGAATCATTTGTTTACCCTCGAGTCTATCCAATTCAATTCAGTGATACCGCCCCTTGGTTGGCTCCACGTCCGGAGTGCTTGATGAACTTGTCATCAAGCACGAAGGCAACCACGAGTGCAGAAGAGTATAAGCAAAAATATCTAGAGCTCTGCACACACTACTCCGGACATGTAAAATACTACACGGACGGATCAAAACTGAACGGAAAAGTTGGCTGCGCATTCGTTTGCGAATCCGCCACTGTCAGTATCAGATTAGGTTCGATGAGTAGCGTATATACAGCCGAGTTGTTTGCAATTGTCACCTCTCTACAGCACATTCAACAACGATCTGAGAAGAGCTTCCTGATCTGTTCTGATTCTTTGAGTGTACTCCAAGCCTTAACTCAAATCTTTCCAACTCACCATCTAGTCCAGAAAGTACAGAGCTGCCCATGGTGAGTAAGAGGGTTCTATAATACCTTTAGAGAACTGGTCAGAGATAATATCATCCACGATTTTTCTCTGGATGTGAGGAATGCGATAAGGAGGCGTCCTTATCGGCATTGATGATCCCGTATCAATTCGGTGTTGAATTGTGGGATGTTTCCCGATCTCATCTCCGGTGAGGAAGAAGAGATTTGTGTACTGGACCAAGACATTTTTCACTAATTCTTGGTGGTAAGAGGGGAGATGATCAAGTTGGCACTTTTCTGCAATGATCGCCTCACGTTCAGCTTTTGATTGACCTGCTACTATGGCATTATCACCTGTAGTTAAGGTAGCGACACGTGAACCGTCAGTACAAATTAAGTCCGTATTGATAGTATCATCCATAGGTTGAACGCAACCGAGGACAGTGTTTTTAGGTATAACTAATTCTCTATCAACTATATCTAATAACCTAATTTGAAGAGTTAAATCTTTCCTTTCATTGATCAACAGTCTAGCGCAACTAAGGCCATGGACATTCACTTCATGGGGTTCAAACAAAAGTGACATTGGTATGTCTGGAGAGGTAGCTAATATCTTTTTTTGTTTGCCCATGCACAAGTATTCACATCGAGGAGGAATGGTTATTTGGGAGGTGACTCGAACGGAGGTTCTGTTGAGTAATTTGGGGGAAGCGGGTGTGGAACTACTGGTATTTGCTATGCTTTGTTCAGGAGTCACGGAGACTTCTTTGGGTACTGTAATACTCACTACCGGTGATTAGCTAGAGTAGCTAAAACACTTCTTTGGCTTCCGCTTCATTCAAAAGAGGAGACTATGGGCTAATCCACCCATTGTCAATCGGCTCGCTCGTCTGCGACAAAACAACAGCATGGATGAGATAATGGACACAGGAGGCACGATGGCACACACCAACTGTCCCAGTTAGGCGTGTACTCACTCTTGTCGGCCTGTGTTGCATCTTCTATATCTCTTGGACAACCCTGGCGCTGAAGTTCAGTGCCCCCTCGTTGGGCTCCGTGGTGGGTGGGGCTTCAGGAGATGAAACAGAAATTCTATGCATGAATTCCCAAAGCAAAACCTTCCCCTCCTTATTCAAAGAAACAAATAGTAAGAGGCCACGCCTGATGGATGACCTTATTTCTACTGAAGACCTAGCTGTCAAGACGCCGGAACCACGTTTCCTTGTTGTTAAAATTAAAACTGAAAATAAGACTTTCTCAGATTTATCATCTTTTTCTTACTGTCGAGGTATTGAGGTACTATTAGGAAGGGTCAAGACCTGTAAACGCTTATGGGACGGAACACTTCTTGTAGAAACAGCCAACCCCGAGCAGTCTAAAACTCTCCTTCGATGTCAGAAATTGTGTTCTCTTGCTGTCGAAGTACAGCATCATAAGATACTCAATATATCGAAGGGTGTCGTGTTCTCACACGATCTCCTGAATGTTGAGATCGATGAGATCAAGAGGGAACTGGCATCGCAAAATGTAGTGGATGTGTACCGCATGCTTAGCCGCCGCAATGGGATTATCCAACCGACACCATTACTAATTCTAACTTTTTCATCTCCAACTGTTCCTGAGCACATATACGCAGGCTAAATCTGTTTGAATGTAAGGAAGCATGTTCCAAAGGAGAGAAAACAAGGTTTAATGCTTTCAACGGTATGTTTTCAGCGATCGATCTTTGTGTCTGCACCCCATCTGTCGCACCTCTTTTCAATTTCTCCGTTCACTCAGATCTGTGTGGTAGCGACCACTACCCACTCATCTTGAGAGTAGATTCTCATCAACGGCCCTTGCGGTGTGCGCAGTGGAACTTGCGCCGCGCGAACTGGAGCCTTTTCACAAAGCGTGTTGATTTGAAGAACTCGAATAACATACATGATACTGATAGTAGGACTGAGCATGTGACAGAGGTGATTATTGCCGCCGCGAAAGAGAGCATTTCTCTTACGTCGACCAACCAACGCCACATACCTAATCCCTGGTGGAACGAGGAATGTAAGGTGGCGATCCGTAAGAGGAAACAAGCCCTTCGAATTTTCCGGAAATATCCAACCAATATCAACCTTATGGCATTCCGGAAACTCCGAGCAAGGGCTCGTTCCATCATTAAGACTACGAAAAAAGCCTCATGGAATTCTTACATCTCATCCATTAATGCTCACACACCCCTCACCAAGGTGTGGAATAGAGTGAGGAAGATAGACGGCAAATTCAAATCATCTTGTATATCTGGGTTGAACAAGGATGGTAGTCTAATTACCAAGCCACAGGAAATAGCTAATGTTATCGGGTCCCATTTCTCGGACGTCTCTAGCTCTCACCACTACTCGGCATCGTTCCAAATACACAAACGTGCTGCAGAATGTAGAAGATTAGATTTCTCTTCTGCGAACAACGAGGTGTATAACGTG
Organism: Brachyptera risi; assembly: GCA_964007535.1. Taxonomy (NCBI): domain Eukaryota; kingdom Metazoa; phylum Arthropoda; class Insecta; order Plecoptera; family Taeniopterygidae; genus Brachyptera; species Brachyptera risi. Next base: position 7,483,643 of record OZ023335.1, read on the forward strand.
CCGTTTAGTGTATGGGAGTTGGAGAACGCGATAACGTGCGCAAGAGACACAGCACCAGGGATTGATGGAATACACAATCAGGTCTTGAAACACCTACCACTTGCCGCTTTAAATGACCTTCTCAACCTGTTCAACCATATCTATTCAACCGACACTTTCCCTGATTCCTGGAGACAAGCTATCCAGGTACCGATCTTGAAACCATCCAAGGATAAGCATTCACCATCAAGCTATAGACCTATATCTCTGACCAGCTGTCTGTGTAAAGTGATGGAAAGGATGTTGAACAACCGCCTCGTTTGGTGGTTGGAACGCAGAAACCTCCTTTGCACAGTACAGTCTGGATTCAGAAGAAATAGAAATACTTTGGATCATCTAATTCGTATGGAAAGCTTCATACAGGAAGCTTTTCTTACGAAGCAGGAAGTGATAGCTGTATTTTTCGACCTTGATAAAGCATTCGATACTACCTGGCGCTTCAACATATTGAAAACCTTGTCATAATGGGGTTTCAGAGGCCATCTTCCTAATTTTGTCTGTAATTTCATGACCAACCGACGTTTCAAGATACGAGTTGGTAATGTGTTGTCGGATGAGTTCATTCAAGAGAACGGTGTACCACAGGGTTCTGTCCTCAGTGTTACTCTGTTCGCCATCGCAATAAATGGTATAATTCGAAGCGTTCCATCTTCAATCACTTCTTCCTCATTTGCCGACGACTTGGCTATATTCAGTAAGTCAGCGAGAAGTGCAACGGCCTCTCGCCAAATTCAACTTGCGATTAGGAAACTGGAAGCATGGGAAGATGAAACTGGGTTCAGATTTTATACATCAAAATCAACGTGCATGCGTTTCTCTCGTCTGAGAGGCCTGCACCCTGACCCAGATATATATCTTCGTAGAGAACTCCTTCCATTCGCAGAATCGACCTAGTTCCTTGGGCTGACGTTTGACGTGAAGTTGAACTGGAAATCTCACATTTCGCAACTCAGACTCAAGTGCTTCAAATCTCTTAACCTTCTCCGTTATCTTAGTGGTACCAAATGGGGAGCGGATCGCACCACAATGCTGCGGCTTTACCGAGCATTAATACGTTCCAAATTGGATTATGGTAGTGTTGTGTACGACTCGGCACGAGAGAGCTACGTGAAGCCACTCAATACAGTTCACAACACGGGCATCCGACTGGCCATAGGAGCACTCCGTACCAGTCGGGTGGAGAGCCTGTATTGCGAGGCTGGTGAGCCCTCGTTGAAGAGTCGGCGTGAATATCTACTTTGCTCATACGCTTCGAAATTATTCTGCAGTAAGCATCATCCCACCTACCAATCAGTTATCAATCCTAGATTTCATGCTCTCTATGAATCGAAACCATTTGCCACCATACCAACTGGAATTCGATTGAATCATATTTTGGTCGAAGAGTCATTTGTATACCCTCGAGTCTATCCAATCCAATTCAGTGATACCGCCCCTTGGTTGGCTCCACGTCCGGAGTGCTTGATGAACTTGTCATCAAGTACGAAGGCAAGCACGAGTGCAGAAGAGTATAAGCAAAAATACCTAGAGCTCTGCACACACTACCCCGGACATATTAGATACCACACGGACGGATCAAAACTGAACGGCAAAGTTGGCTGCGCATTCGTTAGCGAATCCTCCACTGTTAGTTTCAGTTTAGGTTCGATGAGTAGCGTTCATACAGCCGAGTTGTTTGCATTTGTCACCTCTCTACAGCACATTCAACAACGATCTGAGAAGTGCTTCCTGATCTGTTCCGATTCTTTGAGTGCACTCCAAGCCCTTACTCAGATCTTTCCAACTCACCATCTGGTCCAGAAAGTGCAGACACTCCTGACCGCCCTTGCCTCGCAGGATGTCAGTGTAGTGTTCTGCTGGTTACCTGGACACGTGAGGATTGGTGGTAATGAGTTGGCGGACACGGCTGCCAAAGAAGCGACGGAGAAAGAAGATATTGATAACCCGAGAGTACCTTTCAATGATTTCAAGGCGTATTTCAAACTACTTTTCAAATCTCGTTTCCAAAAAGAGTGGGACAGGGAGACCAACAACAAGCTGAAAGAAATAAAGCCTACTGTTAGTGCTTGGGAATCTTCAATCCGAGGTTCACGGAGGGAGGAAGTGGTTCTCACTCGTCTGCGAGTGGGACACACACTTTTGACTCATTCCTATCTTTTCACCCCCGGAAAAATCGTCCCCAGATGTGAGATTTGTAACGAGATTTTAACTGTTCGACACATATTATTCGAGTGTCAGAAATATACTGCTCTGAGGAGACAGCTTCGTATGGAAGACACAATGCCAAAGATTTTAGGGAATAATTCAAAATCGATAGATACCATATTCAGCTTTCTAAGATTATCGAACCTATTGGATCTCATTTGACATGCTCGTGGATCTGCATCGTTGTTTGCGTGAGACGATGAAGTCGTCGTGTTACCAGTATCATTTTTCAAACTGCCTCAATTAGGACATATACATGTCTGATCAAGATGACGTTGTTTGTGCAATCATCTTTTTCCAGTATACTACTTTTTGACATTCGATACTTATTCTTGATGTCGATCTCTTGGGATAGACATCAGGAATATTTTGAACCTAACCATATTTCAACATATATTCATTATGGTTTGTCGTTCCTCCACTCTTATTTGAGTGCGAGTTTGAACTGAGAACAAGTAGTAAAACGTTCTTATCCTAGTCCCATGGGTGTGACCCTTTACAGCACACACATGTTCGGTTTTAACAAATTAGTGTATAACGTCTTTAGACACTTTAGACATAGTTTAGTCTTAGTTTAATATATATTGAGGTTCTCTCATCTAAATTTCACTTCCACATTTATATCACACTTTTCACCTTTTGTTGCAACTTATTTTGACAGGCGCTAAATGACCTCGCTGTCGATGCGCCTCAAAACCCTAATATTCATTCATTCGTTAGCGAATCCTCCACTGTTAGTATCAGATTAGGTTCGATGAGTAGCGTATATACAGCCGAGTTGTTTGCAATTGTCACCTCTCTACAGCACATTCAGCAACGGCCTGAGAAGTGCTTCCTGATCTGTTCCGATTCTTTGAGTGCACTCCAAGCCCTTACTCAGATCTTCCCAACTCACCATCTAGTCCAGAAAGTACAGACACTCCTGACCGCCCTTGCCTCGCAGGATGTCAGTGTAGTGTTCTGCTGGGTACCTGGACACGTGGGGATTGGTGGTAATGAGTCAGCGGACAGGGCTGCCAAAGAAGCGACGGAGAAAGAAGATATTGATAACCCGAGAGTACCTTTCAATGATATCAAGGCGTATTTCAAACTACTTTTCAAATCTCGTTTCCAAAAAGAGTGGGACAGGGAGACCAACAACAAGCTGAAAGAGATTAAGCCAACTGTTAGTGCTTGGGAATCTTCAATCCGAGGTTCACGGAGGGAGGAAGTAGTTCTCACTCGTCTGCGAGTGGGACACACACTTTTAACCCATTCCTATCTCTTCACCCCCGATAAAATCGTCCCTAGATGTGAGATTTGTAACGAGATTTTAACTGTTCGACACATATTACTCGAGTGTCAGAAATATACTGCTCTGAGGAGACAGCTTCGTATGGAAGACACAATGTCAAAGATTTTAGGGAATAATTCAAAATCGATAGATACCATATTCAGCTTTCTAAGATTATCGAAGCTATTGGATCTCATTTGACATGCTCGTGGATCTGCGTTAGACGATAAAGTCGTCTTGTTACCAGTATCATTTTTCAAACTGCACGAATCAGGACATTTCCATGTCCGTTCAAGATGACGTTGTTTGTGCAATCATCTTTCACCAACGTACTGCTTTTTGACATTCGATACTTATTCTTGATGCCGATCTCTTGGGACAGACATCAGGAATATTTTAAATCAAACCATATTCCACCATATATCTATTATGGTTTGTCGTTCCTCCACTCCTATTTGAGGGGGAGTTTGAACTGAGAACAAGTAATAAAACGTTCTCATCCTAGTCCCATGGGTGTGACCCTTTACAGCACACACATGTTCGGTTTTAACAAATTAGTTTATAACGTCTTTAGACACTTTATACATAGTTTAGTCTTAGTCTTAGTTTAATGTATTAAGGTGTTCTCATCTAAATTTCACTTCCACCTTTATATCACACTTTTCACCTTTTGTTGCAACTTATTTCGACAGGCGCTAAATGACCTCGCTGTCGATGCGCCTTAAAACTCTAATATTCAATCATTCAATACTAATATTACATTTTGTAGTCTCCATGTGCACGGAGAAAATTATTTGTATTATTGGTTGACACTACACTATATTTGTTTATTGGGAGTGCACGCCTGAGAAAGAAATTGGGATAGTACGTTACTCGTTTCGCATTTTCTTTTTCGGTTCTATTTTTTTTGTTTTCGTACAAAACACTTCTTTTTTCTGTGTGTTGTTGTTTCAATTATACCGGCATTCAATTATCAACTTCTTGGGGGTAGGGCTTCAGTTTGTTCAACGTCGTGACATGTCAATTGTTTTAACACGAGCATTTTTTATAAATAGACACCTCTATACAAAACAAGATATTGGCTATGAGATATTTTCTGTCTTCACTCTGTAATCGAATATTTGTTAGTTTTTTGTTCTTGAATGTGTCAGCACACATGATCGTGCGATCTGCAACATGTAGTATTGACATGAGACGCGTCAGGCGTTTCAAGTCCATCGACTCACGGGATATGAATCAGCAATTCACACCTGATGAAATGACTCTAGGTGCTGATGGGGGGAAATCTGATTTATTATGAAATATATTTAAAATACGATATGTATTCTCATCAACAAAGTTCATGGTAGCTAGAATACGACACAGTTTCTCAGGCCATCATATTGAACCACGGTTGCAAACCATGTAAATGAAATTTGATGAAACCAATTCAAGGTCGTTGATGTCCGTTGACTTTGGGTGAATTCATTCGGTTCTAACAAAATGTATATATTGATGTATTTGTATCTTTGGAACTCATGTAAATCAGGCACATGATGTGAATGTATATCTTTTAGGTGTGTGTGGAAAATTGAAATTAATTTAATTGCAATTTTTGGATTCAATTTGTCTTATTGTTCGATTTTGATTCAGATTTATTTCAATAGATCTAACAGGGCGAGTACACCTCGCTGTCGATGCGCCTTAAAACCCTAATATTCATTCATTCATAGTTGTTAGTTTTATGATCAGGTGGTTGGTGGATATCTAGTTTGTTTATGGTGATCTTCTTCTTGTCGTCCAATGAGAGCCAACTGAGCCATGTGTGTGTAGGTGTCGTTGATAGGGAAAGATGATAGTCATACAATCTGTCAACCATAACAGAGAAAGCACGTACACTCAGCAGCCATCGTTGTGTGGGAGGGACTAGGTCTCAAACTACCACCTCTTTCTTAATGAACACATAATGACATAATTATTAATGCATTTATTAACATTTTTAGTTCTCCTTGACGTTGATGTCAAAATTTGCTTCACAATTTATATTATTTTTATTGGGGATCTATTTTCTATAAGGAAAACAACAGTTGATCGCCGTCAGAGAAGTCGAATGGTGATGGTCCATGGAATGTACCAGTGAATCGGCTGCTTTTTGTAAGTGCATATAGTAATAGTGATGAAGAATGAAAGACATTCAGAAGAAAGATTCATCTCCACTATACTTACCATGACATTGTTGTCACTATGGACACTGATGTGACATTCAATATCGAATTCATAAGTGAAAGTGACAATTACATGTGATTATATTTCAGCATGATCCACTACGTTTTACACTTCAATAATGTGAATATAACATGATTATGATGGGATGATATTTGATAGGATTCATCTCCACTGGACTTATCATGACATTGTTGTCACTATATAGACACTGATGTGACATTCTATATTTATTTCATAAGTGAAGTGACAAAACTTTGTGCTTATTTTAACATTATTCATTCACTATGTTCTCCATACCATTATTGTGGGTATTATCATAATTATTGATTAGGATGAATGTTCTTTTTTTTCTTGTAGAAACGGTACATTTTCAGATATATAATGAGATATATGGAATTATTATACCTACTGAAAACATGTATTTTCTCTGGAACCTTCAATTGGATTAATGTATATTGTATCATCAATTTGTTACTATTGGGGTCATTTTAATCTATGGGATTTATGAAGGCCGCCTAGGTAGTTCCAGCAGGTGAGGGACGTCAGAGTGGCATCGAGTTGAAGATAACACTGAAGACGGATAGATCCTGAGAAGAAAGAAGGACTCCCCAACCAAGTGATAGAGAGGATGCGACCAGCGGTACCTGAGCAGAATTGGTTGTAGATGCAGAATAGAGTGCCCCAGACGGAAAATCGGGACGATTTTCAAGGGAGGTGGAGGTGTGTCACGAAGATACGTATCTCTATGGCCACTCACCTGAGACCCCTAGACCTTTTACCCTCTATCCTTCTTGCCTCTGTACGTTTATGCGCATATTCCTCACCTATATCTCAGTTCCATCATAGGCCACCACAGTGTCTATTCCCGTCAACCCTGGAACCCGCTAGCCTCATAACATCTACGCTAAGCGGGTAGCCTACCTAGAACCCGGCGGGAGTGCGCATGCGCAGAACTGGGTACTACCGATGACCGGGTGGGTAGCGACTTCTAATGAGATTCTGATCTGGGAGTTGATCTAAGTGATTCAAGGGAGACAGGTGATCACGACAGACCCCGAAGATCGAACGAGAGGTAAGACGAACCTAGACTTCCGACGAGCATCTTCATCGCGACCCCACTCTGGCGACCTCAACTGTTGTACGGTATAGTTTAGTCTTAGTCTTAGTTTAATGTATTTAGGTGTTCTCATCAAAATTTCACTTCCACCTTTATATCACACTTTTCACCTTTTGTTGCAACTTATTTCGACAGGCGCTAAATGACCTCGCTGTCGATGCGCCTTAAAACTCTAATATTCATTCATTCAGGAGTAGAACCTATAATTGGGTGGGTCTATTTTTATTGAGGGCTTCACCCAATGGGGGGGCTCTAATTCTAAGGTTTCGGGGTATGTAAATCAGTTACATACATTAAATAGTATTCACTTTTTAACTTTGTCATTTAGTTCTTTGAGAAGTGAGACCCAGTCTGGTTCCGAACCCGATCCCACAACTTAGTATATACATCCCCATAGAAGCTAAGTCGTAACAATATCATGGTTTGTCTTCCCTCCAATTTTATTTGAGTGCGAGTATGAACTGAGAACAAGTAATATAACGTTCTCCTTCGAGTTCCATGGGTGTGATCCTTTACAGCACACACATTTTCGGTTTTAACAAATAAGTGTTTGACGTCTCAGTGAATAGTTTATTCATACTTCCATATATTGAGGTGTTCTCATATTTATTTCACTTGCACCTTTCTAAAACCCTACTCATCTTTCTGTTCAGCAACTTATTCTGACAAGCATTAAATGACGTCGATGCGCCTCAAAACCCTAATATTCATTCGTTCTAATGATATGTTGTTATTCGTGGTGACTTCACTTTTATCATTTTTACCATTCATCATGCACTATCATGTACATTTTGTTTCAGTAATTCAGTGTCCATATCTTTTTGTCACATTCAACAAGATGAGTACCACCGTTATCCTAACATGATTTCATACCAGGTTGAATTATTTGCATATTGTCCTGATGATCATCGTACATTTTTCAGACGTCATCTGAATTAAGTCAGTGATTAATTGATAAAATGTATGTGACTTTGACACGTATCCATACAAATGATGGAGTTGATGATACAAATTTCACTTATCAATCTCACGAATCAATATGACCAACAGTTATCTCCTCTAGGGTGAAGAACAGCCTGAGTGTGAGAAGTGCCTAGAGCCACCCACTATTCGTCACATCCCGATCGACTGTGAGAGATTCAGGGATCTGCGCCGGCGCCTGCGCATGCCGGAGGACCTGTCACTGATACTTAGAGACGACCACAAGGCTGTCGATCGCTTGCTGGTGTTTCTGGAAGACTCAACTTATTGATGTGATCTAAAAAGATCTCCGATGTTGATGCAATCATCCTTTCCAGTAAATTGCTTCTTGACATTTGATACTGATCCTTGATGTCGATTCCTTGTGATATACATCAGTAATATTCTAAATCAAACCATATTTCAATATTATCAAATACTTTACCATATGAATACTGGAAACTCGCTGAATTTTCGGGAGAACGCACTAGTGGCTCTATCTATGCGGACAGGTTTGACTTATTACAAATTGTATGGCATGCGTTAGTATGGTGGTCTTACATTCTACTTGTTACGTTAATTCATCAATTAATGACAATGGATGGATCTCAGGATGGACTAGTGTGTGCTGAATTTGCTTGTGATGATTATGCAATTAGGAAGAACTCCCGATCAGTGTTTGGGTTATCAAAAGGCAGACTTGTAGATATATAGGCCTATGCATATGGTCAGCTATGTTTTTCATTACCAATTGATATATTATACCTTCTGTATGATGATAATAATAATGATTCATAATAATGATGTTGATAAGTTTCCATTTGGTGTGACTTCTGTTCGTTGAAGATTATGACAATAGATGTACAATTAGATGAGCGTATGCGAATACTTCCATCCTACTCTCACGAAGCTTTGTCCGTGTGTTTTTTCCTGTTTGTTTGTAAGCACTGCAAAGGTCGCAGAGTTTGACCATTGAGTTGATTTGACTGACCAACATGAAATTACCCCTCGAAGGATCCGAACACCTTGACGTGGTGTGAGGGCTTGCGTGGCCCCGTGATCTCTGGAGCCATATCGTCGGGAGCAATTAATTTGCTCCCAGAAGGGTTACCCATGGCGATAGGGTCTGGAGTGAGGGTCCAGACAAAGTTCGGACCGCCTCGGTCGAGTGGGTTCCATTTTGGTGACCGGAGTATGCAGAGGGAGTACTGTGCCTTTGTCCATCTCTTCTCACTTCTATACTTACCTTCCATCTTCTATTGAATTTTTCTTCATTTACGTTTCTTTCTTCTTGCCGGCTCCCTTTGTGCACTTAAAACGCCCACCTGCGTGTTTGCCGTGCGTGGTGACCCGTATGGATGGAGAAGACGATCCTGGCAGTTGAGGCGAAACAGCATATACAACTAGAGTAGCTAAAACACTTCTTTGGCTTCCGCTTCATTCAAAACAGGAGGCTAGGTGCTAATCCACCCCTTGTCAATCGGCTCGCTCGTCTGCATTAAAACAACAGAACGAATGAGATAATGGACACAGGAGGCACGATGGCACACACCAACTGTCCCAGTTAGGCGTGTACTCACTCTTGTCGGCCTGTGTTGCATCTTCTATATCTCCTGGACAACCCTGGCGCTGAATTCCAGCGTCCCCTCGCTGGGCTCCGTGTTGGGTGGGGCTCCAGGAGATAAAACAGAAATTCTATGCATGAATTCCCAAAGCAAAACCTTCCCCCCCTTATTCAAAGAAACAAATAATAAGAGACCACGCCTGATGGATGACCTTATTTCTACTGAAGACCTAGCTGTCAAGACGCCAGAAAAACGTTTCCTTGTTGTTACAATTAAAACTGAAAATAAGACTTTCTCAGATTTATCACCTTTTTCTTACTGTCGAGGTATTGAGTTTCTATTGGTAAGGGTCAAGACCTGTAAAAGCTTACGGGACGGGACACTTCTTGTAGAAACAGCCAACCCCGAGCAGTCTAAAACTCTCCTTCAATGTCAGAAATTGTGTTTTCTTGCTGTCGAAGTACTCCCCCATAAGATACTCAATATATCGAACGGTGTCGTGTTCTCACACGATCTCCTGAATGTTGAGATCGATGAGATCAAGAGGGAACTGGCATCGCAAAATGTAGTTGATGTGTACCGCATGCTTAGCCGCCGCAATGGGATTATCCAACCGACACCATTACACATTCTAACTTCTTCATTTCCAACTGTTCCTGAGCACATATACGCAGGCTTCATCTGTTTGAAGGTGAGGAAGCATGTTCCAAACCCTTTGAGATGCTTTAAATGCCAGAGATTTGGCCATCCCAGCTCTGGATGTAAAGGTGACGAAATATGTGGAAATTGTTCTGAAATCTCTCACGCTCTTGCCGCTTGTACTTCTAAACTTCATTATGCCAATTGTGATGGTGACCACTCAGCCTGGTCACGAAGTTGTCCCCAATGAATTAAGGAAAAGAGATAATGGAAATCAAAACTCAGGATAACATATCCGTTTATGAAGCTAAGAAGAGATACGAAGAATTATACTCTCGTTCCACTCCAACAAAATCTTTTTCTGAAGTAGTCTTGAACGATAAACCGGTTACTACATTTGCAACGGATCTCATTAAACTTCAAGCTATGGTAGAAACACTAGTGAAGCAAGTGGAAACACAGAAGCAAATACACGACGAGGATGAACTACGATTTGAAGCAGAACGTCAACGTCATGAAGAAGAGAAAAAAGATATTGCTTCGAAACTTGAAGCAAAAGACGTTGACATTTTTCAACTCAAACATCAAGTGAGACTGCTTTTGAAGTCGAGTGAATCTAAGGCGCAAACAAGAAAAAAGTTACAGTAACTAAACCTCCTGTAACTCATGTAACTCAAACACCTACAACCGCAACTGAGAAAACTACACAATTTCGTCATTCTCAATCAAAAGAACCCCAGAATACATCTTCCGCATCACTTGAGACGCAAGTGGATGACAGAATGGGAGTGACCCAACAGAAAAAACTGTTGATTTGGGTCGAAAGATCGGATGATTTCATCCAAGAGAACGGTGTACCACAGGGTTCTGTCCTCAGTGTTACTCTGTTCGCCATCGCAATAAATGGTATTGTTCGAAGCGTTCCATCTTCTATCACTTGTTCCTTATTTGTAGACGACTTGGCTATATTCAGTAAGTCAGCGAGAAGTGCAACGGCCTCTCGCTGAATCCAACTTGCAATTAGGAAACTGGAAGCATGGGAAGATGAAAACGGGGTTCAGGTTTCCTACATCAAAATCAACGTGCATGCGTTTCTCTCGTCTGAGAGACCTGCACCCTGACCCAGATATATCTTCGTAGAGAACTCCTCCCATTCGCAGAATCGACAAAGTTCCTAGGGCTGACGTTTGACGTGAAGTTGAACTGGAAATCTCACATTTCGCAACTCAGACTCAAGTGCTTCAAATCACTTAACCTTCTCCGTTATCTGAGTGGTACCAAATGGGGAGCGAATCGCACCACGATGCTGCGGCTTTACCGAGCATTAATACGTTCCAAATTGGATTATGGTAGTGTTGTGTACGACTCGGCACGAGAGAGCTACGTGAAGCCACTCAATACAGTTCACAACACGGGCATCCGACTGGCCACAGGAGCACTCAGTTATCTGTTATGGTTTGTCGTTCCTCCACTCCTATTTGAGGGGGAGTTTGAACTGAGAACAAGTAATAAAACGTTCTCATACTAGTCCCATGGGTGTGACCCTTTACAGCACACACATGTTCGGTTTTAACAAATTAGTTTATAACGTCTTTAGACACTTTATACATGGTTAAGTCTTAGTCTTAGTTTAATGTATCAAGGTGTTCTCATCTAAATTTCACTTCCACCTTTATATCACACTTTTACCTTTTGTTGCAACTTATTTCGACAGGCGCTAAATGACCTCGCTGTCGATGCGCCTTGAAACTCTAATATTCATTCAGCACTCCGTACCAGTCGGGTGGAGAGCCTGTATTGCGAGGCTGGTGAGCCCTCGTTGAAGAGTCGACGTGCATATCTCCTTTGCTCATACGCTTCGAATTTATTCTGCAGTAGGTGTCATCCAACCTACCAATCAGTTATCAATCCTAGATTTCATCCTCTCTATGAATCGAATCCATTCGCCACCATACCAACTGGGATTCGTTTGAATCATATTTTGGTCGAAGAGTCATTTGTATACCCTCGAGTCTATCCAATTCAATTCAGTGATACCGCCCCTTGATTGGCTCCACGTCCGGAGTGCTTGATGAACTTGTCATCAAGTTCGAAGGCAAGCACGAGTGCAGAAGAGTATAAGCGAACATACCTAGAGCTCTGCACACACTACCCGGGACATATTAGATACTACACGGACGGATCAAAACTGAACGGCAAAGTTGGCTGCGCATTCGTCAGCGAATCCTCCACTGTTAGTTTTAGATTAGGTTCGATGAGTAGCGTATATACAGCCGAGTTGTTCGCAATTGTCACCTCTCTACAGCACATTCAACAAAGGCCTGAGAAGTGCTTCCTGATCTGTTCCGATTCTTTGAGTGCACTCCAAGCCCTCACTCAGATCTTTCCAACTCACCATCTGGTCCAGAAAGTGCAGACACTCCTGACCGCCCTTGCCTCGCAGGATGTCAGTGTAGTGTTCTGCTGGGTACCTGGACACGGGGGATTGGTGGTAATGAGTCGGCGGCCACGGCTACCAAAGAAGCGACGGAGAAAGAAAATATTGATCACCCGAGAGTACTTTTCAATGATTTCAAGGCGTATTTCAAACTACTTTTCAAATCTCGTTTCCAAAAAGAGTGGAACAGGGAGACCAACAACAAGCTGGAAGAAATAAAGCCTACTTTTGGTTCTTGGGAATCTTCAATCTGAGGTTCACGGAGGGAGGAAGAGGTTCTCACTCGTCTGCGAGTGGGACACACACTTTTACCTCATTCCTATCTTTTCACCCCCGAAAAAATCGTCCCCAGATGTGAGATTTGTGACGAGATTCCAACTGTTCGACACATATTACTCGAGTGTCAGGAATATACTACTCTGAGGAGACAGCTTCGTATGGAAGACACAATGCCAAAGATTTCAGGGAATAATTCATAATCGATAGATATCATATTCAGCTTTCTAAGATTATCCAACCTATTGGATCTCATTTGACATGCTCGTGGATCTGCATCGTTGTTTGCGTGAGACGATGAAGTCGTCGTGTTACCAGTATCATTTTTCAAACTGCCCCAATTACGACATATACATGTCTGATCAAGATGACGTTGTTTGTGCAATCATCTTCTTTCAGTATAATACTTTTTGTCATTTGATACTTATTCTTGATGTCGATCTCTTGGGATAGACATCAGGAATATTTTAAACCTAACCATATTTCAACATATATTTATTATGGTTTGTCGTTCCTCCACTCTTATTTGAGTGCGAGTTTGAACTGAGAACAAGTAACAGAACATTCTCATCCTAGTCTCATGGGTGCGACTCTTTACAGCACACACATGTTCGGTTTTAACAAATTAGTGTATAACGTCTCCAGACACTTTAGACATAGTTTAGTCTTAGTTTAATATATATTGAGGTGTTCTCATCTAAATTTCACCTCCACCTCTATATAACACTTCTCACCTTTTGTTGCAACTCATTTCGACAGGCGCTAAATGACCTCGCTGTCGATGCGCTTCAAAACCCTAATATTCATTCATTCATTGCCACTTTCACTATAACCTCCCACTCATGCCCGCCTCTAAAATCATGCTTTCTCTTATCCAATTCAATCTTCTCTCTCATCTCCTCTCAGCCCCCTCTCCCTTTCAATGCTTTAAAAAAAGTTGCCAAACGGATATTCCTTGTTCTCTCTTTCAACGTCTCCCATCCAAGTTCGCTAACCACAGCCGACGGTCTCTCCAACACCCTCCCAATCTTCCCTCTATCTCCTGTTACCATTCTCAATCTTCTCATCCTTCCTGTTACTCTTCTAGCAGCCAGCCTCTGAACCTTCTCTACTCTCCTCACCTCACCTTTCCTATATGGATCCCACACGTTACAGCCATACCTCATAATTGGTCGCACCAAAGTCAAATATGCCTTTGTTTTTATTGCTTGGGACATTCTTCTCAATTGTCTCATGACGAAGTTCAATGACCGTATCTCTTTCGCAGTGACTCTCTATTTGGTTCTTCCATTTCAAATTCTCACTGAAGACGACTCTCAAATACTTATATTGGTCGACAATGTTCAGATGTTCGCCTGTGGCTCTATATAATATATCAACTCTCTTCTTCCCTCTTCCAAAACAAACTACTTTACACCCTTCCAACATTCAGTCCCATTCCGTTCAATTCCACCCATTTATCGACCTCATTTATATCATTTTGCAATATTTGTTCATCTTTTTTATCTTGAATTTCCCTGTAGAGTACACTGTCATCAGCAAATAATCGTATGGTGGACCTCACAGCTTTACTAAAGTCATCTATATATATATCAAAGAGAAGAGGTCCAAGCACACTTCCCTGAGGCACTCCAGAAGTGACATCGATTCCATCTGACAGATGTTCTCCAACTCTTACTCTTTGTTTTCTATCACAAAGAAAATCTCCGACCCAATTAAATATTTCCAAGCTCCCCAACCTCTCCCACAATTTCATCATCAGTATTTCATGTTTCACTGTATCAAAAGCTTTTTCAAAATCGAGGAAAACTGCATCTACCTCACCTCCTCTGTCCAGTACCTCCGTTAGATCTGATTCCAGTCCTAACATTTGGGTGTCGCATGAAAATTCCCTCCTGACACCATGTTGAACATCGGACAGACCTTTCTTCAATAATACATTTTATCTTAGCGTCCATGATGCGCTCCATAATTTTACAGATGACTGAATTCAAACTTACCGGTCTGTAGTTTTCAACTTTACCTCTCTCCCCTCCTCTGAATATGGGTACAACAATCGCTTCCTTCCAATCTCTTGGTATATTTCCAACTTTAAGTGTCAAGTTAAACAGATCCACTAGATATGGTATAATCTCTCTTCCTGCTAGTTTGATAATGTCATTCGTAATGCCGTCTTGCCCCGGTGCTTTTCCATTCCTCAATTTCTTGAGAGTAAGCTCAATCTCCGCTCCAGAAATGCATACTTCTGTACCTTCCTCAATTGCACCCACCATAACATACCAATCCTTTCCACTTTTCTTGAACACTTCCCCATACTGTGTGTTTAACGCTCTTGCTTTTCCCTTTTCGTCCTCCCATTCAGTACCCCACCTGTCTTTTAGTGTTGGCCAATTTCTTCCATTGCTCTTTTGTTGTCCTATAAATGTATACATTCTATTCCAACTGCCTTGCATGTCTTTCTTAACAAACATCCCTTTCACAAACCTTTCCTTTGCTCCCTCCTTTGCTTTCTCCAATTCTTTCCTCAACTCACTCAGTTTGTTTCTCAAGGTGGCATTGCGTTTTCCTTGGTTGTACATTTTTCTACATTTTCTTTTCAGATATTTAACCTTCTTGTCATAATATGATGGATCTGCATTGTCCCTTAATACTTTAGATGGAACGCACTGATCTCTTATATCATCGCAAAGTTTCTTGAATGCATCCCAAGTAGCTTCCACATCAGATAAATGCAATTCTTTCCACTCATTGTATCTCTCTTCGAATGCCGTCCTCACATCTTTACCTTTTGTCCTCTTGTAGTACCATACTTTTATGATATTCACATCTTCCTGTACTGTACCAAGCATTAAACTCACGATAGGAATTCTGTGGTCACTTATTCCGTCTATAACTTCAGTATGCATCCAAATCTCCTCTGGTCTAATTAGCACTACATCAAGTATATTATTTCTTCCCGTCTTGCTCTCTCTCGTCCCTTCTTGCACAGCTTGTACAAATCCTTCATTCATTATATCATGAACAATATTTTGTACCCTCTTCCTTCCTCCTTCCTCATCTCCTCCTCCACCTGCTTCCCATCTGATGTTTGGTAAATTTACATCTCCAGCAATGATGAGTGTTTCTTTCGTTTTCATATTAGTTACTCTCTCCTCCAATCTCTTCAACAAAGCGTCCCCTCCATTTGGTGGTCTGTACACCGCTATTAGATCAAAAGATTTCTTTTCCACAGTTACTTTCATTCCCATCATCTCTGACCCTTCCTCCTTCCATAGTAATGTACCTCGTACTCCAGATTCAAACCCAATAATAATACCTCCCCCATGTTCATTTCGATCTCTACGGTGCAACACATAACCATTTACAGTAATTTCATTCTCTGTGTACCCATCATCAAGCCATGTTTCTACCGCTACCACTATATCTGGTTTATACACTATTGTAAATACTTCTACAATTTATTACCATCAATTTTGTCAGTTCAACATTTGTTGGATTTCTGTCCTTTTTTGTCTGTTCATGTTCGAATTGTTTTTTCTCTCTTTTCCACAGCCCCCTCACCTCATAAATTGCTTCAATATCTACTGCTAGTCACATCATTTGGGACATTTTGTTCTTTATTCTTGCAATCAATTTTTTAAAAACAGATTCACCAAATCGATTTAAATGTATACCATGCTTTCCCAAACCCCTCCCTTTTTAACCAACAGTTGCCATCTACGAAACAAACTCCCACCCTATCACACATTCTTTGTATACTGTAGTTAATTCCATCTCTGATTTTGTTTCTCACGTCCCTTCTGTATATCAACCCACTTATAACCACCCTACCATCACCAAACTTTTCTTTTGAAACCACAGCTAATTTTTCCATTTTCTCTGTTATATCTTCTCGTCTTCGAACACTATTAGACCTCAGATCACTTGTTCCAACATGTAGTATGATTCCACAGTCCTCGAATATTTCAACATTCCATTCATTCACAATTTTCTGTAACTCGACAATTCTTATGCCAGGATAGTATTCAGTTCCAATTCCGCGAAATAATGAATCACCCAACATCATTATTTTTCGCCCTTTATTACCTGAGCGCTCATGTAGGGCTGGTTCTCTGTTAAGTTGTTTGTGCAATCATCTTTCACCAATGTACTGCTTTTTGACATTTGATACTTATTCTTGAAACCGATCTCTTGGGATAGACATCAGGAGTATTTTAAATCAAACCATATTCCACCATATATCTATTATGGTTTGTCGTGAATGAATGAATGAATGAATATTAGGGTTTTGAGGCGCATCGACAGCGAGGTCATTTAGCGCCTGTTAAAATAAGTTGCAACAAAAGGTGAAAAGTGTGATATAAATGTGGAAGTGAAATTTAGATGATATAAATGTGGAAGTGAAATTTAGATGAGAGAACCTCAATATATATTAAACTAAGACTAAACTATGTCTAAAGTGTCTAAAGACGTTATACACTAATTTGTTAAAACCGAACATGTGTGTGCTGTAAAGGGTCACACCCATGGGACTAGGATGAGAACGTTTTACTACTTGTTCTCAGTTCAAACTCGCACTCAAATAAGAGTGGAGGAACGACAACCATAATGAATATATGTTGAAATATGGTTAGGTTTAAAATATTCCTGATGTCTACCCCAAGAGATCGACATCAAGAATAAGTATCAAATGTCAAAAAGTAGTATACTGGAAGAAGATGATTGCACAAACAACGTCATCTCCCCCTCAAAGGATCCGAACACCTTGACGTGGTGTGGGGGCTTGCGTGGCCCCGTGATCCCCAGAGCTATCGTCGGAAGCAATTTATTTGCTTCCAGCAGGGTCACCCATGGCGATAAGGTCTGGGGTGAGGGTCCAGACTAAGTTCGGACCGTCGGTCGAGTGGGTGCCCATTTCGGTGACCAGAGCGGTCATAAGGAGTTCTCGTGCAATCATTCATCATTATCACCCTCTTCCATGATCTTTGCTACTCTGTGTTCTCTCTTTCCTAGACTTGTCTTCATTCTTATCTTCGTGCCGACTCCTCGTGACCACTCACACCCACGACAATATTGACGATCTCGCTGTGAACAAGGATATGAACCCAAGCCAATGGTGTAATTAATCGTGCTAAAGGGCTGAACGACTACGGGATAAAGTAGTTCCAAACGATAAACTCTGGACACATGGTGAACTTCAGTTTCACTCTAGCCTTACTCCCACAAGCGGGGCTCTGTGGGAGCGGACATTTATTTCCCTAGCTACTCGTGGGTCCAAATATGAATACACTTAATTTCCCCTCAATTCCCCCCCCCAAAAAAAGAATTCGATCTCTTAGAGATTATAAATGTACGAAAGAACAAGTTCTTCAGAATCTAGAATCAAGCAAACCAGCTAGTCCTAGATTTTTGCAAATAGAACGTCCCGATGGTAAAACCTTTCATGACGTGTCACCTTTTGCTATCGAGAAAGCTATTCGAGGTCTTGCTGGTACTGTTCGCAAAGTCACGAAAGTTAGGAATATAACTCTCCTGCTTGTAGAAACAGACAGCGATATTCAATCACAACTGCTTTTGAAGACCACCAGCTTTGCAAATTTATTCCCCATCCTAGTCAGTCCTCATCCCTTCCTTAATTCTTCTAAGGGAGTGATTACTTGCAATGACCTTTTATGCTGTGACGTTGAAGAGATTAAATCTGAACTCGCTGGTCAAAATGTTACGGATGTTTACCGTATCACCCGACGAGTTGATGGAAAGGATGTACCGACAGCCACACTTATTTTGACTCTTTCTACCGGTACCGTTCCAACAAAATTGGTAGCTGGCTACAACAGTATACTTGTTAGACCGTACATTCCAAATCCAACTCGATGTTTCATCTGTCAACGCTTTGGACATGGCCAAGCTTTCTGCAAATCTAAACCCATCTGCCCGAACTGCGGCCTTGAGAAGCACGACGAAACGCCTTGCGTGTCCGGCCCTCGTTGCATCAATTGCAACGGTGGACATGCGGCGTCTTCAAAGGCCTGCAGTAAGTGGTTAGAAGAGAGGAAGATCAGTGAGTTCAAAACTGTCGATAAAATGACTTATCAAGATGCTCGACAGAAATATAGAAATCTCTTTCCTATCTCTGCCCTACCATCTTCTTTTGCCAAAGCCGCAGCTAATAAAACAACGTCCCAGGAATCGCAAGAAATACTCACTTTGAAGGCTGAAAACAAGAAACTGATCGAACAGCAGAAGAGAATGGAAGAGTTAGTATCGTCACAAAACCTCAAAATTGACAAGTTACAGAACGAGGTACATGATCTGGTAAAACTATTGAAAGGTAAATTCACTCCGGAAGCTGAGGCTGAAACCGTAGAGGAAATAATGGTGACAGGAAGTGAGGATGAAGATGAATCTCCTGTGTCGGGCGTTTCATCCGACATCACTGAGCGACCGGCGTCGGGTGCTGTGCCCGACACCCGGGGATTCACACCCCCCAAACAAAAACGAAGGAACAGAGGAAGTACCCAAGGAGCAAGAAAGGATGTAGCCGCAGAGCTCGGCATTCCCGCAAAATCCTCTGAGGGGAAATCCTTTCATCTAAAAAGAACTTGAAATCTGTAGTAACCTAAGCTGGTCTTAGGTAACTCTATCTACATTTAAAGTAAACAAGAACATCATCTACACAAAATGGCTCTAATACAATGAAACTGCAATGGTTTCAACAGGCACCGAGAAGAAATCAAGCTATTGACATCAAACATTAAACCGATATGTTTCTTTCTTCAAGAAACGCACTTCAAACCTTGTGACTCTCCATTGATACCTAATTATAGTTTCTATCGTTTCGATGACTTGACAGGTAACAGAGCCCATGGGGGAGTAGCCACAGCTGTCCACGACAGCTGTCACGTAAGTCCACTGCCGCTAACAACACCACTACAGGCAGTGGCAGTCAGAATTGCTCTTCCTCAGCCTGTTACCTTCTGTAATATTTACTTACCTGAATGGGCTCCAGTTACTAGAATAAATCTGGATAACCTTGTGTCACAGCTCCCACGTCCCTATGTTATTTTAGGTGACCTAAATGCCCACAATAACTTGTGGGGTGACACAATGGTGGATAGTAACGGCAGAGGACGCCTTTTTGAGCAATTTTTCAACGACAACGACTTGATTATTCTCAACAATGGAGAGAAAACAAGGTTTAATGCTTTTAACGGTATGTTTTCAGCGATCGATCTTCGTGTCTGCACCCCATCTGTCGCACCTCTTTTCAATTTCTCCGTTCACTCAGATCTGTGTGGTAGCGACCACTACCCACTCATCTTGAGAGTAGATTCTCATCAACGGCCCTTGCGGTGTGCGCAGTGGAACT
This sequence comes from Brachyptera risi, assembly GCA_964007535.1. NCBI lineage: Eukaryota > Metazoa > Arthropoda > Insecta > Plecoptera > Taeniopterygidae > Brachyptera > Brachyptera risi. Next base: position 7,503,728 of record OZ023335.1, read on the forward strand.
TGCGCCGCGCGAACTGGAGCCTTTTCACAAAGTGTGTTGATTTGAAGAACTCGAATAACATACATGATACTGATAGTAGGACTGAGCATGTGACAGAGGTGATTATTGCCGCCGCGAAAGAGAGCATTCCTCTTACGTCGACCAACCAACGCCACATACCTGTTCCCTGGTGGAACGAGGAATGTAAGGTGGCGATCCGTAAGAGGAAACAAGCCCTTCGAATTTTCCGGAAATACCCAACCAATATCAACCTAATGGCATTCCGGAAACTCCGAGCAAGGGCTCGTTTCATCATTAAGACTTCGAAAAAAGCCTCATGGAATTCTTACATCTCATCCATTAATGCTCACACACCCCTCACCAAGGTGTGGAATAGAGTGAGGAAGATAGACGGCAAATTCAAATCATCTTGTATATCTGGGTTGAACAAGGATGGTAGTCTAATTACTGAGCCACAGGAAATAGCTAATGTTATCGGGTCCTATTTCTCGGACGTCTCTAGCTCTCACCACTACTCGGCATCGTTCCAGATACACAAACGTGCTGCAGAATGTAGAAGATTAGATTTCTCTTCTGCGAACAACGAGGTGTATAACATGCCGTTTAGTGTATGGGAGTTGGAGAACGCGATAACGTGCGCAAGAGACACAGCACCAGGGATTGATGGAATACACAATCAATTCTTGAAACACCTACCAGTTGCCGCTTCAAATGACCTTCTCAACCTGTTCAACCATATCTATTCAACCGATACTTTCCCTGATTCTTGGAGACAAGCTATCCAGGTACCGATCTTGAAACCATCTAAGGATAAGCATTCACCATCAAGCTATAGACCTATATCACTGACCAGCTGTATGTGTAAAGTGATGGAAAGGATGTTGAACAACCGCCTCGTTTGGTGGTTGGAACGAAAAAACCTCCTTTGCACAGTACAGTCTGGATTCAGAAAAAATAGAAATACTTTGGATCATCTTATTCGTATGGAAAGCTTCATACAAGAAGCTTTTCTTACGAAGCAGGAAGTGATAGCTGTATTTTTCGACCTCGAGAAGGCATTCGATACTACCTGGCGCTTCAACATATTGAAAACCTTATCACAATGGGGTTTCAGAGGCCATCTTCCTAATTTTGTCTGTAATTTCATGACCAACCGACGTTTCAAGGTACGAGTTGGTAATGTGTTGTCGGATGATTTCATCCAAGAGAACGGTGTACCACAGGGTTCTGTCCTCAGTGTTACTTTGTTCGCCATCGCTATAAATGGTATTGTTCGAAGCGTTCCATCTTCTATCACTTCTTCCTTATTTGTCGACGACTTGGCTATATTCAGTAAGTCAGCGAGAAGTACAACGGCCTCTCGCCAAATCCAACTCGCAATTAGGAAACTGGAAGCATAGGAAGATGAAACTGGGTTCAGGTTTTCTACATCAAAATCAACGTGCATGCGTTTCTCTCGTCTGAGAGGCCTGCACCCTGACCCAGATATATATCTCCGTAGAGAACTCCTCCCATTCGCAGAATCGACCAAGTTCCTTGGGCTGACGTTTGACGTGAAGTTGAAATAAATTATTCTGCAGGAAGCATCATCCCACCTACCAATCAGTTATCAATCCTAGATTTCATGCTCTCTATGAATCGAAACCATCTGCCACCATACCAACTGGAATTCGTTTGAATCATATTTTGATCGAAGAGTCATTTGTATACCCTCGAGTCTATCAAATCCAATTCAGTGATACCGCCCCTTGGTTGGCTCCACGTCCGGAGTGCTTGATGAACTTGTCATCAAGTACGAAGACAAGCACGAGTGCAGAAGAGTATAAGCAAAAATACCTAGAGTTCTGCACACTCTACCCCGGACATATTAGATACTACACGGACGGATCGAAACTGAACGGCAAAGTTGGCTGCGCATTCGTCAGCGAATCCTCCACTGTTAGTTTTAGATTAGGTTCGATGAGTAGCGTTTATACAGCCGAGTTGTTTGCAATTGTCACCTCTCTACAGCACATTCAACGACGATCTGAGAAGTGCTTCCTGATCTGTTCCGATTCTTTGAGTGCACTCCAAGCCCTTACTCAGATCTTTCCAACTCACCATCTGGTCCAGAAAGTGCAGACACTCCTGACCGCCCTTGCCTCGCAGGATGTCAGTGTAGTGTTCTGCTGGGTACCTGGACACGTGGGGATTGGTGGTAATGAGTCAGCGGACAGGGCTGCCAAAGGAGCGACGGAGAAAGAAGATATTGATAACCCGAGAGTACCTTTCAATGATTTCAAGGCGTATTTCAAACTTCTTTTCAAATCTCGTTTCCAAAAAGAATGGGACAGGGAGACCAACAACAAGCTGAAAGAGATTAAGCCAACTGTTAGTGCTTGGGAATCTTCAATCCGAGGTTCACGGAGGGAGGAAGTAGTTCTCACTCGTCTGCGAGTGGGACACACACTTCCAACCCATTCCTATCTCTTCACCCCCGATAAAATCGTCCCTAGATGTGAGATTTGTAACGAGATTTTAACTGTTCGACACATATTACTCGAGTGTCAGAAATATACTGCTCTGAGGAGACAGCTTCGTATGGAAGACACAATGTCAAAGATTTTAGGGAATAATTCAAAATCGATAGATACCATATTCAGCTTTCTAAGATTATCGAAGCTATTGGATCTCATTTGACATGCTCGTGGATCTGCGTTAGACGATAAAGTCGTCTTTTTACCAGTATCATTTTTCAAACTGCCCGAATCAGGACATTTCCATGTCCGTTCAAGATGACGTTGTTTGTGCAATCATCTTTCACCAATGTACTGCTTTTTGACATTTGATACTTATTCTTGATGCCGATCTCTTGGGATAGACATCAGGAGTATTCTAAATCAAACCATATTCCACCATATATCTATTATGGTTTGTCGTTCCTCTACTCCTATTTGAGGGGGAGTTTGAACTGAGAACAAATAATGAAACCTTCTCATCCTAGTGCCATGGGTGTGACCCTTTACAGCACACACATGTTTGGTTCTAACAAATTAGTGTATAACGTCTTTAGACACTGTAGACATAGTTTAGTCTTAGTCTTAGTTTAATGTATTTAGGTGTTCTCATCAAAATTTCACTTCCACCTTTATATCACACTTTTCACCTTTTGTTGCAACATATTTCGACAGGCGCTAAATGACCTCGCTGTCGATGCGCCTTAAAACTCCAATATTCATTCATTCAACATATATATATATATATATATATATATATATATATATATATATATATATATATATATATATATATATATATATATATATATTATGGTTTGTCGTTCCTCCACTCCTATTTGAGGGGGGGTTTGAACTGAGAACAAGTAATAAATCGTCCTCATCCTAGTTCCTCCACTCCTATTTGAGGGGGAGTTTGAACTGAGAACAAGTAATGAAACGTTCTCATACTAGTCCCATGGGTGTGACCCTTTACAGCACACACATGTTCGGTTTTAACAAATTAGTTTATAACGTCTTTAGACACTTTATACATAGTTTAGTCTTAGTCTTAGTTTAATGTATTAAGGTGTTCTCATTTGAATTTCACTTCCACCTTTATATCACACTTTTCACCTTTTGTTGGAACTTATTTCGACAGGCGCTAAATGACCTCGCTGTCGATGCGCCTTAAAACTCTAATATTCTTTCATTGATAGCTTTGAGTGATTCACAAAAATAACATTAAATATTTTTTTACATCAAGACGGCTGATCTGATTCAAGTGAAATATTGGAATAATGTGTATTATCATTATATTATAATTCCATAAGAATTTTAATTGTCTCGGATGGAAATTATTTCGAGAATATTTTCCTCCGGGTTATTCTAATAAGATTTTTGAAAACTTTAAGATAAGTTTTCTCAGAAGTGTTCCAACCGATCGCGGCTCAAAGTTATGCTGTATCGAATTAGGTACTGACACTTGTGTATGCCAAGTTTTAACTGATTTTGAATTTCGTTTGACCTGTGGAGTGCGAACAAAAAAAAAGACAGAAAAGAAGAAAAACAGTCACTTTTTTTGGGTATGGCGAAATTTAGTCCCGCTTCGCTCATCCAATGAATATATTGGTTGAAATGTTGAATCTTAAAATTTTGAGTCAAATGTGGAATGTTATAAAAACAATTCATCCAAGAGAACGGTGTACCACAGGGTTCTGTCCTCAGTGTTACTTTGTTCGCCATCGCAATAAATGGAATTGTTCGAAGCGTTCCATCTTCTCTCAAAGGATCCGAACACCTTGACGTGGTGTGGGGGCTTGCGTGGTCCCATGATCTCCGGAGCTATCGTCGGGAGCAACTCACTTGCTCCCAGCAGGGTCACCCATGGCGATTAGGTTCGGAATGAGGGCCCAGACCAAGTTCGGACCGTCGGTCGAGTGGGCTCCATTTTGGTGACCGGAGTGAATGGAGGGAGTACTGTGCGTTGCGTTCTCTTCTCAGTCCTCTCCTCATCTGTAGCTCTCTTTTCTCTCGTCTTCTCTTACTTTCTTTCTTCTTGCCACCTCCCTTCACTTGCTTGAATCACCCACGACTGTTGACGACAATGGCAATGCACTGGACATGATACGGTTCCTATCGGACGTGTTTGCACTCGAGCTCGTAAGTAAGTGGCGTTGGTTGTATGAGCTTAATAGTTGGTTTTTGTATGACAATATCATTTCCTTCTGTTTTGCAAGAAGATCAATTGCGCTTATGAGCGCCCGGACATAAAATCGGCACTTTCCTATCCGCCACTTGTTGAACGGGAAATCATTTATCTGCTCCGCTTCATGCTGTTAGCATGGAGTGGACCCGGTTTTGTTTACAAGGCCCTATGTGGTAGAACCAACATGGGTTAGTTGGGTCCCCTACTCTCATGAGTAAGCCAAGTATTTGTGTTAGGTTGTCCCCAAACGATGTATGGATCCCCCCAATTGTCAAACTTCCCGCCCCAATAAGAGAATAAGAGGACTCAATGATAGCCCTATAACACGTGCACAAGTTGTCAAAGACTTGAGCACCAACACCACAATTGTGCCAAGATTTTTCATAATTGAGCGCACCGATGCCTTAACATTCAAAGACGTATCGCCATTTGCCGTCCAAAAGGGTATAAAAGCTCTGGTTGGTGACGTTGCCAATGTAACTAAGATAAAGAAAAAGACTGTGTTGCTTGTAGAGACTGCCAGCAATACTCAATCATCACTGATCGTCAAAGCCACATCTTTCTGCAATTTGTTCCCTATCAAAGTAGCTGTTCATTCAACCCTTAATTCATCCAAAGGAGTTATCAACTGCTTAGATTTGATGTGCTGCACCACCGACGAGATTCAAGCCGAACTTGCCAGTCAGCATGTAACTGAAGTGTACCGGATTACTCGTCCTGTGGACGGTAGAGATGTTGCTACTCCATCACTCATACTGACTTTTTCGACCAGAGACACGCCTTCTAAGATTCTTGCCGGCTATTTCTCTCTTAACGTACGGCCGTATGTACAAAACCCCAGGCGTTGTTTTGTGTGCCAAGAATTTGGACACAAAGACACATTGCAAAGGGAAGCCTACGTGTCCTTCTTGTGGGCTTGCCGAGCATGACGGAGTGCCTTGCGTGTCCGGTCCCCGCTGCATTAACTGCAGTGGTGAACACGCGGCTTCGTCTAAGACCTGCAAGAAGTGGATGGAAGAGAAGAAAATAAGCGAGATTAGAACTGTCGATAAGTTGTCATACCGAGATGCTCGACGCAAATATCTGAATCTATTTCCAACTTCCGCCCTCCCATCTTCTTTTGCTAAAGCTGCTGCTGTCTCCATAACATCTCAGCAATCTCAAGAGTTGATCGCTTTGAAAGCAGAAAACAAGAGGCTTATCGAACAGCAAAAGAAGATGGAAGACTTAGTGTCTTCACAGAACTAGAAAATTGACAAATTGCAATCAGAAGTACATGATCTAGTTAAACTATTGAAATCCAAATTATCTCCGGTAACCGAGGCCGCAAACGTGGAGGAAATAATGGTCACGGAAAGCGAAGATGATGATGAACCTTCTGTGTCGGGCGCAGCGCCCGTCACCGAAGAACCACCGGTGTCGGGTCATGTGCCCGACGCCCAGGGATTCACACTCCCTAAACAAAAACGTAGAAATAAAGAAGGGACTTCCAGAACGAAGAAGGATGTAGCCGCAGAGCCCGGTATTCCCACGAATTCTTCTGGAGGTAAAACCTACTTTTTGAAAAGAACCTAGTATTGGTTATTGCCTGAGCTGGTCTCAGGTAACTCAAAGAAGTAATATCACAGCATGGCTTTGATACAATGGAACTGCAATGGTTTCAACAGACACAAAGAAGAAATCAAGCTCTTAACATCGAACCTCAAACCGATATGTTTCTTTCTTCAAGAGACGCACTTTAAACCTTGTGACTCTCCATTGATGCGTAACTATAGTTTTTATCGTTTCGATGACTTGACAGGTAACAGAGCCCATGGGGAAGTAGCTACAGCTGTCCATGACAGCTGTCACGTAAGACCACTGCCGCTAACAACACCACTACAGGCAGTGGCAGTCAGAATTGCTCTTCCTCAGCCTGTTACCTTCTGTAACATCTACTTTCCCGAATGGGCTCCAGTTACTAGAATAAATCTGGATAACCTTGTGTCACAGCTCCCACGTCCCTACGTTCTTCTAGGTGACCTAAATGCCCACAATAACTTGTGGGGTGACACAATGGTGGATAGTAACGGCAGAGGACGCCTTTTTGAGCAATTTTTCAACGACAACGACTTGATTATTCTCAACAATGGAGAGAAAACAAGGTTCAATGCTTTCAACGGTATGTTTTCAGCGATCGATCTTTGTGTCTGCACCCCATCTGTCGCACCTCTTTTCAATTTCTCCGTTCACTCAGATCTGTGTGGTAGCGACCACTACCCACTCATCTTGAGAGTAGATTCTCATCAACGCCCCTTGCGGTGTGCGCAGTGGAACTTGCGCCGCGCGAACTGGAGCCTTTTCACAAAGCGTGTTGATTTGAAGAACTCTAATAACATACATGATACTGATAGTAGGACTGAGCATGTGACAGAGGTGATTATTGCCGCCGCGAAAGACAGCATTCCTCTTACGTCAACCAACCAACGCCACATACCCGTTCCCTGGTGGAACGAAGAATGTAAGGTGGCGATCCGTAAGGGAAACGAGCCCTTCGAATTTTCCGGAAATACCCAACCAATATCAACCTTATGGCATTCCGGAAACTTCGAGCAAGGGCTCGTTTCATCATTAAGACTTCGAAAAAAGCCTCATGGAATTCTTACATCTCATCCATTAATGCTCACACACCCCTCACCAAGGTGTGGAATAGAGTGAGGAAGATAGACGGCAAATTTAAATCATCTTGTATATCTGGGTTGAACAAGGATGGTAGTCTAATTACCGAGCCACAGGAAATAGCTAATGCTATCGGGTCCCATTTCTCGGACGTCTCTAGCTCTCACCACTACTCGGCATCGTTCCATATACACAAACGTGCTGCAGAATGTAGAAGATTAGATTTCTCTTCTGCGAACAACGAGATGTATAACGTGCCGTTTAGTGTATGGGAGTTGGAGAACGCGATAACGTGCGCAAGAGACACAGCACCAGGGATTGATAGAATACACAATCAGTTCTTGAAACACCTGCCAGCTAACGCTTTGAATAACCTTCTCAAGCTGTTCAACCATATCTATTCGACTGATACTTTTCCTGATTCTTGGAGACAAGCTATCCAGGTACCGATCTTGAAACCATCCAAGGATAAGCATTCACCATCAAGCTATAGACCTATATCACTGACCAGCTGTCTGTGTAAAGTGATGGAAAGGATGTTGAACAACCGCCTCGTTTGGTGGTTGGAACGGAAAAACCTTCTTTGCACAGTACAGTCTGGATTCAGAAAAAATAGAAATACCTTAGATCATCTTATTCGTATGGAAGGCTTCATACAAGAAGCTTTCCTTACGAAGCAGGAAGTGATAGCTGTATTTTTCGACCTTGAGAAGGCATTCGATACTACCTGGCGCTCCAACATATTGAAAACCTTATCACAATGGGGTTTCAGAGGCCATCTTCCTAATTTTGTCTGTAATTTCATGGCTAACCGACGTTTCAAGGTACGAGTTGGTAATGAGTTGTCGGATGATTTCATTCAAGAGAACGGTGTACCACAGGGTTCTGTCCTCAGTGTTACTTTGTTCGCCATCGCTATAAATGGTATTGTTCGAAGCGTTCCATCTTCTATCACTTGTTCCTTATTTGTCGACGACTTGGCTATATTCAGTAAGTCAGCGAGAAGTGCAACGGCCTCTCGCCAAATTCAACTTGCTATTAGGAAACTCCCCCTCAAAGGATCCGAACACCTTGACGTGGTGTGGGGGCTTGCGTGGCCCCGTGATCCCCAGAGCTATCGTCGGAAGCAATTTATTTGCTTCCAGCAGGGTCACCCATGGCGATAAGGTCTGGGGTGAGGGTCCAGACTAAGTTCGGACCGTCGGTCGAGTGGGTGCCCATTTCGGTGACCAGAGCGGTCATAAGGAGTTCTCGTGCAATCATTCATCATTATCACCCTCTTCCATGATCTTTGCTACTCTGTGTTCTCTCTTTCATGGACTTGTCTTCATTCTTATCTTCGTGCCGACTCCTCGTGACCACTCACACCCACGACAATATTGACGATCTCGCTGTGAACAAGGATATGAACCCAAGCCATTGGCGTAATTAATCGTGCTAAAGGGCTGAATGACTACGGGATAAAGTAGTTCCAAACGATAAACTCTGGACACATGGTGAACTTCAGTTTTACTCTAGCCTTACTCCCACAAGCGGGGCTCTGTGGGAGCGGACATTTATTTCCCTAGCTACTCGTGGGTCCAAATATGAATACACTTAATTTCCCCTCAATTCCCCCCCCCAAAAAAAGAATTCGATCTCTTAGAGATTATAAATGTACGAAAGAACAAGTTCTTCAGAATCTAGAATCAAGCAAACCAGCTAGTCCTAGATTTTTGCAAATAGAACGTTCAGATGGTAAAACCTTTCATGACGTGTCACCTTTTGTTATCGAGAAAGCTATTCGAGGTCTTGCTGGTACTGTTCGCAAAGTCACGAAAGTTAGGAATAGAACTCTCCTGCTTGTAGAAACAGACAGCGATATTCAATCACAACTGCTTTTGAAGACCACCAGCTTTGCAAATTTATTCCCCATCCTAGTCAGTCCTCATCCCTTCCTTAATTCTTCTAAGGGAGTGATTACTTGCAATGACCTTCTATGCTGTGACGTTGAAGAGATTAAATCTGAACTCGCTGGTCAAAATGTTACGGATGTTTATCGTATTACTCGACGAGTCGATGGAAAGGATGTACCCACAGCCACACTTATTTTGACTTTTTCTACCGGTACCGTTCCAACAAAATTGGTAGCTGGCTACAACAAAATACTTGTTAGACCGTACATTCCAAATCCAACTCGATGTTTCATCTGTCAACGCTTTGGACATGGCCAAGCTTTCTGCAAATCTAAACCCATCTGCCCGAACTGCGGCCTTGAGAAGCACGACGAAACGCCTTGCGTGTCCGGCCCTCGTTGCATCAATTGCAACGGTGGACATGCGGCGTCTTCAAAGGCCTGCAGTAAGTGGTTAGAAGAGAGGAAGATCAGTGAGTTCAAAACTGTCGATAAAATGACTTATCAAGATGCTCGACAGAAATATAGAAATCTCTTTCCTATCTCTGCCCTACCATCTTCTTTTGCCAAAGCCGCAGCTAATAAAACAACGTCCCAGGAATCGCAAGAAATACTCACTTTGAAGGCTGAAAACAAGAAACTGATCGAACAGCAGAAGAGAATGGAAGAGTTAGTATCGTCACAAAACCTCAAAATTGACAAGTTACAGAACGAGGTACATGATCTGGTAAAACTATTGAAAGGTAAATTCACTCCGGAAGCTGAGGCTGAAACCGTAGAGGAAATAATGGTGACAGGAAGTGAGGATGAAGATGAATCTCCTGTGTCGGGCGTTTCATCCGACATCACTGAGCGACCGGCGTCGGGTGCTGTGCCCGACACCCGGGGATTCACACCCCCCAAACAAAAACGAAGGAACAGAGGAAGTACCCAAGGAGCAAGAAAGGATGTAGCCGCAGAGCTCGGCATTCCCGCAAAATCCTCTGAGGGGAAATCCTTTCATCTAAAAAGAACTTGAAATCTAAAAAGAACTTGAGATCTGTATTGACCTAAGCTGGTCGTAGGTAACTCTATCTACAGTAAAAGTGAACAAGAACATCATCTACACAAAATGGCTCTAATACAATGGAACTGCAATGGTTTCAACAGGCACAGAGAAGAAATCAAGCTATTGACATCAAACATTAAACCGATATGTTTCTTTTTTTCAAGAAACGCACTTCAAACCTTGTGACTCTCCATTGATACGTAATTATAGTTTCTATCGTTTCGATGACTTGACAGGTAACAGAGCCCATGGGGGAGTAGCCACAGCTGTCCACGACAGCTGTCACGTAAGTCCACTGCCGCTAACAACACCACTACAGGCAGTGGCAGTCAGAATTGCTCTTCCTCAGCCTGTTACCTTCTGTAATATTTACTTACCTGAATGGGCTCCAGTTACTAGAATAATTCTGGATAACCTTGTGTCACAGCTTCCACGTCCCTATGTTATTCTAGGTGACCTAAATGCCCACAATAACTTGTGGGGTGACACAATGGTGGATAGTAACGGCAGAGGACGCCTTTTTGAGCAATTTTTCAACGACAACGACTTGATTATTCTCAACAATGGAGAGAAAACAAGGTTTAATGCTTTCAACGGTACGTTTTCAGCGATCGATCTTTGTGTCTGCACCCCATCTGTCGCACCTCTTTTCAATTTCTCCGTTCACTCAGATCTGTGTGGTAGCGACCACTACCCACTCATCTTGAGAGTAGATTCCCATCAACGGCCCTTGCGGTGTGCGCAGTGGAACTTGCGCCGCGTGAACTGGAGCCTTTTCACAAAGCGTGTTGATTTGAAGAACTCGAATAACATCCATGATACTGATAGTAGGACTGAGCATGTGACAGAGGTGATTATTGCCGCCGCGAAAGACAGCATTCCTCTTACGTCGACCAACCAACGCCACATACCTGTTCCCTGGTGGAACGAGGAATGTAAGGTGGCGATCCGTAAGAGGAAACAAGCCCTTCGAATTTTCCGGAAATACCCAACCAATATCAACCTTATGGCATTCCGGAAACTCCGAGCAAGGGCTCGTTTCATCATTAAGACTTCGAAAAAAGCCTCATGGAATTCTTACATCTCATCCATTAATGCTCACACACCCCTCACCAAGGTGTGGAATAGAGTGAGGAAGATAGATGGCAAATTCAAATCATCTTGTATATCTGGGTTGAACAAGGATGGTAGTCTAATTACTGAGCCACAGGAAATAGCTAATGTTATCGGGTCCTATTTCTCGGACGTCTCTAGCTCTCACCACTACTCGGCATCGTTCCAGATACACAAACGTGCTGCAGAATGTAGAAGATTAGATTTCTCTTCTGCGAACAACGAGGTGTATAACATGCCGTTTAGTGTATGGGAGTTGGAGAACGCGATAACGTGCGCAAGAGACACAGCACCAGGGATTGATGGAATACACAATCAATTCTTGAAACACCTACCAGTTGCCGCTTCAAATGACCTTCTCAACCTGTTCAACCATATCTATTCAACCGATACTTTCCCTGATTCTTGGAGACAAGCTATCCAGGTACCGATCTTGAAACCATCCAAGGATAAGCATTCACCATCAAGCTATAGACCTATATCTCTGACCAGCTGTCTGTGCAAAGTGATGGAAAGGATGTTGAACAACCGCCTCGTTTGGTGGTTGGAACGAAAAAACCTCCTTTGCACAGTACAGTCTGGATTTAGAAAAAATAGAAATACCTTGGATCATCTTATTCGTATGGAAAGCTCCATACAGGAAGCTTTTCTTACGAAGCAGGAAGTGATAGCTGTATTTTTCGACCTTGAGAAGGCATTCGATACTACCTGGCGCTTCAACATATTGAACACCTTATCACAATGGGGTTTCAGAGGCCATCTTCCTTATTTTATCTGTAATTTCATGACCAACCGACGTTTCAAGGTACGAGTTGGTAATGTGTTGTCGGATGATTTCATCCAACAGAACGGTGTACCACAGGGTTCGGTCCTCAGTGTTACTTTGTTCGCCATCGCAATAAATGGTATAATTCGAAGCGTTCCATCTTCAATCACTTCTTCCTTATTTGTCGACGACTTGGCTATATTCAGTAAGTCAGCGAGAAGTGCTACGGCCTCTCGCCAAATCCAACTCGCAATTAGGAAACTAGAAGCATGGGAAGATGAAACTGGGTTCAGGTTTTCTACATCAAAATCAACGTGCATGCGTTTTTCTCGTCTGAGAGGCCTGCACCCTGACCCAGATATATATCTTCGTAGAGAACTCCTTCCATTCGCAGAATCGACAAAGTTCCTTGGGCTGACGTTTGACGTGAAGTTGAACTGGAACTCTCACATTTCGCAACTTAAAATCAAGTGCTTCAAGTCACTCAACCTTCTCCGTTATCTTAGTGGTACCAAATGGGGAGCGGATCGCACTACGATGCTGCGGCTTTACCGAGCATTAATACGTTCCAAATTGGATTATGGTAGTGTTGTGTACGACTCGGCAAGAGAGAGCTACGTGAAGCCACTCAATACAGTTCATAACACAGGCATCCGACTGGCCATAGGAGCACTCCGTACCAGTCGGGTGGAGAGCTTGTATTGTGAGGCTGGTGAGCCCTCGTTGAAGAGTCGACGAGCATATCTCCTTTGCTCATACGCTTCAAAGTTATTTTGCTGTAAGCGTCATCCTACCTACCAATCAGTAATCAATCCTAGATTTCATGCTCTCTATGAATCGAAACCATTCGCCACCATACCAACTGGGATTCGTTCGAATCATATTTTGGTCGAGGAATCATATGTTTACCCTCGAGTCTATCCAATTCAATTCAGTGATACCGCCCCTTGGTTGGCTCCACGTCCGGAGTGCTTGATGAACTTGTCATCAAGCACGAAGGCAACCACGAGTGCAGAAGAGTATAAGCAAAAATATCTAGAGCTCTGCACACACTACTCCGGACATGTAAAATACTACACGGACGGATCAAAACTGAACGGAAAAGTTGGCTGCGCATTCGTTTGCGAATCCGCCACTGTCAGTATCAGATTAGGTTCGATGAGTAGCGTATATACAGCCGAGTTGTTTGCAATTGTCACCTCTCTACAGCACATTCAACAAAGATCTGAGAAGAGCTTCCTGATCTGTTCTGATTCTTTGAGTGTACTCCAAGCCTTAACTCAAATCTTTCCAACTCACCATCTAGTCCAGAAAGTACAGACACTTCTGACCGACCTTGCCTCGCAGGATGTCAGTGTAGTGTTCTGCTGGGTACCTGGACACGTGGGGATTGGTGGTAATGAGTCAGCGGACAGGGCTGCCAAAGAAGCGACGGAGAAAGAAGATATTGATAACCCGAGAGTGCCTTTCAATGATTTCAAGGCGTATTTCAAACTACTTTTCAAATCTCGTTTCCAAAAAGAATGGGACAGGGAGACCAACAACAAGCTGAAAGAAATAAAGCCTACTGTTAGTGCTTGGGAATCTTCAATCCGAGGTTCACGGAGGGAGGAAGTGGTTCTCACTCGTCTGCGAGTGGGACACACACTTTTAACCCATTCCTATCTTTTCACCCCCGAAAAAATCGTTCCCAGATGTGAAATTTGTAACGAGATTTTAACTGTTAGACACATATTGCTCGAGTGTCGGAAATATACTGCTCTGAGGAGACAGCTTCGTATGGAAGACACAATATCAAAGATTTTAGGGAATGATTCAAAATCGATAGATACCATATTCAGCTTTCTAAGATTATCGAAGCTTTTGGATTTCATTTGACATGCTCGTGGATCTGCGTTAGACGATCAAGTCGTCTTATTACCAGTATCATTTTTCAAACTGCCCGAATCTGGACATTTCCATGTCCGTTCAAGATGACGTTGTTTGTGCAATCATCTTTCACCAATGTACTGCTTTTTGACATTTGATACTTATTCTTGATGCCGATCTCTTGGGATAGATATCAGGAGTATTTTAAATCAAACCATATTCCACCATATATCTGTTATGGTTTGTCGTTCCTCCACTCCTATTTGAGGGGGAGTTTGAACTGAGAACAAGTAATAAAACGTTCTCATCCTAGTCCCATGGGTGTGACCCTTTACAGCACACACATGTTCGGTTTTAACAAATTAGTTTTTAACGTCTTTAGACACTTTATACATAGTTTAGTCTTAGTCTTAGTTTAATGTATTAAGGTGTTCTCAGCTAAATTTCACACTCACCTTTATATCACACTTTTCACCTTTTGTTGCAACTTATTTCGACAGGCGCTAAATGACCTCGCTGTCGATGCGCCTTAAAACTCTAATATTCATTCATTCACAACGTCATCTCGATCAGACATGTATATGTCCTAATTGGGGCATTTTGAAAAATGATACTGGTAACACGAAGACTTCATCGTCTCACGCAAACAACGATGCAGATCCACGAGCATGTCAAATGAGATCCAATAGGTTCGATAATCTTAGAAAGCTGAATATGGTATCTATCGATTTTGAATTATTCCCTAAAATCTTTGGCATTGTGTCTTCCATACGGAGCTGTCTCCTCAGAGCAGTATATTTCTGACACTCGAGTAATATGTGTCGAACAGTTAAAATCTCGTTACAAATCTCACATCTAGGGACGATTTTATCGGGGGTGAAGAGATAGGAATGGGTTAAAAGTGTGTGTCCCACTCGCAGACGAGTGAGAACTACTTCCTCCCTCCGTGAACCTCGGATTGAAGATTCCCAAGCACTAACAGTTGGCTTAATCTCTTTCAGCTTGTTGTTGGTCTCCCTGTCCCACTCTTTTTGGAAACGAGATTTGAAAAGTAGTTTGAAATACGCCTTGAAATCATTGAAAGGTACTCTCGGGTTATCAATATCTTCTTTCTCCGTCGCTTCTTTGGCAGCCCTGTCCGCTGACTCATTACCACCAATCCCCACGTGTCCAGGTACCCAGCAGAACACTACACTGACATCCTGCGAGGCAAGGGCGGTCAGGAGTGTCTGCACTTTCTGGACCAGATGGTGAGTTGGAAAGATCTGAGTAAGGGCTTGGAGTGCACTCAAAGAATCGGAACAGATCAGGAAGCACTTCTCAGATCGTTGTTGAATGTGCTGTAGAGAGGTGACAATTGCAAACAACTCGGCTGTATAAACGCTACTCATCGAACCTAATCTAAAACTAACAGTGGAGGATTCGCTGACGAATTCGCAGCCAACTTTGCCGTTCAGTTTTGATCCGTCCGTGTAGTATCTAATATGTCCGGGGTAGAGTGTGCAGAGCTCTAGGTATTCTTGCTCATACTCTTCTGCACTCGTGCTTGCCTTCGTACTTGATGACAAGTTCATCAAGCACTCCGGACGTGGAGCCAACCAAGGGGCGGTATCACTGAATTGGATTTGATAGACTCGAGGGTATACAAATGACTCTTCGACCAAAATATGATTCAAACGAATTCCAGTTGGTATGGTGGCAGATGGTTTCGATTCATAGAGAGCATGAAATCTAGGATTGATAACTGATTGGTAGGTGGGATGATGCTTACTGCAGAATAATTTCGAAGCGTATGAGCAAAGTAGATATGCACGTCGACTCTTCAACGAGGGCTCGCCAGCCTCGCAATACAGGCTCTCCACCCGACTGGTACGGAGTGCTCCTAAGGCCAGTCGGATGCCCGTGTTGTGAACTGTATTGAGTGGCTTCACGTAGTTCTCTCGTGCCGAGTCGTACACAACACTACCATAATCCAATCTGGAACGTATTAATGCTCGGTAAAGCCGCAGCATCGTGGTGCGATCCGCTCCCCATTTGGTACCACTAAGATAACGGAGAAGGTTAAGTGATTTGAAGCACTTGAGTCTGAGTTGCGAAATGTGAGATCTCCAGTTCAACTTCACGTCAAACGTCAGCCCTAGGAACTTTGTCGATTCTGCGAATGGGAGAAGTTCTCTACGGAGATATATATCTGGGTCAGGGTGCAGGCCTCTCAGACGAGAGAAACGCATGCACGTTGATTTTGATGTAGAAAACCTGAACCCAGTTTCATCTTCCCATGCTTCCAGTTTCCTAATTGCGAGTTGGATTTGGCGAGAGGCCGTTGTACTTCTCGCTGACTTACTGAATATAGCCAAGTCGTCGACAAATAAGGAAGAAGTGATAGAAGATGGAACGCTTCGAACAATACCATTTATAGCGATGGCGAACAAAGTAACACTGAGGACAGAACCCTGTGGTACACCGTTCTCTTGGATGAAATCATCCGACAACACATTACCAACTCGTACCTTGAAACGTCGGTTGGTCATGAAATTACAGACAAAATTAGGAAGATGGCCTCTGAAACCCCATTGTGATAAGGTTTTCAATATGTTGAAGCGCCAGGTAGTATCGAATGCCTTCTCGAGGTCGAAAAATACAGCTATCACTTCCTGCTTCGTAAGAAAAGCTTCTTGTATGAAGCTTTCCATACGAATAAGATGATCCAAAGTATTTCTATTTTTTCTGAATCCAGACTGTACTGTGCAAAGGAGGTTTTTTCGTTCCAACCACCAAACGAGGCGGTTATTCAACATCCTTTCCATCACTTTACACAGACAGCTGGTCAGTGATATAGGTCTATAGCTTGATGGTGAATGCTTATCCTTAGATGGTTTCAAGATCGGTACCTGGATAGCTTGTCTCCAAGAATCAGGGAAAGTATCGGTTGAATAGATATGGTTGAACAGGTTGAGAAGGTCATTTGAAGCGGCAACTGGTAGGTGTTTCAAGAATTGATTGTGTATTCCATCAATCCCTGGTGCTGTGTCTCTTTCGCACGTTATCGCGTTCTCCAACTCCCATACACTAAACGGCATGTTATACACCTCGTTGTTCGCAGAAGAGAAATCTAATCTTCTACATACTGCAGCACGTTTGTGTATCTGGAACGATGCCGAGTAGTGGTGAGAGCTAGAGACGTCCGAGAAATAGGACCCGATAACATTAGCTATTTCCTGTGGCTCAGTAATTAGACTACCATCCTTGTTCAACCCAGATATACAAGATGATTTGAATTTGCCGTCTATCTTCCTCACTCTATTCCACACCTTGGTGAGGGGTGTGTGAGCATTAATGGATGAGATGTAAGAATTCCATGAGGCTTTTTTCGAAGTCTTAATGATGAAACGAGCCCTTGCTCGGAGTTTCCGGAATGCCATAAGGTTGATATTGGTTGGGTATTTCCGGAAAATTCGAAGGGCTTGTTTCCTCTTACGGATCGCCACCTTACATTCTCGTTCCACCAGGTAACAGGTATGTGGCGTTGGTTGGTCGACGTAAGAGGAATGCTGTCTTTCGCGGCGGCAATAATCACCTCTGTCACATGCTCAGTCCTACTATCAGTATCATGGATGTTATTCGAGTTCTTCAAATCAACACACTTTGTGAAAAGGCTCCAGTTCACGCGGCGCAAGTTCCACTGCGCACACCGCAAGGGCCGTTGATGGGAATCTACTCTCAAGATGAGTGGGTAGTGGTCGCTACCACACAGATCTGAGTGAACGGAGAAATTGAAAAGAGGTGCGACAGATGGGGTGCAGACACAAAGATCGATCGCTGAAAACGTACCGTTGAAAGCATTAAACCTTGTTTTCTCTCCATTGTTGAGAATAATCAAGTCGTTGTCGTTGAAAAATTGCTCAAAAAGGCGTCCTCTGCCGTTACTATCCACCATTGTGTCACCCCACAAGTTATTGTGGGCATTTAGGTCACCTAGAATAACATAGGGACGTGGAAGCTGTGACACAAGGTTATCCAGATTTATTCTAGTAACTGGAGCCCATTCAGGTAAGTAAATATTACAGAAGGTAACAGGCTGAGGAAGAGCAATTCTGACTGCCACTGCCTGTAGTGGTGTTGTTAGCGGCAGTGGACTTACGTGACAGCTGTCGTGGACAGCTGTGGCTACTCCCCCATGGGCTCTGTTACCTGTCAAGTCATCGAAACGATAGAAACTATAATTACGTATCAATGGAGAGTCACAAGGTTTGAAGTGCGTTTCTTGAAAAAAAGAAACATATCGGTTTAATGTTTGATGTCAATAGCTTGATTTCTTCTCTGTGCCTGTTGAAACCATTGCAGTTCCATTGTATTAGAGCCATTTTGTGTAGATGATGTTCTTGTTTACTTTGAATGTAGATAGAGTTACCTAAGACCAGCTTAGGTTACTACAGATTTCAAGTTCTTTTTAGATAAAAAGGATTTCCCCTCAGAGGATTTTGCGGGAATGCCGAGCTCTGCGGCTACATCCTTTCTTGCTCCTTGGGTACTTCCTCTGTTCCTTCGTTTTCGTTTGGGGGGTGTGAATCCCCGGGTGTCGGGCACAGCACCCGACGCCGGTCGCTCAGTGATGTCGGATGAAGCGCCCGACACAGGAGATTCATCTTCATCCTCACTTCCTGTCACCATTATTTCCTCTACGGTTTCAGCCTCAGCTTCCGGAGTGAATTTACCTTTCAATAGTTTCACCAGATCATGTACCTCGTTCTGTAACTTGTCAATTTTGAGGTTTTGTGACGATACTAACTCTTCCATTCTCTTCTGCTGTTCGATCAGTTTCTTGTTTTCAGCCTTCAAAGTGAGTATTTCTTGCGATTCCTGGGACGTTGTTTTATTAGCTGCGGCTTCGGCAGAAGAAGATGTAAGGGCAGAGATAGGAAAGAGATTTCTATATTTCTGTCGAGCATCTTGATAAGTCATTTTATCGACAGTTTTGAACTCACTGATCTTCCTCTCTTCTAACCACTTACTGCAGGCCTTTGAAGACGCCGCATGTCCACCGTTGCAATTGATGCAACGAGGGCCGGACACGCAAGGCGTTTCGTCGTGCTTCTCAAGGCCGCAGTTCGGGCAGATAGGTTTAGATTTGCAGAAAGCTTGGCCATGTCCAAAGCGTTGACAGATGAAACATCGAGTTGGATTTGGAATGTACGGTCTAACAAGTATACTGTTGTAGCCAGCTATCAATTTTGTTGGAACGGTACCAGTAGAAAAAGTCAAAATAAGTGTGGCTGTGGGTACATCCTTTCCATCAACTCGTCGGGTAATACCGTAAACATCCGTAACATTTTGACCAACGAGTTCAGATTTAATCTCTTCAACGTCACAGCATAAAAGGTCATTGCAAGTAATCACTCCCTTAGAAGAATTAAGGAAGGGATGAGGACTGACTAGGATGGGGAATAAATTTGCAAAGCTGGTGGTCTTCAAAAGCAGTTGTGATTGAATATCGCTGTCTGTTTCTACAAGCAGGAGAGTTCTATTCCTAACTTTCGTGACTTTGCGAACAGTACCAGCAAGACCTCGAATAGCTTTCTCGATAGCAAAAGGTGACACGTCATGAAAGGCTTTACCATCGGAACGTTCTATTTGCAAAAATCTAGGACTAGCTGGTTTGCTTGATTCTAGATTCTGAAGAACTTGTTCTTTCGTACATTTATAATCTCTAAGAGATCGAATTCTTTTTTCTGGGGGGGGAATTGAGGGGAAATTAAGTGTATTCATATTTGGACCCACGAGTAGCTAGGGAAATAAATGTCCGCTCCCACAGAGCCCCGCTTGTGGGAGTGAGGCTAGAGTAAAACTGAAGTTCACCATGTGTCCAGAGTTTATCGTTTGGAACTACTTTATCCCGTAGTCATTCAGCCCTTTAGCACGATTAATTACACCATTGGCTTGGGTTCATATCCTTGTTCACAGCGAGATCGTCAATATTGTCGTGGGTTTGAGTGGTCACGAGGAGTCGGCACGAAGATAAGAATGAAGACAAGTCCAGGAAAGAGAGAACACAGAGTAGCAAAGATCATGGAAGAGGGTGATAATGATGAATGATTGCACGAGAACTCCTTATGACCGCTCTGGTCACCGAAATGGGCACCCACTCGACCGACGGTCCGAACTTAGTCTGGACCCTCACCCCAGACCTTATCGCCATGGGTGACCCTGCTGGAAGCAAATAAATTGCTTCCGACGATAGCTCTGGGGATCACGGGGCCACGCAAGCCCCCACACCACGTCAAGGTGTTCGGATCCTTTGAGGGGGATATATATATATATTTATGAATGAATTTTCATAAATATATATATTTATGAATGAATATTAGGGTTTTCCCCCTCAAAGGATCCGAACACCTTGACGTGGTGTGGGGGCTTGCGTGGCCCCGTGATCCCCAGAGCTATCGTCGGAAGCAATTTATTTGCTTCCAGCAGGGTCACCCATGGCGATAAGGTCTGGGGTGAGGGTCCAGACTAAGTTCTAACTAAGACTAAGACTAAGACTAACGATCTGCATCGTTGTTTGCGTGAGACGATGAAGTCGTCGTGTTACCAGTATCATTTTTCAAAATGCCCCAATTAGGACATATACATGTCTGATCAAGATGACGTTGTTTGTGCAATCATCTTCTTCCAGTATACTACTTTTTGACATTTGATACTTATTCTTGATGTCGATCTCTTGGGGTAGACATCAGGAATATTTTAAACCTAACCATATTTCAACATATATTCATTATGGTTTGTCGTTCCTCCACTCTTATTTGAGTGCGAGTTTGAACTGAGAACAAGTAGTAAAACGTTCTCATCCTAGTCCCATGGGTGGGACCCTTTACAGCACACACATGTTCGGTTTTTACAAATTAGTGTATAACTTCTCTAGACACTTTAGACATAGTTTAGTCTTAGTTTAATATATATTGAGGTTCTCTCATCTAAATTTCACTTCCACATTCATATCATCTAAATTTCACTTCCACATTTATATCACACTTTTCACCTTTTGTTGCAACTTATTTTAACAGGCGCTAAATGACCTCGCTGTCGATGCGCCTCAAAACCCTAATATTCATTCATTCATTAGGGTTTTAAGGCTTATCGACAGCGAGGTCATTTAGCGCCTGTCAAAATAAATTGAAACAAAAGGTGAAAAGTGTGATATGAAGGTGGAAGTGAAATTTAGATGAGAACACCTCAATATATACTAAACTGAGACTAAACTATGTCTAAAGTGTCTAAAGACGTTATACACTAATTTCTTCCACTCCTATTTGAGGGGGAGTTTGAACTGAGAACAAGTAATAAAACGTTCTCATCCTAGTCCCATGGGTGTGACCCTTTACAGCACACACATGTTCGGTTTTAACAAATTAGTGTATAACGTCTTTAGACAATGTAGACATAGTTTAGTCTTAGTCTTAGTTTGATGTATTTAGGTGTTCTCATCAAAATTTCACTTCCACCTTTATATCACACTTCCCAACTTTTGTTGCAACATATTTCGACAGGCGCTAAATGACCTCGCTGTCGATGCGCCTCAAAACTCTAATATTCATTCATTCATGAATGAACATTAGGGTTTTGAGGCGCATCAACAGCGAGGTCATTTAGCACCTGTCAAAATAAGTTGCTGAACCAAAAAGTAAAAAGTGTTATATGAAGGTGCAAGTGAAATTTAGATGAGAACACCATGTGAACCTAAGACTAAACTATTACTAAATACGTTATACACTAATTTGTTAAAACCGAACATGTGTGTGCTGTAAAGGGTCACACCCATGGGACTAGGATGAGAACGTTTTACTACTTGTTCTCAGTTCAAACTCGCACTCAAATAAGAGTGGAGGAACGACAACCATAATGAATATATGTTGAAATATGGTTAGGTTTAAAATATTCCTGATGTCTACCCCAAGAGATCGACATCAAGAATAAGTATCAAATGTCAAAAAGTAGTATACTGGAAGAAGATGATTGCACAAACAACGTCATCTCCCCCTCAAAGGATCCGAACACCTTGACGTGGTGTGGGGGCTTGCGTGGCCCCGTGATCCCCAGAGCTATCGTCGGAAGCAATTTATTTGCTTCCAGCAGGGTCACCCATGGCGATAAGGTCTGGGGTGAGGGTCCAGACTAAGTTCGGACCGTCGGTCGAGTGGGTGCCCATTTCGGTGACCAGAGCGGTCATAAGGAGTTCTCGTGCAATCATTCATCATTATCACCCTCTTCCATGATCTTTGCTACTCTGTGTTCTCTCTTTCCTAGACTTGTCTTCATTCTTATCTTCGTGCCGACTCCTCGTGACCACTCACACCCACGACAATATTGACGATCTCGCTGTGAACAAGGATATGAACCCAAGCCAATGGTGTAATTAATCGTGCTAAAGGGCTGAATGACTACGGGATAAAGTAGTTCCAAACGATAAACTCTGGACACATGGTGAACTTCAGTTTCACTCTAGCCTTACTCCCACAAGCGGGGCTCTGTGGGAGCGGACATTTATTTCCCTAGCTACTCGTGGGTCCAAATATGAATACACTTAATTTCCCCTCAATTCCCCCCCCAAAAAAAAGAATTCGATCTCTTAGAGATTATAAATGTACGAAAGAACAAGTTCTTCAGAATCTAGAATCAAGCAAACCAGCTAGTCCTAGATTTTTGCAAATAGAACGTCCCGATGGTAAAACCTTTCATGACGTGTCACCTTTTGCTATCGAGAAAGCTATTCGAGGTCTTGCTGGTACTGTTCGCAAAGTCACGAAAGTTAGGAATATAACTCTCCTGCTTGTAGAAACAGACAGCGATATTCAATCACAACTGCTTTTGAAGACCACCAGCTTTGCAAATTTATTCCCCATCCTAGTCAGTCCTCATCCCTTCCTTAATTCTTCTAAGGGAGTGATTACTTGCAATGACCTTTTATGCTGTGACGTTGAAGAGATTAAATCTGAACTCGCTGGTCAAAATGTTACGGATGTTTACCGTATCACCCGACGAGTTGATGGAAAGGATGTACCGACAGCCACACTTATTTTGACTCTTTCTACCGGTACCGTTCCAACAAAATTGGTAGCTGGCTACAACAGTATACTTGTTAGACCGTACATTCCAAATCCAACTCGATGTTTCATCTGTCAACGCTTTGGACATGGCCAAGCTTTCTGCAAATCTAAACCCATCTGCCCGAACTGCGGCCTTGAGAAGCACGACGAAACGCCTTGCGTGTCCGGCCCTCGTTGCATCAATTGCAACGGTGGACATGCGGCGTCTTCAAAGGCCTGCAGTAAGTGGTTAGAAGAGAGGAAGATCAGTGAGTTCAAAACTGTCGATAAAATGACTTATCAAGATGCTCGACAGAAATATAGAAATCTCTTTCCTATCTCTGCCCTACCATCTTCTTTTGCCAAAGCCGCAGCTAATAAAACAACAACCCAGGAATCGCAAGAAATACTCACTTTGAAGGCTGAAAACAAGAAACTGATCGAACAGCAGAAGAGAATGGAAGAGTTAGTATCGTCACAAAACCTCAAAATTGACAAGTTACAGAACGAGGTACATGATCTGGTAAAACTATTGAAAGGTAAATTCACTCCGGAAGCTGAGGCTGAAACCGTAGAGGAAATAATGGTGACAGGAAGTGAGGATGAAGATGAATCTCCTGTGTCGGGCGTTTCATCCGACATCACTGAGCGACCGGCGTCGGGTGCTGTGCCCGACACCCGGGGATTCACACCCCCCAAACAAAAACGAAGGAACAGAGGAAGTACCCAAGGAGCAAGAAAGGATGTAGCCGCAGAGCTCGGCATTCCCGCAAAATCCTCTGAGGGGAAATCCTTTCATCTAAAAAGAACTTGAAATCTGTAGTAACCTAAGCTGGTCTTAGGTAACTCTATCTACATTTAAAGTAAACAAGAACATCATCTACACAAAATGGCTCTAATACAATGAAACTGCAATGGTTTCAACAGGCACAGAGAAGAAATCAAGCTATTGACATCAAACATTAAACCGATATGTTTCTTTCTTCAAGAAACGCACTTCAAACCTTGTGACTCTCTATTGATACCTAATTATAGTTTCTATCGTTTCGATGACTTGACAGGTAACAGAGCCCATGGGGGAGTAGCCACAGCTGTCCACGACAGCTGTCACGTAAGTCCACTGCCGCTAACAACACCACTACAGGCAGTGGCAGTCAGAATTGCTCTTCCTCAGCCTGTTACCTTCTGTAATATTTACTTACCTGAATGGGCTCCAGTTACTAGAATAAATCTGGATAACCTTGTGTCACAGCTCCCACGTCCCCATGTTATTTTAGGTGACCTAAATGCCCACAATAACTTGTGGGGTGACACAATGGTGGATAGTAACGGCAGAGGACGCCTTTTTGAGCAATTTTTCAACGACAACGACTTGATTATTCTCAACAATGGAGAGAAAACAAGGTTTAATGCTTTTAACGGTATGTTTTCAGCGATCGATCTTCGTGTCTGCACCCCATCTGTCGCACCTCTTTTCAATTTCTCCGTTCACTCAGATCTGTGTGGTAGCGACCACTACCCACTCATCTTGAGAGTAGATTCTCATCAACGGCCCTTGCGGTGTGCGCAGTGGAACTTGCGCCGCGCGAACTGGAGCCTTTTCACAAAGTGTGTTGATTTGAAGAACTCGAATAACATACATGATACTGATAGTAGGACTGAGCATGTGACAGAGGTGATTATTGCCGCCGCGAAAGAGAGCATTCCTCTTACGTCGACCAACCAACGCCACATACCTGTTCCCTGGTGGAACGAGGAATGTAAGGTGGCGATCCGTAAGAGGAAACAAGCCCTTCGAATTTTCCGGAAATACCCAACCAATATCAACCTAATGGCATTCCGGAAACTCCGAGCAAGGGCTCGTTTCATCATTAAGACTTCGAAAAAAGCCTCATGGAATTCTTACATCTCATCCATTAATGCTCACACACCCCTCACCAAGGTGTGGAATAGAGTGAGGAAGATAGACGGCAAATTCAAATCATCTTGTATATCTGGGTTGAACAAGGATGGTAGTCTAATTACTGAGCCACAGGAAATAGCTAATGTTATCGGGTCCTATTTCTCGGACGTCTCTAGCTCTCACCACTACTCGGCATCGTTCCAGATACACAAACGTGCTGCAGAATGTAGAAGATTAGATTTCTCTTCTGCGAACAACGAGGTGTATAACATGCCGTTTAGTGTATGGGAGTTGGAGAACGCGATAACGTGCGCAAGAGACACAGCACCAGGGATTGATGGAATACACAATCAATTCTTGAAACACCTACCAGTTGCCGCTTCAAATGACCTTCTCAACCTGTTCAACCATATCTATTCAACCGATACTTTCCCTGATTCTTGGAGACAAGCTATCCAGGTACCGATCTTGAAACCATCTAAGGATAAGCATTCACCATCAAGCTATAGACCTATATCACTGACCAGCTGTATGTGTAAAGTGATGGAAAGGATGTTGAACAACCGCCTCGTTTGGTGGTTGGAACGAAAAAACCTCCTTTGCACAGTACAGTCTGGATTCAGAAAAAATAGAAATACTTTGGATCATCTTATTCGTATGGAAAGCTTCATACAAGAAGCTTTTCTTACGAAGCAGGAAGTGATAGCTGTATTTTTCGACCTCGAGAAGGCATTCGATACTACCTGGCGCTTTAACATATTGAAAACCTTATCACAATGGGGTTTCAGAGGCCATCTTCCTAATTTTGTCTGTAATTTCATGACCAACCGACGTTTCAAGGTACGAGTTGGTAATGTGTTGTCGGATGATTTCATCCAAGAGAACGGTGTACCACAGGGTTCTGTCCTCAGTGTTACTTTGTTCGCCATCGCTATAAATGGTATTGTTCGAAGCGTTCCATCTTCTATCACTTCTTCCTTATTTGTCGACGACTTGGCTATATTCAGTAAGTCAGCGAGAAGTACAACGGCCTCTCGCCAAATCCAACTCGCAATTAGGAAACTGGAAGCATAGGAAGATGAAACTGGGTTCAGGTTTTCTACATCAAAATCAACGTGCATGCGTTTCTCTCGTCTGAGAGGCCTGCACCCTGACCCAGATATATATCTCCGTAGAGAACTCCTTCCATTCGCAGAATCGACCAAGTTCCTTGGGCTGACGTTTGACGTGAAGTTGAAATAAATTATTCTGCAGGAAGCATCATCCCACCTACCAATCAGTTATCAATCCTAGATTTCATGCTCTCTATGAATCGAAACCATCTGCCACCATACCAACTGGAATTCGTTTGAATCATATTTTGATCGAAGAGTCATTTGTATACCCTCGAGTCTATCAAATCCAATTCAGTGATACCGCCCCTTGGTTGGCTCCACGTCCGGAGTGCTTGATGAACTTGTCATCAAGTACGAAGACAAGCACGAGTGCAGAAGAGTATAAGCAAAAATACCTAGAGTTCTGCACACTCTACCCCGGACATATTAGATACTACACGGACGGATCGAAACTGAACGGCAAAGTTGGCTGCGCATTCGTCAGCGAATCCTCCACTGTTAGTTTTAGATTAGGTTCGATGAGTAGCGTTTATACAGCCGAGTTGTTTGCAATTGTCACCTCTCTACAGCACATTCAACGACGATCTGAGAAGTGCTTCCTGATCTGTTCCGATGCTTTGAGTGCACTCCAAGCCCTTACTCAGATCTTTCCAACTCACCATCTGGTCCAGAAAGTGCAGACACTCCTGACCGCCCTTGCCTCGCAGGATGTCAGTGTAGTGTTCTGCTGGGTACCTGGACACGTGGGGATTGGTGGTAATGAGTCAGCGGACAGGGCTGCCAAAGAAGCGACGGAGAAAGAAGATATTGATAACCCGAGAGTACCTTTCAATGATTTCAAGGCGTATTTCAAACTACTTTTCAAATCTCGTTTCCAAAAAGAGTGGGACAGGGAGACCAACAACAAGCTGAAAGAGATTAAGCCAACTGTTAGTGCTTGGGAATCTTCAATCCGAGGTTCACGGAGGGAGGAAGTAGTTCTCACTCGTCTGCGAGTGGGACACACACTTTTAACCCATTCCTATCTCTTCACCCCCGATAAAATCGTCCCTAGATGTGAGATTTGTAACGAGATCTTAACTGTTCGACACATATTACTCGAGTGTCAGAAATATACTGCTCTGAGGAGACAGCTTCGTATGGAAGACACAATGTCAAAGATTTTAGGGAATAATTCAAAATCGATAGATACCATATTCAGCTTCCTAAGATTATCGAAGCTATTGGATCTCATTTGACATGCTCGTGGATCTGCGTTAGACGATAAAGTCGTCTTTTTACCAGTATCATTTTTCAAACTGCCCGAATCAGGACATTTCCATGTCCGTTCAAGATGACGTTGTTTGTGCAATCATCTTTCACCAATGTACTGCTTTTTGACATTTGATACTTATTCTTGATGCCGATCTCTTGGGATAGACATCAGGAGTATTTTAAATCAAACCATATTCCACCATATATCTATTATGGTTTGTCGTTCCTCTACTCCTATTTGAGGGGGAGTTTGAACTGAGAACAAGTAATAAAACGTTCTCATCCTAGTGCCATGGGTGTGACCCTTTACAGCACACACATGTTTGGTTCTAACAAATTAGTGTATAACGTCTTTAGACACTGTAGACATAGTTTAGTCTTAGTCTTAGTTTAATGTATTTAGGTGTACTCATCAAAATTTCACT
Source organism: Brachyptera risi (assembly GCA_964007535.1). Classification (NCBI taxonomy): domain Eukaryota; kingdom Metazoa; phylum Arthropoda; class Insecta; order Plecoptera; family Taeniopterygidae; genus Brachyptera; species Brachyptera risi. The sequence goes on from OZ023335.1 coordinate 7,531,536, forward strand.
TCCACCTTTATATCACACTTTTCACCTTTTGTTGCAACATATTTCGACAGGCGCTAAATGACCTCGCTGTCGATGCGCCTTAAAACTCTAATATTCATTCATTATTAGGAAACTGGAAGCATGGGAAGATGAAACTGGGTTCAGGTTTTCTACATCAAAATCAACGTGCATGCGTTTCTCTCGTCTGAGAGGCCTGCACCCTGACCCAGATATATATCTCCGTAGAGAACTTCTCCCATTCGCAGAATCGACAAAGTTCCTAGGGCTGACGTTTGACGTGAAGTTGAACTGGAAATCTCACATTTCGCAACTCAGAACCAAGTGCTTCAAATCACTCAACCTTCTCCGTTATCTCAGTGGTACCAAATGGGGAGCGGATCGCATCACAATGCTGCGGCTTTACCGCGCATTAATACGTTCCAAATTGGATTATGGTAGTGTTGTGTACGACTCGGCACGAGAGAGCTACGTGAAGCCACTCAATACAGTTCACAACACGGGCATCCGACTGGCCATAGGAGCACTCCGTACCAGTCGGGTGGAGAGCCTGTATTGCGAGGCTGGTGAGCCCTCGTTGAAGAGTCGGCGTGCATATCTACTTTGCTCATACGCTTCGAAATTATTCTGCAGTAAGCATCATCCCACCTACCAATCAGTTATCAATCCTAGATTTCATGCTCTCTATGAATCGAAACCATTCGCCACCATACCAACTGGAATTCGATTGAATCATATTTTGGTCGAAGAGTCATTTGTATACCCTCGAGTCTATCCAATTCAATTCAGTGATTCCGCCCCTTGGTTGGCTCCACGTCCGGAGTGCTTGATGAACTTGTCATCAAGTACGAAGGCAAGCACGAGTGCGGAAGAGTATAAGCAAAAATACCTAGAGCTCTGCACACACTACCCCGGACATATTAGATACTACACGGACGGATCAAAACTGAACGGCAAAGTTGGCTGCGCATTCGTTAGCGAATCCTCCACTGTTAGTTTTAGTTTAGGTTCAATGAGTAGCGTTTATACAGCCGAGTTGTTTGCAATTGTCACCTCTCTACAGCACATTCAACAATGATCTGAGAAGTGCTTCCTGATCTGTTCCGATTCTTTGAGTGCACTCCAGGCCCTAACTCAGATCTTTCCAACTCACCATCTGGTCCAGAAAGTGCAGACACTCCTGACCGCCCTTGCCTCGCAGGATGTCAGTGTAGTGTTCTGCTGGGTACCTGGACACGTGGGGATTGGTGGTAATGAGTTGGCGGACACGGCTGCCAAAGAAGCGACGGAGAAAGAAGATATTGATAACCCGAGAGTACCTTTCAATGATTTCAAGGCGTATTTCAAACTACTTTTCAAATCTCGTTTCCAAAAAGAGTGGGACAGGGAGACCAACAACAAGCTGAAAAAAATAAAGCCTACTGTTAGTGCTTGGGAATCTTCAATCCGAGGTTCACGGAGGGAGGAAGTGGTTCTCACTCGTCTGCGAGTGAGACACACACTTTTAACTCATTCCTATCTTTTCACCCTCGAAAAAATCGTCCCCAGATGTGAGATTTGTAACGAGATTTTAACTGTTCGACACATATTACTCGAGTGCCAGAAATATACTGCTCTGAGGAGACAGCTTCGTATGGAAGACACAATGCCAAAGATTTTAGGGAATAATTCAAAATCGATAGATACCATATTCAGCTTTCTAAGATTATCGAACCTATTGGATCTCATTTGACATGTTCGTGGATCTGCATCGTTGTTTGCGTGAGACGATGAAGTCGTCGTGTTACCTGTATCATTTTTCAAACTGCCTCAATTAGGACATATACATGTCTGATCAAGATGACGTTGTTTGTGCAATCATCTTCTTCCAGTATACTACTTTTTGACATTTGATACTTATTCTTGATGTCGATCTCTTGGGATAGACGTCAGTAATATTTTAAACCTAACCATATTTCAACATATATTCATTATGGTTTGTCGTTCCTCCACCCTTATTTGAGTGCGAGTTTGAACTGAGAACAAGTAGTAAAACGTTCTCATCCTAGTCCCATGGGTGTGACCCTTTACAGCACACACATGTTCGGTTTTAACAAATTAGTGTATAACGTCTTTAGACACTTTAGACATAGTTTAGTATTAGTTTAATATATATTGAGGTTCTCTCATCTAAATTACACTTCCACATTTATATCACACTTTTCACCTTTTGTTGCAACTTATTTTGACAGGCGCTAAATGACCTCGCTGTCGATGCGCCTCAAAACCCTAATATTCATTCATTCATTCTATCACTTCTTCCTTATTTGTAGACGACTTGGCTATATTCAGTCAGTCAGCAAGAAGTGCAACGGCCTCTCGCCAAATCCAACCTGCAATTAGGAAACTGGAAGCATGGGAAGATGAAACTGGGTTCAGGTTTTCTACATCAAAATCAACGTGCATGCGTTTCTCTCATCTGAGGGCTGCACCCTGACCCAGATATATATCTTCGTAGAGAACTCCTTCCATTCGCAGAATCGACAAAGTTCCTCGGGCTGACGTTTGACGTGAAGTTGAACTGGAAATCTCACATTTCGCAACTCAAAATCAAGTGCTTCAAGTCACTCAACCTTCTCCTTTATCTTAGTGGTACCAAATGGGGAGCGGATTGCACCACGATGCTTCGGCTTTAAAGAGCACTTATACGTTCCAAATTGGATTATGGTAGTGTTGTGTACGACTCGGCACGAGAGAGCTACGTAAAGCCACTCAATACAGTTCACAACACAGGCATCCGACTGGCCATAAGAGCACTCCGTACCAGTCGGGTGGAGTGCCTGTATTGTGAGGCTGGTGAGCCCTCGTTGAAGAGTCGACGTGCATATCTTCTTTGCTCATACGCTTCGAAATTATTTTGCTGTAGGCGTCATCTTACCTACCAATCAGTTATCAATATTAGATTTCATGCTCTCTATGAATCGAAACCATTCGCCACCATACCAACTGGGATTCGTTTGAATCATATTTTGGTCGAAGAGTCATTTGTATACCCTCGAGTCTATCCAATTCAATTTAGTGATACCGCCCCTTGGTTGGCTCCACGTCCGGAGTGCTTGATGAACTTGTCATCAAGTACGAAGGCAAGCACGAGTGCAGAAGAGTATAAGCAAAAATACCTAGAGCTCTGCACACACTACTCCGGACATGTAAAATACTACACAGACGGATCAAAACTGAACGGCAAAGTTGGCTGCGCATTCGTTAGCGAATCCTCCACTGTTAGTTTTAGATCAGGTTCGATGAGTAGCGTATATACAGCCGAGTTGTTTGCAATTGCCACCTCTCTACAGCAAATTCAACAACGGCCTGATAAGTGCTTCCTGATCTGTTCCGATTCTTTGAGTGCACTCCAAGCCTTGACTCAGATCTTTCCAACTCACCTTCCAGTCCAGATATTGCAGACACTCCTGACCGCCCTTGCCTCGCAGGATGTCAGTGTAGTGTTCTGCTGGGTACCTGGACACGTGGGGATTGGTGGTAATGAGTCAGCGGACAGTGCTGCCAGAGAAGCGACGGAGAAAGAAGATATTGATAACCCGAGAGTACCTTTCAATGATTTCAAGGCGTATTTCAAACTACTTTTCATCATTCCAAAGAATGGGACAGGGAGACCAACAACAAGCTGAAAGAAATAAAGCCTACTGTTAGTGCTTGGGAATCTTCAATCCGAGGTTCACGGAGGGAGGAAGTGGTTCTCACTCGTCTGCGAGTGGGACACACACTTTTAACCCATTCCTATCTCTTCACCCCCGATAAAATCGTCCCTAGATGTGAGATTTGTAACGAGATTTTAACTGTTCGACACATATTACTCGAGTGTCAGAAATATACTGCTCTGAGGAGACAGTTTCGTATGGAAGACACAATGCCAGAGATTTTAGGGAATAATTCAAAATCGATAGATACCATATTCAGCTTTCTAAGATTATCGAAGCTTTTGTATTTCATTTGACATGCTCGTGGATCTGCGTTAGACGATAAAGTCGTCTTGTTACCAGTATCATTTTTCAAACTGCCCGATTTTGGACATTTCCATGTCCGTCCAAGATGACGTGGTTTGTGCAGTCATCTTTCACCAGTGTACTGCTTTTTGACATTCGATATTTATTCTTGATGCCCATCTCTTGGGATAGACATCAGGAATATTGTAAATCAAACCATATCCCAACATATATCTGTTATGTTTTGTCGTTCCTCCACTCCTATTTGAGGGGGAGTTTGAACTGAGAACAAGTAATAAAACGTTCTCATCCTAGTCACATGGGTGTGACCCTTTACAGCACACACATGTTTGGTTTCAACGAATTTGTGTATAACGTCTTTAGACACTTTAGACATAGTTTAGTATTAGTCTTAGTCTAATGTATTTAGGTGTTCTCATCAAAATTTCACTTCCACCTTCATATCACACTTTCCACCTTTTGTTGCAACTTATTTCGACAGGCGCTAAATGACCTCGCTGTCAATGCGCCTTAAAACTCTAATATTCATTCATTCAAAAACAATTTGTTGTCAGAGTATAAACCTTGATAAGTTGAGGTGATTTGTTGAAGTGTGTTGAACTAGTATACCCTGGGCTCTTCGTGACTATTGACAAATAACGTTTTTGGCTGAAGAAATCATTTTTTCGAAATGTGTTGTGATTATGGACTTGTGTGTATCAGTTTAAAATTGTAATTCCCGTTCTTGTACTCAGTTTGTTGTGATAATTGCCTTGACAGTGCACAACACTGTTGAAAATTAAGCGTAAACATGAGAAGTATCTTTGTGAAAAAAAACAATAGTTAGGGGGCCCATTTATGAATTTTCAAAATGAATGAAAAAACGTATTCATCATTTCATTTGTCTATATGATCACTGATTCAATTCCATTACGATATACAAACAACCCAATTCAGTATATTTTGTATCTTTAAATACTATATCTACTCAATAATTAATGAAGGATCTTGACAAATTTTATATGGCAAATATATTGTTGAGGATAGGTCCATTATTATTTCATTTTCCAGAGTCACACCAATACATGATATTCGTCCCTATAGAGATTATTATATTGCTAAGGTAATGTCACAAGGAATGCATATATTTGTAGTCCTAACATAAACAGTTAACTGTCCAGACTTTAATGTCAAACGTGGAATAACACGTTATCTATCTAGCTGGACGAGAACACATTCGAATGCCGCGAGAAAGTCAAACCAAGCCGCATAGGTTGCGCTAGTGTCCCTGTTCGCCACCGACTCAACGTTATAGGTTTGGGAGTTTCTAGTATTATAACCGAAGGTTATATATTAAAGTATTTGATATTATGGTTTGTCTTTCCTCCACTCCTATTTAAGCGCGAGTTTGAACTGAGAACAAGTAGTAAAACGTTCTCATTCCAGTCCCATGGGTGTGACCCTTCACAGCACACACATGTTCGGTTTTAACAAATCAGTGTATAACGTTTTAGTGAATAATTTTTTGTCAGTTCCATATATTGAGGTGTTCGCATCCAAACTTCACTTGCACTTCAATTTGACACCTCTCACCTGGTTATCCAGCAACTCATTCGGCAGGCACTGAATGACCTCGCTGTCGATGCGCGTTGAAACCCCAATACTCATTCATCCAATATCCATTGTGACTCAGACCTCACTAATGCACTTTATTCTCCCATGCCATATTTGATGAATCCATTGATATTATAGAATAACAATTGCCCAACTTGAGCTCTTTGGCTTCTTACGCGGGCTCATTTGTCTTATCATTATTATTATCATCATCTGTACGGTTGTTGCTTCGTTTGACTACGATATTCTTCTCCATTTCCTTTTGCACCTCTCTTCACAATATGCACAGAGTGGAAACAGAGTGAAACAATCATTTTCTTCCAATCATATCAGTACTAGTCAAACGCGAAATATGCGTTGTAAGATGAGCGAGATATCTGAATAAGGTATAAAAGTCCTTGAAGTAGTTGTACCCTTGCTACTTTATCGACTCTGGTATTCTACACACCTTGATATCTGAATAAGCTATAAAAGTCGTTTAAGTAGTTCTAGTCTTGCCACTTCATTGACTCTGGTATTCTACACACCTTGACAGATATAAAAAATACTTCATTGATGAGCGTAGCGAAGTCTCCATCCCACTCTTATAGGGCTTTGTCTGTGTTTTTTTTTTTTTTTTTTTTGTAAGCACTCCACACGTCACAAGGGTTGACTGATCAACATGAAACTTTTTTTGTGCACGCAAACTCATCCAACTTAGAACTGTATAGTTTTTGGGATGAATCGGTCGGATCGATTTTAAGAATCATCATCTCGAAGTTTCTAAAAACCCCATAAGATTTGGCAGAGCGGAAAATGTTGATAATTAAAATCTCTCCAAATGGGATGAAATTTTCTCTAAGTGTATACATGGATTTTACACATTATTACGATTTTTCAAGCAATTCTGATCAGTCGTTTTGAAGAAAAAGAATAAAATGACTGTTAATATTCATAAAATATACTATCATAATAATTGTGACAGAATTAAGTTGTCGAGATTCACTGCTTTCTAGATTCAAGAGTTGACCAACAATGAAGTATTTTTTATATGCGTCAAGGTGTGTAGAGTACCAGAGTCAATGAAGTGGCAAGAGTAGAACTTCCTTAACGACTTTAATAGCTTATTCAGATATCAAGGTGTGTAGAATACCTGAGTCGATAAAGTAGCAAGGGTAAAACTACTTCACGGACTTTTATACCCTATTCAGATATCTCGCTCATCTTACAACGCATATTTCGCGTTTTACTAGTTATTGGTCAACTCTTGAATCCAGAAAGCAGTGAATCTCGACAACTTAATTCTGTCACAATTTTTATGATATATTCTATTAATATTATCAGTCATTTTATTTTCTTTCTTCACAACGACTGATCAGAATTGCTTAAAAAATCGTAATAATGTGTAAAATCCATGTATACACAATTAGAGAGAATTTCATTCCATTTGGAGAGATTTTATTTTTCAACATTTTCCACCCAGCCAAATCTTATGGGGTTTTTAGAAACTTTGAGATGATGATTCTCAAAATCGGTCCGACTGATTCATCCCAAAAACTATACAGTTCTAAGTTGGATGAGTTTGGGTCTACAAAAAAAGTTTCATGTTGATCAGTCAACCCCTGCGACCTGTGGAGTGCTTACAAAAAAAAACAAAAAAAAAACACACACAGACAAAGCCCTATAAGAGTGGGATGGAGACTTCGCTACGCTCATCAATTATCATACAACAGCAATATGGTGACCATATTCAGAAAAGGAAATTCCGTTGGATTTGAGAGTTACAGAATATTCAGGCAGGAATTATGGACATGAAATGGATGAATTTAACCGTATCATCAACTCTCTTCCCAATGATCAGAACCAGCTGATTCGTCATGCGCCCCGACGAAATGGAGGACTTCTTCGCGAACCAAGTTTTATTTCCTGTTCTCCATTCAATTTTTATTCGATTTGGGGTGAGGGTACAGACTAAGTTCGGACCGTCTCGGCCGAGTGGGTTCCTTTTGGTGACCGGAGTATACATAGGGAGTACTGTGCTTGCGTTGATATCTTCTCACTTCTATACTCACCTTTCATCTTCTTTCGAATCTCTTGTCATCTACATCTCTTTTTTCTTGTGGCTCCCTTTGTACACTTGAAACACTCACCTGCGTGTTTGCCATACGCGGTGACCTGTAGGTGGAAAAGACGATCCTGGCAGTTGAGGCGGAATATCATATAAAACTAGAGTAGCTAAAACACTTCTTTGGCTTCTGCTTCATCTAAAACAGGCGGCTGGGGGCTAATCCACCCCCAGTCAATTGACTAGCTCGTATACGTTAAAGCAGCAGCACGGATGCGATGTTGAACTAAGGAAATACAGGGATACTTGCTGTCTAACCCTAAGTCAGCCATGTAGGTCAAGTCGCTGTGTTTCCTGGACACTGAACTTCCTCTCGGCCAAACTTGGCGTCGAAGTTCGACGTCCCAGATTGGACTCCGTGGTGGGTGGGTCTCCAAGAGGTGGATGAGTTCATTAGATAAACAAAACCTTCATTAAACTGCTTAATAGATGACATATCATTGAGATCAGCCTGCCATAGATCGTCAATATATCCACTACATAATGATTCCGTGCAAACTTTTTGCGAGTGGATTTATGAAGAGTATAAACATCCTGACTCTGAATCCATTTCTGTACTAAATACAATGGAATTGATTTATTAGCTGCTCTCCATAACACAGTAGAGGAGAAGCCAGCAGGGTTTGAGGGACCATTATATATTCTCGATAAACCTTGTCAATTTTCACCTTCATTTAGCAAACTTGAAGTTGTTCCAGTTCGAATCACGCTTTCTTTTAACACTAGTACTTTTTGAGGGAGTAGTTGCTTGAAAGAAGTTGTTGTCAAGAATGAATCTCTGCGCCTGATATTCTTCATAAATGATTGTGGTATTTCGAGTTCAGCAAGAACACCCGCAAATTCAGGCCAACCTCGAGGATTCGTTTTTTTTTGGTTGCGCACAATGTCGGTAAGAAGGTCTGTGATTGAAGAACCAGGAATCTTGACCCTCTTTATTGTCACTCCCATAAGTATCTCAAGTTATCTATTTGGATGAAGCAAGCTTATCGTAGATTATTGAGACATGAATACTAATTTTCTTGGGTAGAGGTCCAATAGCTTCTTCTTTCGTTATTACTTATACCGTCTTTAGACACTTCGGACATAGTTCAGTCTTAGTTCAATGTATTGAGGTGTTCTCATCTAAATTTCACTTCCACCTTTATATAACACTTCTCACCTTTTGTTGCAACTCATTTCGAAAGGCGCTAAATGATCTCGCTGTCGATGCGTCTTGAAACTCTAATATTCATCCATTCATATTACAGAATTGTCATTATCGTCCATTTCATCTTTGCTATCGATGCTAAATGATATTGATAATGGTTTGCGTGCCATATCAATGAAATTTCAATATCTTTGTAATGTTTGGTTATATAAACGCTATTTCTCTGCATCAGAAATACGACTTGATTTAAGAATGTGTTTCATATCGTATGTCAAAGAAGACAGTGTATTAGATAAAGGATGAGAACCAGGATCTTGAAATCGCTTGACTATGGATGGATCCATCTCTAAAATCCGTGTCCTTTGTGTTTCATCATCATCATCAACTTCTTGTTCAGATTTGACAGAGATTGATATTGGTTTTCTTGATTCCTCGGCCATATATTGCTGTTTTTGCAACGATTGCTCATAGAGATGCAACGCTTCACTATCTGGAACGTTTTTATTAGATCTAAGATTTCTCTCTTGTTTAAAATCAACTTGAGATTTGGCATTCATTTCTTGGAGACGGTCTAGTTGAGCCGGATCAATCAGAAGCATCTTCCTAGTTCTCTCCATGATTACTCGGAGATGTTAGACAGAATACTTTCAAGAAGAGGTACTAGCAGCAAAGGTAAAATTGCTCCACCTGTCTGAACCTATAACCGTTTTTTAGTTTTCCAAGTGTCACCAGAACGAGCTATCTTACGCAAGACCTTCTTATGACGACGGAGTTTGATCTTCTGGAAATTATTTAAATGAACACGACCTTTTAATGTTCTGTATTGTCAGCACAAGCACATATGGAAAGAATCAAACCCTTGTCATTTGCTTTCAGTATTGATTTCCTCACACCCCCCTCAAAGGGTCCGAACACCTTGACGTGGTGTGGGGGCTTGCGTGGCCCCGTGATCCCCAGAGCTATCGTCGGAAGCAATTTATTTGCTTCCAGCAGGGTACCCATGGCGATAAGGTCTGGGGTGAGGGTCCAGACTAAGTTCGGACCGTCGGTCAAGTGGGTGCCCATTTCGGTGACCAGAGCGGTCATAAGGAGTTCTCGTGCAATCATTCATCATCATCACCCTCTTCCATGATCTTTGCTACTCTGTGTTCTCTCTTTCCTGGACTTGTCTTCATTCTTATCTTCGTGCCGACTCCTCGTGACCACTCACACCCACGACAATATTGACGATCTCGCTGTGAACAAGGATATGAACCCAAGCCAATGGTGTAATTAATCGTGCTAAAGGGCTGAATGACTACGGGATAAAGTAGTTCCAAACGATAAACTCTGGACACATGGTGAACTTCAGTTTTACTCTAGCCTTACTCCCACAAGCGGGGCTCTGTTGGAGCGGACATTCATTTCCCTAGCTACTCGTGGGTCCAAATATGAATACACTCAATTTTCCCTCAATTCCCCCCCCCCCCCCAAAAAAAGAATTCGATCTCTTAGAGATTATAAATGTACGAAAGAACAAGTTCTTCAGAATCTAGAATCAAGCAAACCAGCTAGTCCTAGATTTTTGCAAATAGAACGTTCCGATGGTAAAACCTTTCATGACGTGTCACCTTTTGCTATCGAGAAAGCTATTCGAGGTCTTGCTGGTACTGTTCGCAAAGTCACGAAAGTTAGGAATAGAACTCACCTGCTTGTAGAAACAGACAGCGATATTCAATCACAACTGCTTTTGAAGACCACCAGCTTTGCAAATTTATTTTCCATCCTAGTCAGTCCTCATCCCTTCCTTAATTCTTCTAAGGGAGTGATTACTTGCAATGACCTTTCATGCTGTGACGTTGAAGAGATTAAATCTGAACTCGCTGGTCAAAATGTTACGGATGTTTACCGTATTACCCGACGAGTTGATGGAAAGGATGTACCCACAGCCACACTTATTTTGACTTTTTCTACCGGTACCGTTCCAACAAAATTGGTAGCTGGCTACAACAGTATACTTGTTAGACCGTACATTCCAAATCCAACTCGATGTTTCATCTGTCAACGCTTTGGACATGGCCAAGCTTTCTGCAAATCTAAACCCATCTGCCCGAACTGCGGCCTTGAGAAGCACGACGAAACGCCTTGCGTGTCCGGCCCTCGTTGCATCAATTGCAACGGTGGACATGCGGCGTCTTCAAAGGCCTGCAGTAAGTGGTTAGAAGAGAGGAAGATCAGTGAGTTCAAAACTGTCGATAAAATGACTTATCAAGATGCTCGACAGAAATAAAGGAATCTCTTTCCTATCTCTGCCCTTCCATCTTTTTTTGCCAAAGCCGCAGCTAATAAAACAACGTCCCAGGAATCGCAAGGAATACTCACTTTGAAGGCTGAAAACAAGAAACTAATCGAACAGCAGAAGAGGATGGAAGAGTTAGTATCGTCACAAAACCTAAAAATTGACAAGTTACAGAACGAGGTACATGATCTGGTAAAACTATTGGAAGGTAAATTCACTCCGGAAGCTGAGGCTGAAACCGTAGAGGAAATAATGGTGACAGGAAGTGAGGATGAAGATGCATCTCCTGTGTCGGGCGTTTCATCCGAGATCACTGAGCGACCGGCGTCGGGTGCTGTGCCCGACACCCGGGGATTCACACCCCCCAAACAAAAACGAAGGAACAGAGGAAGTACCCAAGGAGCAAGAAAGGATGTAGCCGCAGAGCTCGGCATTCCCGCAAAATCCTCTGAGGGGAAATCCTTTTATCTAAAAAGAACTTGAAATCTGTAGTAACCTAAGCTGGTCTTAGGTGACTCTATCTACAGTAAAAGTGAACAAGAACATCATCTACACAAAATGGCTCTAATACAATGGAACTGCAATGGTTTCAACAGGCACAGAGAAGAAATCAAGCTATTGACATCAAACATTAAACCGATATGTTTCTTTGTTCAAGAAACGCACTGCAAACCTTGTGACTCTCCATTGATACGTAATTATAGTTTCTATCGTTCCGATGACTTGACAGGTAACAGAGCCCATGGGGGAGTAGCCACAGCTCTCCACGACAGCTGTCACGTGAGTCCACTGCCGCTAACAACACCACTACAGGCAGTGGCAGTCAGAATTGCTCTTCCTCAGCCTGTTACCTTCTGTAATATTTACTTACCTGAATGGGCTCCAGTTACTAGAATAAATCTGGATAACCTTGTGTCACAGCTCCCACGTCCCTATGTTATTCTAGGTGACCCAAATACCCACAATAACTTGTGGGGTGACACAATGGCGGATAGTAACGGCAGAGGACGCCTTTTTGAGCAATTTTTCAACGACAACGACTTGATTATTCTCAACAATGGAGAGAAAACAAGGTTCAATGCTTTCAACGGTATGTTTTCAGCGATCGATCTTTGTGTCTGCACCCCATCTGTCACAACTCTTTTCAATTTCTCCGTTCACTCAGATCTGTGTGGTAGCGACCACTACCCACTCATCTTGAGAGTAGATTCTCATCAACGGCCCTTGCGGTGTGCGCAGTGGAACTTGCGCCGCGCGAACTGGAGCCTTTTCACAAAGCGTGTTGATTTGAAGAACTCTAATAACATACATGATACTGATAGTAGGACTGAGCATGTGACAGAGGTGATTATTGCCGCCGCGAAAGAGAGCTTTCCTCTTACGTCGACCAACCAACGCCACATACCTGTTCCCTGGTGGAACGAGGAATGTAAGGTGGCGATCCGTAAGAGGAAACAAGCCCTTCGAATTTTCCGGAAATACCCAACCAATATCAACCTTATGGCATTCCGGAAACTCCGAGCAAGGGCTCGTTCCATCATTAAGACTTCGAAAAAAGCCTCATGGAATTCTTACATCTCATCCATTAATGCTCACACACCCCTCACCAAGGTGTGGAATAGAGTGAGGAAGATAGACGGCAAATTCAAATCATCTTGTATATCTGGGTTGAACAAGGATGGTAGTCTAATTACCGAGCCACAGGAAATAGCTCATGTTATCGGGTCCTATTTCTCGGACGTCTCTAGCTCTCACCACTACTCGGCATCGTTCCAGATACACAAACGTGCTGCAGAATGTAGAAGATTAGATTTCTCTTCTGCGAACAACGAGGTGTATAACGTGCCGTTTAGTGTATGGGAGTTGGAGAACGCGATAACGTGCGCAAGAGACACAGCACCAGGGATTGATAGAATACACAATCAGTTCTTGAAACACCTGCCAGCTAACGCTTTGAATGACCTTTTCAACCTGTTCAACCATATCTATTCGACTGATACTTTCCCTGATTCTTGGAGACAAGCTATCCAGGTACCGATCTTGAAACCATCCAAGGATAAGCATTCACCATCAAGCTATAGACCTATATCACTGACCAGCTGTCTGTGTAAAGTGATGGAAAGGATGTTAAACAACCGCCTCGTTTGGTGGTTGGAACGGAAAAACCTTCTTTGCACAGTACAGTCTGGATTCAGAAAAAATAGAAATACCTTAGATCATCTTATTCGTATGAAGAGCTTCATACAAGAAGCTTTCCTTACGAAGCAGGAAGTGATAGCTGTATTTTTCGATCTTGAGAAAGCATTCGATACTACCTGGCGCTTCAACATATTGAAAACCTTGTCACAATGGGGTTTCAGAGGCCATCTTCCTAATTTTGTCTGTAATTTCATGACCAACCGACGTTTCAAGGTACGAGTTGGTAATGTGTTGTCGGATGAGTTCATCCAAGAGAACGGTGTACCACAGGGTTCTGTCCTCAGTGTTACTTTGTTCGCCATCGCTATAAATGGTATTGTTCGAAGCGTTCCATCTTCTATCACTTGTTCCTTATTTGTCGACGACTTGGCTATATTCAGTAAGTCAGCGAGAAGTGCAACGGCCTCTCGCCAAATCCAACTTGCAATTAGGAAACTGGAAGCATGGGAAGATGAAACTGGGTTCAGGTTTTCTACATCAAAATCAACGTGCATGCGTTTCTCTCGTCTGAGAGGCCTGCACCCTGACCCAGATATATATCTTCGTAGAGAACTCCTCCCATTCGCAGAATCGACCAAGTTCCTTGGGCTGACCTTTGACGTGAAGTTGAACTGGAAATCTCACATTTCGCAACTCAGACTCAAGTGCTTCAAATCTCTTAACCTTCTCCGTTATCTTAGTGGTACCAAATGGGGAGCGGATCGCACCACAATGCTGCGGCTTTACCGAGCATTAATTAATACGTTCCAAATTGGATTATGGTAGTGTTGTGTACGACTCGGCACGAGAGAGCTACGTGAAGCCACTCAATACAGTTCACAACACGGGCATCCGACTGGCCATAGGAGCACTCCGTACCAGTCGGGTGGAGAGCTTGTATTGTGAGGCTGGTGAGCCCTCGTTGAAGAGTCGACGTGCATATCTCCTTTGCTCATACGCTTCGAAGTTATTCTGCAGTAAGCATCATCCCACCTACCAATCAGTTATCAATCCTAGATTTCATGCTCTCTATGAATCGAAACCATTCGCCACCATACCAACTGGAATTCGTTTGAATCATATTTTGGTCGAAGAGTCATTTGTATACCCTCGAGTCTATCCAATTCAATTTAGTGATACCGCCCCTTGGTTGGCTCCACGTCCGGAGTGCTTGATGAACTTGTCATCAAGTACGAAGGCAAGCACGAGTGCGAAAGAGTATAAGCAAAAATACCTAGAGCTCTGCACACACTACCCCGGACATATTAAATACTACACAGACGGATCAAAACTGAACGGCAAAGTTGGCTGCGCATTCGTTAGCGAATCCTCCACTGTTAGTATCAGATTAGGTTCGATGAGTAGCGTATATACAGCCGAGTTGTTTGCAATTGTCACCTCTCTACAGCACATTCAACAACGATCTGAGAAGTGCTTCCTGATCTGTTCCGATTCTTTGAGTGCACTCCAAGCCCTTACTCAGATCTTTCCAACTCACCATCTGGTCCAGAAAGTGCAGACACTCCTGACCGCCCTTGCCTCGCAGGATGTCAGTGTAGTGTTCTGCTGGGTACCTGGACACGTGGGGATTGGTGGTAATGAGTCAGCGGACAGGGCTGCCAAAGAAGCGACGGAGAAAGAAGATATTGATAACTCGAGAGTACCTTTCAATGATTTCAAGGCGTATTTCAAACTACTTTTCAAATCTCGTTTCCAAAAAGAGTGGGACAGGGAGACCAACAACAAGCTGAAAGAGATTAAGCCAACTGTTAGTGCTTGGGAATCTTCAATCCGAGGTTCACGAAGGGAGGAAGTAGTTCTCACTCGTCTGCGAGTGGGACACACACTTTTAACCCATTCCTATCTCTTCACCTCCGATAAAATCGTCCCTAGATGTGAGATTTGTAACAAGATTTTAACTGTTCGACACATATTACTCGAGTGTCAGAAATATACTGCTCTGAGGAGACAGCTTCGTATGGAAGACACAATGTCAAAGATTTTAGGGAATAATTCAAAATCGATAGATACCATATTCAGCTTTCTAAGATTATCGAAGCTATTGGATCTCATTTGACATGCTCGTGGATCTGCGTTAGACGATAAAGTCGTCTTGTTACCAGTATCATTTTTCAAACTGCCCGAAACAGGACATTTCCATGTCCGTTCAAGATGACGTTGTTTGTACAATCATCTTTCACCAATGTACTGCTTTTTGACATTTGATACTTATTCTTGATGCCGATCTCTTGGGATAGACATCAGGAATATTTTAATTCAAACCATATTCCAACATATATATATTTATATATTATGGTTTGCCGTTCCTCCACTCCTATTTGAGGGGGAGTTTGAACTGAGAACAAGTAATAAATCGTTCTCATCCTAGTCCCATGGGTGTGACCCTTTACAGCACACACATGTTCGGTTTTAACAAATTAGTGTATAACGTCTTTAGACACTTTAGACATAGTTTGGACGTGGTGTGGGGGCTTGCGTGGCCCCGTGATCCCCAGAGCTATCGTCGGAAGCAATTTATTTGCTTCCAGCAGGGTCACCCATGGCGATAAGGTCTGGGGTGAGGGTCCAGACTAAGTTCGGACCGTCGGTCGAGTGGGTGCCCATTTCGGTGACCAGAGCGGTCATAAGGAGTTCTCGTGCAATCATTCATCATTATCACCCTCTTCCATGATCTTTGCTACTCTGTGTTCTCTCTTTCCTAGACTTGTCTTCATTCTTATCTTCGTGCCGACTCCTCGTGACCACTCACACCCACGACAATATTGACGATCTCGCTGTGAACAAGGATATGAACCCAAGCCAATGGTGTAATAATCGTGCTAAAGGGCTGAATGACTACGGGATAAAGTAGTTCCAAACGATAAACTCTGGACACATGGTGAACTTCAGTTTCACTCTAGCCTTACTCCCACAAGCGGGGCTCTGTGGGAGCGGACATTTATTTCCCTAGCTACTCGTGGGTCCAAATATGAATACACTTAATTTCCCCTCAATTCCCCCCCCCCAAAAAAAGAATTCGATCTCTTAGAGATTATAAATGTACGAAAGAACAAGTTCTTCAGAATCTAGAATCAAGCAAACCAGCTAGTCCTAGATTTTTGCAAATAGAACGTCCCGATGGTAAAACCTTCCATGACGTGTCACCTTTTGCTATCGAGAAAGCTATTCGAGGTCTTGCTGGTACTGTTCGCAAAGTCACGAAAGTTAGGAATATAACTCTCCTGCTTGTAGAAACAGACAGCGATATTCAATCACAACTGCTTTTGAAGACCACCAGCTTTGCAAATTTATTCCCCATCCTAGTCAGTCCTCATCCCTTCCTTAATTCTTCTAAGGGAGTGATTACTTGCAATGACCTTTTATGCTGTGACGTTGAAGAGATTAAATCTGAACTCGCTGGTCAAAATGTTACGGATGTTTACCGTATCACCCGACGAGTTGATGGAAAGGATGTACCGACAGCCACACTTATTTTGACTCTTTCTACCGGTACCGTTCCAACAAAATTGGTAGCTGGCTACAACAGTATACTTGTTAGACCGTACATTCCAAATCCAACTCGATGTTTCATCTGTCAACGCTTTGGACATGGCCAAGCTTTCTGCAAATCTAAACCCATCTGCCCGAACTGCGGCCTTGAGAAGCACGACGAAACGCCTTGCGTGTCCGGCCCTCGTTGCATCAATTGCAACGGTGGACATGCGGCGTCTTCAAAGGCCTGCAGTAAGTGGTTAGAAGAGAGGAAGATCAGTGAGTTCAAAACTGTCGATAAAATGGCTTATCAAGATGCTCGACAGAAATATAGAAATCTCTTTCCTATCTCTGCCCTACCATCTTCTTTTGCCAAAGCCGCAGCTAATAAAACAACGTCCCAGGAATCGCAAGAAATACTCACTTTGGAGGCTGAAAACAAGAAACTGATCGAACAGCAGAAGAGAATGGAAGAGTTAGTATCGTCACAAAACCTCAAAATTGACAAGTTACAGAACGAGGTACATGATCTGGTAAAACTATTGAAAGGTAAATTCACTCCGGAAGCTGAGGCTGAAACCGTAGAGGAAATAATGGTGACAGGAAGTGAGGATGAAGATGAATCTCCTGTGTCGGGCGTTTCATCCGACATCACTGAGCGACCGGCGTCGGGTGCTGTGCCCGACACCCGGGGATTCACACCCCCCAAACAAAAACGAAGGAACAGAGGAAGTACCCAAGGAGCAAGAAAGGATGTAGCCGCAGAGCTCGGCATTCCCGCAAAATCCTCTGAGGGGAAATCCTTTCATCTAAAAAGAACTTGAAATCTGTAGTAACCTAAGCTGGTCTTAGGTAACTCTATCTACATTTAAAGTAAACAAGAACATCATCTACACAAAATGGCTCTAATACAATGAAACTGCAATGGTTTCAACAGGCACAGAGAAGAAATCAAGCTATTGACATCAAACATTAAACCGATATGTTTCTTTCTTCAAGAAACGCACTTCAAACCTTGTGACTCTCCATTGATACCTAATTATAGTTTCTATCGTTTCGATGACTTGACAGGTAACAGAGCCCATGGGGGAGTAGCCACAGCTGTCCACGACAGCTGTCACGTAAGTCCACTGCCGCTAACAACACCACTACAGGCAGTGGCAGTCAGAATTGCTCTTCCTCAGCCTGTTACCTTCTGTAATATTTACTTACCTGAATGGGCTCCAGTTACTAGAATAAATCTGGATAACCTTGTGTCACAGCTCCCACGTCCCTATGTTATTTTAGGTGACCTAAATGCCCACAATAACTTGTGGGGTGACACAATGGTGGATAGTAACGGCAGAGGACGCCTTTTTGAGCAATTTTTCAACGACAACGACTTGATTATTCTCAACAATGGAGAGAAAACAAGGTTTAATGCTTTTAACGGTATGTTTTCAGCGATCGATCTTCGTGTCTGCACCCCATCTGTCGCACCTCTTTTCAATTTCTCCGTTCACTCAGATCTGTGTGGTAGCGACCACTACCCACTCATCTTGAGAGTAGATTCTCATCAACGGCCCTTGCGGTGTGCGCAGTGGAACTTGCGCCGCGCGAACTGGAGCCTTTTCACAAAGTGTGTTGATTTGAAGAACTCGAATAACATACATGATACTGATAGTAGGACTGAGCATGTGACAGAGGTGATTATTGCCGCCGCGAAAGAGAGCATTCCTCTTACGTCGACCAACCAACGCCACATACCTGTTCCCTGGTGGAACGAGGAATGTAAGGTGGCGATCCGTAAGAGGAAACAAGCCCTTCGAATTTTCCGGAAATACCCAACCAATATCAACCTAATGGCATTCCGGAAACTCCGAGCAAGGGCTCGTTTCATCATTAAGACTTCGAAAAAAGCCTCATGGAATTCTTACATCTCATCCATTAATGCTCACACACCCCTCACCAAGGTGTGGAATAGAGTGAGGAAGATAGACGGCAAATTCAAATCATCTTGTATATCTGGGTTGAACAAGGATGGTAGTCTAATTACTGAGCCACAGGAAATAGCTAATGTTATCGGGTCCTATTTCTCGGACGTCTCTAGCTCTCACCACTACTCGGCATCGTTCCAGATACACAAACGTGCTGCAGAATGTAGAAGATTAGATTTCTCTTCTGCGAACAACGAGGTGTATAACATGCCGTTTAGTGTATGGGAGTTGGAGAACGCGATAACGTGCGCAAGAGACACAGCACCAGGGATTGATGGAATACACAATCAATTCTTGAAACACCTACCAGTTGCCGCTTCAAATGACCTTCTCAACCTGTTCAACCATATCTATTCAACCGATACTTTCCCTGATTCTTGGAGACAAGCTATCCAGGTACCGATCTTGAAACCATCTAAGGATAAGCATTCACCATCAAGCTATAGACCTATATCACTGACCAGCTGTATGTGTAAAGTGATGGAAAGGATGTTGAACAACCGCCTCGTTTGGTGGTTGGAACGAAAAAACCTCCTTTGCACAGTACAGTCTGGATTCAGAAAAAATAGAAATACTTTGGATCATCTTATTCGTATGGAAAGCTTCATACAAGAAGCTTTTCTTACGAAGCAGGAAGTGATAGCTGTATTTTTCGACCTCGAGAAGGCATTCGATACTACCTGGCGCTTCAACATATTGAAAACCTTATCACAATGGGGTTTCAGAGGCCATCTTCCTAATTTTGTCTGTAATTTCATGACCAACCGACGTTTCAAGGTACGAGTTGGTAATGTGTTGTCGGATGATTTCATCCAAGAGAACGGTGTACCACAGGGTTCTGTCCTCAGTGTTACTTTGTTCGCCATCGCTATAAATGGTATTGTTCGAAGCGTTCCATCTTCTATCACTTCTTCCTTATTTGTCGACGACTTGGCTATATTCAGTAAGTCAGCGAGAAGTACAACGGCCTCTCGCCAAATCCAACTCGCAATTAGGAAACTGGAAGCATAGGAAGATGAAACTGGGTTCAGGTTTTCTACATCAAAATCAACGTGCATGCGTTTCTCTCGTCTGAGAGGCCTGCACCATGACCCAGATATATATCTCCGTAGAGAACTCCTTCCATTCGCAGAATCGACCAAGTTCCTTGGGCTGACGTTTGACGTGAAGTTGAAATAAATTATTCTGCAGGAAGCATCATCCCACCTACCAATCAGTTATCAATCCTAGATTTCATGCTCTCTATGAATCGAAACCATCTGCCACCATACCAACTGGAATTCGTTTGAATCATATTTTGATCGAAGAGTCATTTGTATACCCTCGAGTCTATCAAATCCAATTCAGTGATACCGCCCCTTGGTTGGCTCCACGTCCGGAGTGCTTGATGAACTTGTCATCAAGTACGAAGACAAGCACGAGTGCAGAAGAGTATAAGCAAAAATACCTAGAGTTCTGCACACTCTACCCCGGACATATTAGATACTACACGGACGGATCGAAACTGAACGGCAAAGTTGGCTGCGCATTCGTCAGCGAATCCTCCACTGTTAGTTTTAGATTAGGTTCGATGAGTAGCGTTTATACAGCCGAGTTGTTTGCAATTGTCACCTCTCTACAGCACATTCAACGACGATCTGAGAAGTGCTTCCTGATCTGTTCCGATTCTTTGAGTGCACTCCAAGCCCTTACTCAGATCTTTCCAACTCACCATCTGGTCCAGAAAGTGCAGACACTCCTGACCGCCCTTGCCTCGCAGGATGTCAGTGTAGTGTTCTGCTGGGTACCTGGACACGTGGGGATTGGTGGTAATGAGTCAGCGGACAGGGCTGCCAAAGAAGCGACGGAGAAAGAAGATATTGATAACCCGAGAGTACCTTTCAATGATTTCAAGGCGTATTTCAAACTACTTTTCAAATCTCGTTTCCAAAAAGAGTGGGACAGGGAGACCAACAACAAGCTGAAAGAGATTAAGCCAACTGTTAGTGCTTGGGAATCTTCAATCCGAGGTTCACGGAGGGAGGAAGTAGTTCTCACTCGTCTGCGAGTGGGACACACACTTTTAACCCATTCCTATCTCTTCACCCCCGATAAAATCGTCCCTAGATGTGAGATTTGTGACGAGATTTTAACTGTTCGACACATATTACTCGAGTGTCAGAAATATACTGCTCTGAGGAGACAGCTTCGTATGGAAGACACAATGTCAAAGATTTTAGGGAATAATTCAAAATCGATAGATACCATATTCAGCTTTCTAAGATTATCGAAGCTATTGGATCTCATTTGACATGCTCGTGGATCTGCGTTAGACGATAAAGTCGTCTTGTTACCAGTATCATTTTTCAAACTGCCCGAAACAGGACATTTCCATGTCCGTTCAAGATGACGTTGTTTGTACAATCATCTTTCACCAATGTACTGCTTTTTGACATTTGATACTTATTCTTGATGTCGATCTCTTGGGATAGACATCAGGAATATTTTAAATCAAACCATATTCCACCATATATCTATTATGGTTCGTCGTTCCTCCACTCCTATTTGAGGAGGAGTTTGAACTGAGAACAAGTAATAAAACGTTCTCATCCTAGTCCCATGGGTGTGACCCTTTACAGCACACACATGTTCGGTTTTAACAAATTAGTGTATAACGTCTTTAGACACTGTAGAAATGGTTTAGTCTTAGTCTTAGTTTAATGTATTTAGGTGTTCTCATCAAAATTTCACTTCCACCTTTATATCACACTTTTCACCTTTTGTTGCAACATATTTCGACAGGCGCTAAATGACCTCGCTGTCGATGCGCCTTAAAACTCTAATATTCATTCATTGAACTGGAAATCTCACATTTCGCAACTCAGACTCAAGTGCTTCATATCTCTTAACCTTCTCCGTCATCTTAGTGGTACCAAATGGGGAGCGGATCGCACCACAATGCTGCGGCTTTACCGAGCATTATTACGTTCCAAATTGGATCATGGTAGTGTTGTGTACGACTCGGCACGAGAGAGCTACGTGAAGCCACTCAATACAGTTCACAACACGGGCATCCGACTGGCCATGGGAGCACTCCGTACCAGTCGGGTGGAGAGCTTGTATTGTGAGGCTGGTGAGCCCTCGTTGAAGAGTCGACGTGCATATCTCCTTTGCTCATACGCTTCGAAGTTATTCTGCAGTAAGCATCATCCCACCTACCAATCAGTTATCAATCCTAGATTTCATGCTCTCTATGAATCGAAACCATTCGCCACCATACCAACTGGAATTCGTTTGAATCATATTTCGGTCGAAGAGTCATTTGTATACCCTCGAGTCTATCCAATTCAATTTAGTGATACCGCCCCTTGGTTGGCTCCACGTCCGGAGTGCTTGATGAACTTGTCATCAAGTACGAAGGCAAGCACGAGTGCGGAAGAGTATAAGCAAAAATACCTAGAGCTCTGCACACACTACCCCGGACATATCAAATACTACACGGACGGATCAAAACTGAACGGCAAAGTTGGCTGCGCATTCGTTAGCGAATCCTCCACTGTTAGTATCAGATTAGGTTCGATGAGTAGCGTATATACAGCCGAGTTGTTTGCAATTGTCACCTCTCTACAGCACATTCAACAACGGCCTGAGAAGTGCTTCCTGATCTGTTCCGATTCTTCGAGTGCACTCTAAGCCATGACTCAGATCTTCCCAACTCACCATCTAGTCCAGAAAATACAAACACTCCTGACCGCCCTTGCCTCGCAGGATGTCAGTGTAGTGTTCTGCTGGGTACCTGGACACGTGGGGATTGGTGGTAATGAGTCAGCGGACAGGGCTGCCAAAGGAGCGACGGAGAAAGAAGATATTGATAACCCGAGAGTACCTTTCAATGATTTCAAGGCGTATTTCAAACTACTTTTCAAATCTCGTTTCCAAAAAGAGTGGGACAGGGAGACCAACAACAAGCTGAAAGAGATTAAGCCAACTGTTAGTGCTTGGGAATCTTCAATCCGAGGTTCACGGAGGGAGGAAGTAGTTCTCACTCGTCTGCGAGTGGGACACACACTTTTAACCCATTCCTATCTCTTCACCCCCGATAAAATCGTCCCTAGATGTGAGATTTGTAACGAGATCTTAACTGTTCGACACATATTACTCGAGTGTCAGAAATATACTGCTCTGAGGAGACAGCTTCGTATGGAAGACACAATGTCAAAGATTTTAGGGAATAATTCAAAATCGATAGATACCATATTCAGCTTTCTAAGATTATCGAAGCTATTGGATCTCATTTGACATGCTCGTGGATCTGCGTTAGACGATAAAGTCGTCTTTTTACCAGTATCATTTTTCAAACTGCCCGAATCAGGACATTTCCATGTCCGTTCAAGATGACGTTGTTTGTGCAATCATCTTTCACCAATGTACTGCTTTTTGACATTTGATACTTATTCTTGATGCCGATCTCTTGGGATAGACATCAGGAGTATTTTAAATCAAACCATATTCCACCATATATCTATTATGGTTTGTCGTTCCTCTACTCCTATTTGAGGGGGAGTTTGAACTGAGAACAAGTAATGAAACGTTCTCATCCTAGTGCCATGGGTGTGACCCTTTACAGCACACACATGTTTGGTTCTAACAAATTAGTGTATAACGTCTTTAGACACTGTAGACATAGTTTAGTCTTAGTCTTAGTTTAATGTATTTAGGTGTTCTCATCAAAATTTCACTTCCACCTTTATATCACACTTTTCACCTTTTGTTGCAACATATTTCGACAGGCGCTAAATGACCTCGCTGTCGATGCGCCTTAAAACTCTAATATTCATTCATTATTAGGAAACTGGAAGCATGGGAAGATGAAACTGGGTTCAGGTTTTCTACATCAAAATCAACGTGCATGCGTTTCTCTCGTCTGAGAGGCCTGCACCCTGACCCAGATATATATCTCCGTAGAGAACTTCTCCCATTCGCAGAATCGACAAAGTTCCTAGGGCTGACGTTTGACGTGAAGTTGAACTGGAAATCTCACATTTCGCAACTCAGAACCAAGTGCTTCAAATCACTCAACCTTCTCCGTTATCTCAGTGGTACCAAATGGGGAGCGGATCGCACCACAATGCTGCGGCTTCACCGCGCATTAATACGTTCCAAATTGGATTATGGTAGTGTTGTGTACGACTCGGCACGAGAGAGCTACGTGAAGCCACTCAATACAGTTCACAACACGGGCATCCGACTGGCCATAGGAGCACTCCGTACCAGTCGGGTGGAGAGCCTGTATTGCGAGGCTGGTGAGCCCTCGTTGAAGAGTCGGCGTGCATATCTACTTTGCTCATACGCTTCGAAATTATTCTGCAGTAAGCATCATCCCACCTACCAATCAGTTATCAATAATAGATTTCATGCTCTCTATGAATCGAAACCATTCGCCACCATACCAACTGGAATTCGATTGAATCATATTTTGGTCGAAGAGTCATTTGTATACCCTCGAGTCTATCCAATTCAATTCAGTGATTCCGCCCCTTGGTTGGCTCCACGTCCGGAGTGCTTGATGAACTTGTCATCAAGTACGAAGGCAAGCACGAGTGCGGAAGAGTATAAGCAAAAATACCTAGAGCTCTGCACACACTACCCCGGACATATTAGATACTACACGGACGGATCAAAACTGAACGGCAAAGTTGGCTGCGCATTCGTTAGCGAATCCTCCACTGTTAGTTTTAGTTTAGGTTCGATGAGTAGCGTTTATACAGCCGAGTTGTTTGCAATTGTCACCTCTCTACAGCACATTCAACAATGATCTGAGAAGTGCTTCCTGATCTGTTCCGATTCTTTGAGTGCACTCCAGGCCCTAACTCAGATCTTTCCAACTCACCATCTGGTCCAGAAAGTGCAGACACTCCTGACCGCCCTTGCCTCGCAGGATGTCAGTGTAGTGTTCTGCTGGGTACCTGGACACGTGGGGATTGGTGGTAATGAGTTGGCGGACACGGCTGCCAAAGAAGCGACGGAGAAAGAAGATATTGATAACCCGAGAGTACCTTTCAATGATTTCAAGGCGTATTTCAAACTACTTTTCAAATCTCGTTTCCAAAAAGAGTGGGACAGGGAGACCAACAACAAGCTGAAAGAAATAAAACCTACTGTTAGTGCTTGGGAATCTTCAATCCGAGGTTCACGGAGGGAGGAAGTGGTTCTCACTCGTCTGCGAGTGAGACACACACTTTTAACTCATTCCTATCTTTTCACCCTCGAAAAAATCGTCCCCAGATGTGAGATTTGTAACGAGATTTTAACTGTTCGACACATATTACTCGAGTGCCAGAAATATACTGCTCTGAGGAGACAGCTTCGTATGGAAGACACAATGCCAAAGATTTTAGGGAATAATTCAAAATCGATAGATACCATATTCAGCTTTCTAAGATTATCGAACCTATTGGATCTCATTTGACATGCTCGTGGATCTGCATCGTTGTTTGCGTGAGACGATGAAGTCGTCGTGTTACCTGTATCATTTTTCAAACTGCCTCAATTAGGACATATACATGTCTGATCAAGATGACGTTGTTTGTGCAATCATCTTCTTCCAGTATACTACTTTTTGACATTTGATACTTATTCTTGATGTCGATCTCTTGGGATAGACGTCAGTAATATTTTAAACCTAACCATATTTCAACATATATTCATTATGGTTTGTCGTTCCTCCACCCTTATTTGAGTGCGAGTTTGAACTGAGAACAAGTAGTAAAACGTTCTCATCCTAGTCCCATGGGTGTGACCCTTTACAGCACACACATGTTCGGTTTTAACAAATTAGTGTATAACGTCTTTAGACACTTTAGACATAGTTTAGTATTAGTTTAATATATATTGAGGTTCTCTCATCTAAATTACACTTCCACATTTATATCACACTTTTCACCTTTTGTTGCAACTTATTTTGACAGGCGCTAAATGACCTCGCTGTCGATGCGCCTCAAAACCCTAATATTCATTCATTCATTCTATCACTTCTTCCTTATTTGTAGACGACTTGGCTATATTCAGTCAGTCAGCAAGAAGTGCAACGGCCTCTCGCCAAATCCAACCTGCAATTAGGAAACTGGAAGCATGGGAAGATGAAACTGGGTTCAGGTTTTCTACATCAAAATCAACGTGCATGCGTTTCTCTCATCTGAGGGCTGCACCCTGACCCAGATATATATCTTCGTAGAGAACTCCTTCCATTCGCAGAATCGACAAAGTTCCTCGGGCTGACGTTTGACGTGAAGTTGAACTGGAAATCTCACATTTCGCAACTCAAAATCAAGTGCTTCAAGTCACTCAACCTTCTCCTTTATCTTAGTGGTACCAAATGGGGAGCGGATTGCACCACGATGCTTCGGCTTTAAAGAGCACTTATACGTTCCAAATTGGATTATGGTAGTGTTGTGTACGACTCGGCACGAGAGAGCTACGTAAAGCCACTCAATACAGTTCACAACACAGGCATCCGACTGGCCATAAGAGCACTCCGTACCAGTCGGGTGGAGTGCCTGTATTGTGAGGCTGGTGAGCCCTCGTTGAAGAGTCGACGTGCATATCTTCTTTGCTCATACGCTTCGAAATTATTTTGCTGTAGGCTTCATCCTACCTACCAATCAGTTATCAATATTAGATTTCATGCTCTCTATGAATCGAAACCATTCGCCACCATACCAACTGGGATTCGTTTGAATCATATTTTGGTCGAAGAGTCATTTGTATACCCTCGAGTCTATCCAATTCAATTTAGTGATACCGCCCCTTGGTTGGCTCCACGTCCGGAGTGCTTGATGAACTTGTCATCAAGTACGAAGGCAAGCACGAGTGCAGAAGAGTATAAGCAAAAATACCTAGAGCTCTGCACACACTACTCCGGACATGTAAAATACTACACAGACGGATCAAAACTGAACGGCAAAGTTGGCTGCGCATTCGTTAGCGAATCCTCCACTGTTAGTTTTAGATCAGGTTCGATGAGTAGCGTATATACAGCCGAGTTGTTTGCAATTGCCACCTCTCTACAGCAAATTCAACAACGGCCTGATAAGTGCTTCCTGATCTGTTCCGATTCTTTGAGTGCACTCCAAGCCTTGACTCAGATCTTTCCAACTCACCTTCCAGTCCAGATATTGCAGACACTCCTGACCGCCCTTGCCTCGCAGGATGTCAGTGTAGTGTTCTGCTGGGTACCTGGACACGTGGGGATTGGTGGTAATGAGTCAGCGGACAGGGCTGCCAGAGATGCGACGGAGAAAGAAGATATTGATAACCCGAGAGTACCTTTCAATGATTTCAAGGCGTATTTCAAACTACTTTTCATCATTCCAAAGAATGGGACAGGGAGACCAACAACAAGCTGAAAGAAATAAAGCCTACTGTTAGTGCTTGGGAATCTTAAATCCGAGGTTCACGGAGGGAGGAAGTGGTTCTCACTCGTCTGCGAGTGGGACACACACTTTTAACCCATTCCTATCTCTTCACCCCCGATAAAATCGTCCCTAGATGTGAGATTTGTAACGAGATTTTAACTGTTCGACACATATTACTCGAGTGTCAGAAATATACTGCTCTGAGGAGACAGTTTCGTATGGAAGACACAATGCCAGAGATTTTAGGGAATAATTCAAAATCGATAGATACCATATTCAGCTTTCTAAGATTATCGAAGCTTTTGTATTTCATTTGACATGCTCGTGGATCTGCGTTAGACGATAAAGTCGTCTTGTTACCAGTATCATTTTTCAAACTGCCCGATTTTGGACATTTCCATGTCCGTCCAAGATGACGTGGTTTGTGCAGTCATCTTTCACCAGTGTACTGCTTTTTGACATTCGATATTTATTCTTGATGCCCATCTCTTGGGATAGACATCAGGAATATTGTAAATCAAACCATATCCCAACATATATCTGTTATGTTTTGTCGTTCCTCCACTCCTATTTGAGGGGGAGTTTGAACTGAGAACAAGTAATAAAACGTTCTCATCCTAGTCACATGGGTGTGACCCTTTACAGCACACACATGTTTGGTTTCAACGAATTTGTGTATATCGTCTTTAGACACTTTAGACATAGTTTAGTATTAGTCTTAGTCTAATGTATTTAGGTGTTCTCATCAAAATTTCACTTCCACCTTCATATCACACTTTCCACCTTTTGTTGCAACTTATTTCGACAGGCGCTAAATGACCTCGCTGTCAATGCGCCTTAAAACTCTAATATTCATTCATTCAAAAACAATTTGTTGTCAGAGTATAAACCTTGATAAGTTGAGGTGATTTGTTGAAGTGTGTTGAACTAGTATACCCTGGGCTCTTCGTGACTATTGACAAATAACGTTTTTGGCTGAAGAAATCATTTTTTCGAAATGTGTTGTGATTATGGACTTGTGTGTATCAGTTTAAAATTGTAATTCCCGTTCTTGTGCTCAGTTTGTTGTGATAATTGCCTTGACAGTGCACAACACTGTTGAAAATTAAGCGTAAACATGAGAAGTATCTTTGTGAAAAAAAACAATAGTTAGGGGGCCCATTTATGAATTTTCAAAATGAATGAAAAAACGTATTCATCATTTCATTTGTCTATATGATCACTGATTCAATTCCATTACGATATACAAACAACCCAATTCAGTATATTTTGTATCTTTAAATACTATATCTACTCAATAATTAATGAAGGATCTTGACAAATTTTATATGGCAAATATATTGTTGAGGATAGGTCCATTATTATTTCATTTTCCAGAGTCACACCAATACATGATATTCGTCCCTATAGAGATTATTATATTGCTAAGGTAATGTCACAAGGAATGCATATATTTGTAGTCCTAACATAAACAGTTAACTGTCCAGACTTTAATGTCAAACGTGGAATAACACGTTATCTATCTAGCTGGACGAGAACACATTCGAATGCCGCGAGAAAGTCAAACCAAGCCGCATAGGTTGCGCTAGTGTCCCTGTTCGCCACCGACTCAACGTTATAGGTTTGGGAGTTTCTAGTATTATAACCGAAGGTTATATATTAAAGTATTTGATATTATGGTTTGTCTTTCCTCCACTCCTATTTAAGCGCGAGTTTGAACTGAGAACAAGTAGTAAAACGTTCTCATTCCAGTCCCATGGGTGTGACCCTTCACAGCACACACATGTTCGGTTTTAACAAATCAGTGTATAACGTTTTAGTGAATAATTTTTTGTCAGTTCCATATATTGAGGTGTTCGCATCCAAACTTCACTTGCACTTCAATTTGACACCTCTCACCTGGTTATCCAGCAACTCATTCGGCAGGCACTGAATGACCTCGCTGTCGATGCGCGTTGAAACCCCAATACTCATTCATCCAATATCCATTGTGACTCAGACCTCACTAATGCACTTTATTCTCCCATGCCATATTTGATGAATCCATTGATATTATAGAATAACAATTGCCCAACTTGAGCTCTTTGGCTTCTTACGCGGGCTCATTTGTCTTATCATTATTATTATCATCATCTGTACGGTTGTTGCTTCGTTTGACTACGATATTCTTCTCCATTTCCTTTTGCACCTCTCTTCACAATATGCACAGAGTGGAAACAGAGTGAAACAATCATTTTCTTCCAATCATATCAGTACTAGTCAAACGCGAAATATGCGTTGTAAGATGAGCGAGATATCTGAATAAGGTATAAAAGTCCTTGAAGTAGTTGTACCCTTGCTACTTTATCGACTCTGGTATTCTACACACCTTGATATCTGAATAAGCTATAAAAGTCGTTTAAGTAGTTCTAGTCTTGCCACTTCATTGACTCTGGTATTCTACACACCTTGACAGATATAAAAAATACTTCATTGATGAGCGTAGCGAAGTCTCCATCCCACTCTTATAGGGCTTTGTCTGTGTTTTTTTTTTTTTTTTTTTTGTAAGCACTCCACACGTCACAAGGGTTGACTGATCAACATGAAACTTTTTTTGTGCACGCAAACTCATCCAACTTAGAACTGTATAGTTTTTGGGATGAATCGGTCGGATCGATTTTAAGAATCATCATCTCGAAGTTTCTAAAAACCCCATAAGATTTGGCAGAGCGGAAAATGTTGATAATTAAAATCTCTCCAAATGGGATGAAATTTTCTCTAAATGTATACATGGATTTTACACATTATTACGATTTTTCAAGCAATTCTGATCAGTCGTTTTGAAGAAAAAGAATAAAATGACTGTTAATATTCATAAAATATACTATCATAATAATTGTGACAGAATTAAGTTGTCGAGATTCACTGCTTTCTAGATTCAAGAGTTGACCAACAATGAAGTATTTTTTATATGCGTCAAGGTGTGTAGAGTACCAGAGTCAATGAAGTGGCAAGAGTAGAACTTCCTTAACGACTTTAATAGCTTATTCAGATATCAAGGTGTGTAGAATACCTGAGTCGATAAAGTAGCAAGGGTAAAACTACTTCACGGACTTTTATACCCTATTCAGATATCTCGCTCATCTTACAACGCATATTTCGCGTTTTACTAGTTATTGGTCAACTCTTGAATCTAGAAAGCAGTGAATCTTGACAACTTAATTCTGTCACAATTTTTATGATATATTCTATTAATATTATCAGTCATTTTATTTTCTTTCTTCACAACGACTGATCAGAATTGCTTAAAAAATCGTAATAATGTGTAAAATCCATGTATACACAATTAGAGAGAATTTCATTCCATTTGGAGAGATTTTATTTTTCAACATTTTCCACCCAGCCAAATCTTATGGGGTTTTTAGAAACTTTGAGATGATGATTCTCAAAATCGGTCCGACTGATTCATCCCAAAAACTATACAGTTCTAAGTTGGATGAGTTTGGGTCTACAAAAAAAGTTTCATGTTGATCAGTCAACCCCTGCGACCTGTGGAGTGCTTACAAAAAAAAACAAAAAAAAAACACACACAGACAAAGCCCTATAAGAGTGGGATGGAGACTTCGCTACGCTCATCAATTATCATACAACAGCAATATGGTGACCATATTCAGAAAAGGAAATTCCGTTGGATTTGAGAGTTACAGAATATTCAGGCAGGAATTATGGACATGAAATGGATGAATTTAACCGTATCATCAACTCTCTTCCCAATGATCAGAACCAGCTGATTCGTCATGCGCCCCGACGAAATGGAGGACTTCTTCGCGAACCAAGTTTTATTTCCTGTTCTCCATTCAATTTTTATTCGATTTGGGGTGAGGGTACAGACTAAGTTCGGACCGTCTCGGCCGAGTGGGTTCCTTTTGGTGACCGGAGTATACATAGGGAGTACTGTGCTTGCGTTGATATCTTCTCACTTCTATACTCACCTTTCATCTTCTTTCGAATCTCTTGTCATCTACATCTCTTTTTTCTTGTGGCTCCCTTTGTACACTTGAAACACTCACCTGCGTGTTTGCCATACGCGGTGACCTGTAGGTGGAAAAGACGATCCTGGCAGTTGAGGCGGAATATCATATAAAACTAGAGTAGCTAAAACACTTCTTTGGCTTCTGCTTCATCTAAAACAGGCGGCTGGGGGCTAATCCACCCCCAGTCAATTGACTAGCTCGTATACGTTAAAGCAGCAGCACGGATGCGATGTTGAACTAAGGAAATACAGGGATACTTGCTGTCTAACCCTAAGTCAGCCATGTAGGTCAAGTCGCTGTGTTTCCTGGACACTGAACTTCCTCTCGGCCAAACTTGGCGTCGAAGTTCGACGTCCCAGATTGGACTCCGTGGTGGGTGGGTCTCCAAGAGGTGGATGAGTTCATTAGATAAACAAAACCTTCATTAAACTGCTTAATAGATGACATATCATTGAGATCAGCCTGCCATAGATCGTCAATATATCCACTACATAATGATTCCGTGCAAACTTTTTGCGAGTGGATTTATGAAGAGTATAAACATCCTGACTCTGAATCCATTTCTGTACTAAATACAATGGAATTGATTTATTAGCTGCTCTCCATAACACAGTAGAGGAGAAGCCAGCAGGGTTTGAGGGACCATTATATATTCTCGATAAACCTTGTCAATTTTCACCTTCATTTAGCAAACTTGAAGTTGTTCCAGTTCGAATCACGCTTTCTTTTAACACTAGTACTTTTTGAGGGAGTAGTTGCTTGAAAGAAGTTGTTGTCAAGAATGAATCTCTGCGCCTGATATTCTTCATAAATGATTGTGGTATTTCGAGTTCAGCAAGAACACCCGCAAATTCAGGCCAACCTCGAGGATTCGTTTTTTTTTGGTTGCGTACAATGTCGGTAAGAAGGTCTGTGATTGAAGAACCAGGAATCTTGACCCTCTTTATTGTCACTCCCATAAGTATCTCAAGTTATCTATTTGGATGAAGCAAGCTTATCGTAGATTATTGAGACATGAATACTAATTTTCTTGGGTAGAGGTCCAATAGCTTCTTCTTTCGTTATTACTTATACCGTCTTTAGACACTTCGGACATAGTTCAGTCTTAGTTCAATGTATTGAGGTGTTCTCATCTAAATTTCACTTCCACCTTAATATAACACTTCTCACCTTTTGTTGCAACTCATTTCGAAAGGCGCTAAATGATCTCGCTGTCGATGCGTCTTGAAACTCTAATATTCATCCATTCATATTACAGAATTGTCATTATCGTCCATTTCATCTTTGCTATCGATGCTAAATGATATTGATAATGGTTTGCGTGCCATATCAATGAAATTTCAATATCTTTGTAATGTTTGGTTATATAAACGCTATTTCTCTGCATCAGAAATACGACTTGATTTAAGAATGTGTTTCATATCGTATGTCAAAGAAGACAGTGTATTAGATAAAGGATGAGAACCAGGATCTTGAAATCGCTTGACTATGGATGGATCCATCTCTAAAATCCGTGTCCTTTGTGTTTCATCATCATCATCAACTTCTTGTTCAGATTTGACAGAGATTGATATTGGTTTTCTTGATTCCTCGGCCATATATTGCTGTTTTTGCAACGATTGCTCATAGAGATGCAACGCTTCACTATCTGGAACGTTTTTATTAGATCTAAGATTTCTCTCTTGTTTAAAATCAACTTGAGATTTGGCATTCATTTCTTGGAGACGGTCTAGTTGAGCCGGATCAATCAGAAGCATCTTCCTAGTTCTCTCCATGATTACTCGGAGATGTTAGACAGAATACTTTCAAGAAGAGGTACTAGCAGCAAAGGTAAAATTGCTCCACCTGTCTGAACCTATAACCGTTTTTTAGTTTTCCAAGTGTCACCAGAACGAGCTATCTTACGCAAGACCTTCTTATGACGACGGAGTTTGATCTTCTGGAAATTATTTAAATGAACACGACCTTTTAATGTTCTGTATTGTCAGCACAAGCACATATGGAAAGAATCAAACCCTTGTCATTTGCTTTCAGTATTGATTTCCTCACACCCCCCTCAAAGGGTCCGAACACCTTGACGTGGTGTGGGGGCTTGCGTGGCCCCGTGATCCCCAGAGCTATCGTCGGAAGCAATTTATTTGCTTCCAGCAGGGTACCCATGGCGATAAGGTCTGGGGTGAGGGTCCAGACTAAGTTCGGACCGTCGGTCAAGTGGGTGCCCATTTCGGTGACCAGAGCGGTCATAAGGAGTTCTCGTGCAATCATTCATCATCATCACCCTCTTCCATGATCTTTGCTACTCTGTGTTCTCTCTTTCCTGGACTTGTCTTCATTCTTATCTTCGTGCCGACTCCTCGTGACCACTCACACCCACGACAATATTGACGATCTCGCTGTGAACAAGGATATGAACCCAAGCCAATGGTGTAATTAATCGTGCTAAAGGGCTGAATGACTACGGGATAAAGTAGTTCCAAACGATAAACTCTGGACACATGGTGAACTTCAGTTTTACTCTAGCCTTACTCCCACAAGCGGGGCTCTGTTGGAGCGGACATTCATTTCCCTAGCTACTCGTGGGTCCAAATATGAATACACTCAATTTTCCCTCAATTCCCCCCCCCCCCAAAAAAAGAATTCGATCTCTTAGAGATTATAAATGTACGAAAGAACAAGTTCTTCAGAATCTAGAATCAAGCAAACCAGCTAGTCCTAGATTTTTGCAAATAGAACGTTCCGATGGTAAAACCTTTCATGACGTGTCACCTTTTGCTATCGAGAAAGCTATTCGAGGTCTTGCTGGTACTGTTCGCAAAGTCACGAAAGTTAGGAATAGAACTCACCTGCTTGTAGAAACAGACAGCGATATTCAATCACAACTGCTTTTGAAGACCACCAGCTTTGCAAATTTATTTTCCATCCTAGTCAGTCCTCATCCCTTCCTTAATTCTTCTAAGGGAGTGATTACTTGCAATGACCTTTCATGCTGTGACGTTGAAGAGATTAAATCTGAACTCGCTGGTCAAAATGTTACGGATGTTTACCGTATTACCCGACGAGTTGATGGAAAGGATGTACCCACAGCCACACTTATTTTGACTTTTTCTACCGGTACCGTTCCAACAAAATTGGTAGCTGGCTACAACAGTATACTTGTTAGACCGTACATTCCAAATCCAACTCGATGTTTCATCTGTCAACGCTTTGGACATGGCCAAGCTTTCTGCAAATCTAAACCCATCTGCCCGAACTGCGGCCTTGAGAAGCACGACGAAACGCCTTGCGTGTCCGGCCCTCGTTGCATCAATTGCAACGGTGGACATGCGGCGTCTTCAAAGGCCTGCAGTAAGTGGTTAGAAGAGAGGAAGATCAGTGAGTTCAAAACTGTCGATAAAATGACTTATCAAGATGCTCGACAGAAATATAGGAATCTCTTTCCTATCTCTGCCCTTCCATCTTTTTTTGCCAAAGCCGCAGCTAATAAAACAACGTCCCAGGAATCGCAAGGAATACTCACTTTGAAGGCTGAAAACAAGAAACTAATCGAACAGCAGAAGAGGATGGAAGAGTTAGTATCGTCACAAAACCTCAAAATTGACAAGTTACAGAACGAGGTACATGATCTGGTAAAACTATTGAAAGGTAAATTCACTCCGGAAGCTGAGGCTGAAACCGTAGAGGAAATAATGGTGACAGGAAGTGAGGATGAAGATGAATCTCCTGTGTCGGGCGTTTCATCCGAGATCACTGAGCGACCGGCGTCGGGTGCTGTGCCCGACACCCGGGGATTCACACCCCCCAAACAAAAACGAAGGAACAGAGGAAGTACCCAAGGAGCAAGAAAGGATGTAGCCGCAGAGCTCGGCATTCCCGCAAAATCCTCTGAGGGGAAATCCTTTTATCTAAAAAGAACTTGAAATCTGTAGTAACCTAAGCTGGTCTTAGGTGACTCTATCTACAGTAAAAGTGAACAAGAACATCATCTACACAAAATGGCTCTAATACAATGAAACTGCAATGGTTTCAACAGGCACAGAGAAGAAATCAAGCTATTGACATCAAACATTAAACCGATATGTTTCTTTGTTCAAGAAACGCACTTCAAACCTTGTGACTCTCCATTGATACGTAATTATAGTTTCTATCGTTCCGATGACTTGACAGGTAACAGAGCCCATGGGGGAGTAGCCACAGCTCTCCACGACAGCTGTCACGTGAGTCCACTGCCGCTAACAACACCACTACAGGCAGTGGCAGTCAGAATTGCTCTTCCTCAGCCTGTTACCTTCTGTAATATTTACTTACCTGAATGGGCTCCAGTTACTAGAATAAATCTGGATAACCTTGTGTCACAGCTCCCACGTCCCTATGTTATTCTAGGTGACCCAAATACCCACAATAACTTGTGGGGTGACACAATGGCGGATAGTAACGGCAGAGGACGCCTTTTTGAGCAATTTTTCAACGACAACGACTTGATTATTCTCAACAATGGAGAGAAAACAAGGTTCAATGCTTTCAACGGTATGTTTTCAGCGATCGATCTTTGTGTCTGCACCCCATCTGTCACACCTCTTTTCAATTTCTCCGTTCACTCAGATCTGTGTGGTAGCGACCACTACCCACTCATCTTGAGAGTAGATTCTCATCAACGGCCCTTGCGGTGTGCGCAGTGGAACTTGCGCCGCGCGAACTGGAGCCTTTTCACAAAGCGTGTTGATTTGAAGAACTCTAATAACATACATGATACTGATAGTAGGACTGAGCATGTGACAGAGGTGATTATTGCCGCCGCGAAAGAGAGCTTTCCTCTTACGTCGACCAACCAACGCCACATACCTGTTCCCTGGTGGAACGAGGAATGTAAGGTGGCGATCCGTAAGAGGAAACAAGCCCTTCGAATTTTCCGGAAATACCCAACCAATATCAACCTTATGGCATTCCGGAAACTCCGAGCAAGGGCTCGTTTCATCATTAAGACTTCGAAAAAAGCCTCATGGAATTCTTACATCTCATCCATTAATGCTCACACACCCCTCACCAAGGTGTGGAATAGAGTGAGGAAGATAGACGGCAAATTCAAATCATCTTGTATATCTGGGTTGAACAAGGATGGTAGTCTAATTACCGAGCCACAGGAAATAGCTAATGTTATCGGGTCCTATTTCTCGGACGTCTCTAGCTCTCACCACTACTCGGCATCGTTCCAGATACACAAACGTGCTGCAGAATGTAGAAGATTAGATTTCTCTTCTGCGAACAACGAGGTGTATAACGTGCCGTTTAGTGTATGGGAGTTGGAGAACGCGATAACGTGCGCAAGAGACACAGCACCAGGGATTGATAGAATACACAATCAGTTCTTGAAACACCTGCCAGCTAACGCTTTGAATGACCTTTTCAACCTGTTCAACCATATCTATTCGACTGATACTTTCCCTGATTCTTGGAGACAAGCTATCCAGGTACCGATCTTGAAACCATCCAAGGATAAGCATTCACCATCAAGCTATAGACCTATATCACTGACCAGCTGTCTGTGTAAAGTGATGGAAAGGATGTTAAACAACCGCCTCGTTTGGTGGTTGGAACGGAAAAACCTTCTTTGCACAGTACAGTCTGGATTCAGAAAAAATAGAAATACCTTAGATCATCTTATTCGTATGAAGAGCTTCATACAAGAAGCTTTCCTTACGAAGCAGGAAGTGATAGCTGTATTTTTCGATCTTGAGAAAGCATTCGATACTACCTGGCGCTTCAACATATTGAAAACCTTGTCACAATGGGGTTTCAGAGGCCATCTTCCTAATTTTGTCTGTAATTTCATGACCAACCGACGTTTCAAGGTACGAGTTGGTAATGTGTTGTCGGATGAGTTCATCCAAGAGAACGGTGTACCACAGGGTTCTGTCCTCAGTGTTACTTTGTTCGCCATCGCTATAAATGGTATTGTTCGAAGCGTTCCATCTTCTATCACTTGTTCCTTATTTGTCGACGACTTGGCTATATTCAGTAAGTCAGCGAGAAGTGCAACGGCCTCTCGCCAAATCCAACTTGCAATTAGGAAACTGGAAGCATGGGAAGATGAAACTGGGTTCAGGTTTTCTACATCAAAATCAACGTGCATGCGTTTCTCTCGTCTGAGAGGCCTGCACCCTGACCCAGATATATATCTTCGTAGAGAACTCCTCCCATTCGCAGAATCGACCAAGTTCCTTGGGCTGACCTTTGACGTGAAGTTGAACTGGAAATCTCACATTTCGCAACTCAGACTCAAGTGCTTCAAATCTCTTAACCTTCTCCGTTATCTTAGTGGTACCAAATGGGGAGCGGATCGCACCACAATGCTGCGGCTTTACCGAGCATTAATTAATACGTTCCAAATTGGATTATGGTAGTGTTGTGTACGACTCGGCACGAGAGAGCTACGTGAAGCCACTCAATACAGTTCACAACACGGGCATCCGACTGGCCATAGGAGCACTCCGTACCAGTCGGGTGGAGAGCTTGTATTGTGAGGCTGGTGAGCCCTCGTTGAAGAGTCGACGTGCATATCTCCTTTGCTCATACGCTTCGAAGTTATTCTGCAGTAAGCATCATCCCACCTACCAATCAGTT
This sequence comes from Brachyptera risi, assembly GCA_964007535.1. Taxonomy (NCBI): domain Eukaryota; kingdom Metazoa; phylum Arthropoda; class Insecta; order Plecoptera; family Taeniopterygidae; genus Brachyptera; species Brachyptera risi. The sequence goes on from OZ023335.1 coordinate 7,569,329, forward strand.
ATCAATCCTAGATTTCATGCTCTCTATGAATCGAAACCATTCGCCACCATACCAACTGGAATTCGTTTGAATCATATTTTGGTCGAAGAGTCATTTGTATACCCTCGAGTCTATCCAATTCAATTTAGTGATACCGCCCCTTGGTTGGCTCCACGTCCGGAGTGCTTGATGAACTTGTCATCAAGTACGAAGGCAAGCACGAGTGCGAAAGAGTATAAGCAAAAATACCTAGAGCTCTGCACACACTACCCCGGACATATTAAATACTACACAGACGGATCAAAACTGAACGGCAAAGTTGGCTGCGCATTCGTTAGCGAATCCTCCACTGTTAGTATCAGATTAGGTTCGATGAGTAGCGTATATACAGCCGAGTTGTTTGATATTGTCACCTCTCTACAGCACATTCAACAACGATCTGAGAAGTGCTTCCTGATCTGTTCCGATTCTTTGAGTGCACTCCAAGCCCTTACTCAGATCTTTCCAACTCACCATCTGGTCCAGAAAGTGCAGACACTCCTGACCGCCCTTGCCTCGCAGGATGTCAGTGTAGTGTTCTGCTGGGTACCTGGACACGTGGGGATTGGTGGTAATGAGTCAGCGGGCAGGGCTGCCAAAGAAGCGACGGAGAAAGAAGATATTGATAACTCGAGAGTACCTTTCAATGATTTCAAGGCGTATTTCAAACTACTTTTCAAATCTCGTTTCCAAAAAGAGTGGGACAGGGAGACCAACAACAAGCTGAAAGAGATTAAGCCAACTGTTAGTGCTTGGGAATCTTCAATCCGAGGTTCACGAAGGGAGGAAGTAGTTCTCACTCGTCTGCGAGTGGGACACACACTTTTAACCCATTCCTATCTCTTCACCTCCGATAAAATCGTCCCTAGATGTGAGATTTGTAACAAGATTTTAACTGTTCGACACATATTACTCGAGTGTCAGAAATATACTGCTCTGAGGAGACAGCTTCGTATGGAAGACACAATGTCAAAGATTTTAGGGAATAATTCAAAATCGATAGATACCATATTCAGCTTTCTAAGATTATCGAAGCTATTGGATCTCATTTGACATGCTCGTGGATCTGCGTTAGACGATAAAGTCGTCTTGTTACCAGTATCATTTTTCAAACTGCCCGAAACAGGACATTTCCATGTCCGTTCAAGATGACGTTGTTTGTACAATCATCTTTCACCAATGTACTGCTTTTTGACATTTGATACTTATTCTTGATGCCGATCTCTTGGGATAGACATCAGGAATATTTTAATTCAAACCATATTCCAACATATATATATTTATATATTATGGTTTGCCGTTCCTCCACTCCTATTTGAGGGGGAGTTTGAACTGAGAACAAGTAATAAATCGTTCTCATCCTAGTCCCATGGGTGTGACCCTTTACAGCACACACATGTTCGGTCTTAACAAATTAGTGTATAACGTCTTTAGACACTTTAGACATAGTTTAGTCTTAGTTTAATGTATTGAGGTGTTCTCATCTAAATTTCACTTCCACCCTTATATCACACTTTTCACCTTTTTTTTTTTTTTTTTTTTTTTTTTTGCAACCTATTTCGACAGGCGCTAAATGACCTCGCTGTCGATGCGCCTTAAAACCCTAATATTCATTCATTCAACCTTGTGTCACAGCTTCCACGTGCCCGTGTTTTTTCTAGGTGACCTCAATGCCCACAATAACCTGTGGGGTGACACAATGGTGGATGGTAATCGTAGAGGAGGTCTTTTCGAACAATTCTTCAATGACAACGACTTGATTATTCTCAACAATGGAGAGAAAACAAGGTTTAATGCTTTCAACGGTGAGTTTTCAGCGATCGATCTTTGTGTCTGCACCCCATCTGTCGCACCTCTTTTCAATTTCTCCGTTCACTCAGATCTGTGTGGTAGCGATCACTACCCACTCATCTTGAGAGTAGATTCTCATCAACGGCCCTTGCGGTGTGCGCAGTGGAACTTGCGCCGCGCGAAAGAATGAATGAATATTAGGGTTTTAAGGCGCATCGACAGCGAGGTCATTTAGCGCAAACTGGAGCATTTTTACGAAGCATGTTGATTTGAAGAACTCTAATAACATAAATGAGACTGATAGAAGGACTGAGCATGTGACAGAGGTGATCATTGCCGCAGCAAAAGAGAGCATTCCTCTTACGTCGACCAACCAACGCCACATACCCGTTCCCTGGTGGAACGAGGAATGTAAAGTAGCGATCCGTAAGAGAAAACGTGCCCTTAGAATTTTCCGGAAATACCCAACCAACATCAACCTTATGGCATTCCGGAAACTCCGAGCAAGGGCTCGTTATATAATCGAGACGTCGAAAAAAGCATCATGGAATTCTTACATTTCATCCATTAATGTTCACACACCCCTCACCAAGGTGTGGAATAGAGTGGGGAAGATGGACGGCAAATTTAAATCATCTTGTATATCTGGGTTGGACGAGGATGGTAGTCTAATAACCGAGCCACGGGAAATAGCTGATGCTATCGGGTCCCATTTCTCGGACGTCTCTAGGTCTCATCACTTCTCGGCATCGTTCCAGATACACAAACGTGCTGCAGAATGTAGAAGATTAGATTTCTCTTCTGCGAACAACGAGGTGTATAACGTGCCGTTTAGTGTATGGAAGTTGAAGAACGCGATAACGTGCGAAAGAGACACAGCACCGGGGATCGATGGAATACACAATCAGTTCTTGAAACACCTGCCAGTTGCCGCTCTGAATGACCTTCTCAACCTGTTCAACCATATCTATTCGACCGATACTTTCCCTGATTCTTGGAGACAAGCTATCCAGGTACCGATCTTGAAACCATCCAAGAATGAGCATTCACCATCAAGCTATAGACCTATATCCCTGACCAGCTGTCTGTGTAAAGTGATGGAGAGGATGTTGAACAACCGCCTCGTTTGGTGGTTGGAGCGGAGAAACCTCCTTTGCACAGTACAGTCTGGATTTGGAAAAAATAGAAATACCTTGGATCATCTTATTCGTATGGAAAGCTTCATACAAGAAATTCTACTTACGAAGCAGGTAGTGATAGCTGTATTTTACGACCTTGAGAAGGCATTCGATACTACCTGGCGCTTCAACATATTGAACACCCTATCACAATGGGGTTTCAGAGGCCATCTTCCTAATTTTATCTGTAATTTCATGACCAACCGACGTTTCAATGTACGAGTTGGTAATGTGTTGTCGGATGATTTCATCCAAGAGAACGGTGTACCACAGGGTTCTGTCCTCAGTGTTACTTTGTTCGCCATCGCAATAAATGGTATTGTTCGAAGCGTTCCATCTTCAATCACTTCCGTCTTATTTGTCGACGACTTGGCTATATTCAGTAAGTCAGCGAGAAGTGCTACGGCCTCTCGCCAAATCCAACTCTCAATTAGGAAACAAGAAGCATGGGAAGAAGAAAGTGGGTTCAGGTTTTCTACATCAAAATCAACGTGCATGCGTTTCTCTCGTCTGTGAGGCCTGCACCCTGACCCAGAAATTTATCTTCGTAGAGAACTCCTCCCATTCGCAGAATCGACAAAGTTCCTTGGGCTGACGTTTGACGTGAAGTTGAACTGGAAATCTCACATTTCGCAACTCAAAATCAAGTGCTTCAAGTCACTCAACCTTCTCCGTTATCTTAGTGGTACCAAATGGGGAGCGGATCACACCACGATGCTTCGGCTTTACCGAGCACTTATACGTTCCAAATTGGATTATGGTAGTGTTGTGTACGACTCGGCACGAGAGAGCTACGTGAAGCCACTCAATACAGTTCACAACACAGACATCCGACTGGCCATAAGAGCACTCCGTACCAGTCGGGTAGAGAGCCTGTATTGTGATGCTGGTGAGCCCTCGTTGAAGAGTCGACGTGCATATCTGCTTTGCTCATACGCTTCGAAATTATTCTGCAGTGGGCGTCATCCTACCTACCAATCAGTTATCAATCCTACATTTCATGCTCTCTATGAATCGGAACCATTCGCCACCATTACAACTGGGATTCGTTTGAATCATATTTTAGTCGAGGAGTCATTTGTTTACCCTCGAGTCTATCCAATTCAATCTAGTGATACCGCTCCTTGGTTGGCTCCACGTCCGGAGTGCTTGATGAACTTGTCATCAAGCACGAAGGCAACCACGAGTGCAGAAGAGTATGAGCAAAAATATCTAGAGCTCTGCACACACTACTCTGGACATGTAAAATACTACACGGACGGATCAAAACTGAACGGAAAAGTTGGCTGCGCATTCGTTTGCGAATCCGCCACTGTTAGTATCAGATTAGGTTCGATAAGTAGCGTATATACAGCCGAGTGGTTTGCAATTGTCATCTCTCTACAGCACATTCAACAACGATCTGAGAAGAGCTTCCTGATCTGTTCTGATTCTTTGAGTGTACTCCAAGCCCTTACTCAGATCTTTCCAACTCACCATCTAGTCCAGAAAGTGCAGACACTCCTGACCGCCCTTGCCTCGCAGGATGTCAGTGTAGTGTTCTGCTGGGTACCTGGACACGTGGGGATTGGTGGTAATGAGTTAGCGGACACTGCTGCCAAAGAGGCGACAGAGAAAGAAGATATTGATAACCCGAGAGTGCCTTTCAATGATTTCGAGGCGTTTTTCAAACATCTTTTCAAATCTCGTTCCCAAAACGAATGGGACAGGGAGACCAACAACAAGCTGAAAGAAATAAAGCCTACTGTTAGTGCTTGGGAATCTTCAATCCGAGGTTCACGGAAGGAGGAAGTGGTTCTCACTCGTCTGCGAGTGGGACACACACTTTTAACCCATTCCTATCTTTTCACCCCCGAAAAAATCGTCCCCAGATGTGAAATTTGTAACGAGATTTCAACTGTTAGACACATATTGCTCGAGTATCGGAGATATTCCGCTCTGCGGAGATAGATTCGTATGGAAGACACAATATCAATGATTCTAGGAAATAATTCAAAATCGATAGATACCATAATCATCTTTTTAAGATTATCGAACCTATTGGATCTCATTTGACAGGCTCGTGTATCTGCGCCGTTGTATGCGTGTGACGACAAAGTTGTCGTGTCAACAGTATCTTTTTTCAAACTTCCGCGATTATGCTACTTATGTTTGATTAAGATGACGTTGGTTATTCAATCATCTTTTTTCGGTATTTTGATATTTGATACTCATTCTTGATGTCGATCTCATGGGATACACATCAGGAATATCTTAAATCAAACCATATTTCAACATATATCGATTATGGTTTGTTGTTCCTCCACTCCTATTTGAGCGCGAGTTTGAACTGAGAACAAGTAGTAAAACGTTCTCATCCTAGTCCCATGGGTGTGACCCTTTACAGCACACACATGTTCGGTTTCAACAAATTAGTGTATAACGTCTTTAGTAATAGTTTAGTCTTAGTTTCACATGGTGTTCTCATCTAAATTTCACTTGCACCTCCATCTAACACTACTTACCTTTTGGTTCAGCAACTTACCTTGACAGGCGCTAAATGACCTCGCTGTCGATGCGTCTCAAAACCCTAATATTCATTCATTCATTCGAATATCAAAATATTGAATTGAATCAAATGATTCACGCATTCAAATCAATTTACATTTTAAAACGTTGTCAAGATAAGCACTCATCTTATGAGGCGACTTTTAGACTCTGCACTAGAACTGTTTGCTGACATGTATAAACTTGTATCACATACGTCATAAGTCCATACTTCTGCATATATCGAATAATAACACCTAAATTCTTACTGGTCCATTGGTCTAGTGGTTAAGATACCGGGCTCATATTGCGAACATCCCGAGTTCGAATCGCACCAGAAGAATATTTTGTTTTGAATTGATCAATTCATTAATTCGAGAAGAGAGAGAGAGAGAGAGAGAGAGAGGGCGCCAACATCGAGTTCGAGAATTTGCCGCTAGAGCGCGCGCTCGATTTAAATGAAAATTCAAAATTGGACTTGAAAAAAAAGAGGAATTTGAATTTAATTAATTCGAGCATTCGCTGATAGAGCGCACCAACATCGAGTTCTAGAATTTGCCGCTAGAGCGCGCGCTCGATTCAATTGAAAATTCAAAATGGGACTCGATGAAAAAAGAGGGAAATTTGAAATTGAAAATGGTGTAGCCACCATCTTGGATATAACCGCCATCTTGGATGACGCCATGAGCGCCATCTCGGATGACGTCATGAGCGCCATCTTGGATGACGTCATGGGTTCAATGACCTCCTCCTCCTGCGCCAGAACCCCCATTTCCTCATCACTATTAAAGAGTTATCCTCTTAGTCCCTTGGGTGTGACCCTTCACAGCACACTCATGTTCGGTTTTAACAAATGAGTTTATAACGACTCGGTCGATAGTTTAGTCTTAGCCACATATATTGAGGTGTTTCCATCTTAATTTCACTTGAACCTTCATATAACACTACCTACCTTTTTGTTCAGCAAATCATTTTGACAGGCGCTGAATGGCCTCGCTGTCGATGCGTCTAAAAAACCCTTAATCATTCATTCGAATAGATATCAATTATCATCAGTATCCAATTCAATATTGTCAAACAATAAACAATAAACCGGAACCACAGTTGAATCATGAAATATTCGTACGTGTGATCGAATTTAATGACACTATTCTCATAGCATTGGGATTCACTTCGGATCGAACAAACAATGTGAGGTATGCTCCGAGAACACTATCATGAATTTATCACCGCTATTTGATGGTGGACATAAAATGAAATGAATGAAGGTGTGCATGTGATTGAGTGATACTTCATCAATTCGTATCAAGGACATATAAGAGCTTATAAATACAGGTACAGAGGTTCTCATATATCAGTCGCTTTTTTCCTTGATAACGGGGTTACGTGTTGAATTCCCTCTGCCGATATATCAATGCGAAGAATAAAGTGAGAGTGAACGCAATCCAATCAAGTGGTATTGTCGGCATTTCTCAATCTGCACCTCATTTCTTTGTTGAATACTAACGAGATGAATTTCATTCGTATCACATTATATTTCGTGTCCATCATCCTGGTGAGTACGATTCATATATAAAGTCTGATTGTGAATCCGAATATTGTTCCTCCTGTATCTTGTAAACCATGATGGAACTATCATATGTGGCCCTCCAGATGTGAGAAAAATCGATTAAATAACCGGAAAGTGTTAGAATGGATGACCATTATTGAGTGCCTGACTAATACCACCGTTCAAGTAACAACAGGGATGAGCGAGCTCACCCTTGGACGCCCTCATATGGAAAATTTAACCTTAAATTGACTTACCTTTTGGTTCAGCAACTTATTTTGACAGGCGCTGAATGACATTGCTGTCGATGCGCCTTAAAACCCTAATATTCATTCATTCATTGATTGCTTCTATTGACAGAAAACCCTAAATGGATTCTTCTGTGAGAATAAATTCCTAAATTGATTGTTTCTTTTGACAGAAATCTTAAATACATTGCTTCCATTTATGAAAAAACGTTACATGATTTCTTCTATTGACAAAAATTCTTGAATTAACTTTTCTCACCAACAAAGTAGAGTGAGCCCACCTTTGATATTTTACTAATAGGCGTAATAATCTAATACTTCTATTAAATGCTTATTTTTCTATGTTGCTCATCGACCCCACCAACAGCTGGGTTATTGAGGGTACAAATGAGCGGGAGACAAAAAGGGTGAGGGAGCTCACCCTTGGACGCCCTCAAATGGAAGAAGAACCTTAAATTGATTGCCTTCATTGACAGAAAACCTTGAATAGATTCTTCTGTAAAAATAAATTATGAAATTGATTGTTTCTATCGAAAGAAATGTTCGGTTTCAACAAATTAGTGTATAACGTCTTTAGACACTGTAGACATAGTTTAGTCTTAGTCTTAGTTTAATGTATTTAGGTGTTCTCATCAAAATTTCACTTCCACCTTTATATCACACTTTTCACCTTTTGTTGCAACATATTTCGACAGGCGCTAAATGACCTCGCTGTCGATGCGCCTTAAAACTCTAATATTCATTCATTCATTCATTCAGAAATCTTGAATACATTGCTTCTATTCACAAAGATACATGATTTCTTCTATCGACTGCGAATCCTGAATTGAATTCTCTTATCAACAGAGTGAAGTACTTTTGATATTTTGCTTATGGGCGTAATAATCTAAAACTTCAATTAAATGCTTCTTACATGTTGCCCAACGACCCCTCCAACTGCTAGGTTATAGGGGGTGCGGATGAGTGGGTTTTAAGGAAACAGTGAGGTGATGATGAATGTGAGGACATTTGAAAAAACCCATACTTTACGCAGGATTTGAACCTGCGGCCCTGGAACCAGAAGCAGATGTGCTACCTCCAGACCAACACGGAGGGTGGTTCAAGTGCTTCTGTTGGCAGAAAACTTTCAATATATATATATATATATATTTTAACATTACCGGTTTAAATAAATACAAATTATATTCAAAAAGAGGAATATATTGTTTTAAACACACATTATTACAATTATTACACTTTGAAATTACACAATGAAAATAATACAAGTCCTTTATGGCGATTATTATTGTTCTTGAAGAGGGTAGTGGGGGGTTCTAAAGGGCAAATGTGGTGGATTTGGTTGTACTTAATGTTTGATGCTGCAGAGGTGAGATCCCCTCGGCCTGGTGACGGAATAGCTGGTGGCGGAGTCGAGATGGAAGTTGAAGATACGTAATTTTGAATTTCAATCGAATAAATTGTCACAAGTTCAGTACATAATAATTAAAACTCACTAATTGTAGAAAACACTATTTATTCTGGAAGATTCACCACTTTCTCACAGCTTTTTGGCACAACTTGCCTGTGTCGCGGTCCATAATGAACTCTTTGGATATTTCCTAAATTTCTACTGCAATTATATTTCGTTCACTCCCTAAATGTATTACAATATCAGAACTAAAGTTTGATTGGTTAAGGTTTAGAACGCAGAGTTTTGATTGGTTGTCTTTGTTAAATTTTGGTCATATATGGCTTTTAAAACATGCCTGCTCTCCCACGTTGAAACTATATATTTATTACTGACTTCAGAACTACAAATTAAATGTGTGTGAATTGATATTGTCCACATCGTGAAGGGTTTGTTTTAAGAAACAAAATAATCACCCTCTTTTATTAAGTAATAACCATTAAAATTAATTGCTTTTAGCACTTTGTCGAACCCAAACACTACAAAACTCTGTTTTCCCTCTTAATCTTTGACACCTCCTTGTTAGGACTGTTAAAGTTAAAGACCAAAACCACTTGACAGATCATTTCATGAATAATGATACTGAAATAAAATAAAACGTAGAAACTGTATGTTATGTTACAATTGTACCCAAAAAATTTTTCGAACTCTCAAACGCACATTAAATTGAACAATTTTAATTATACAATGATATAGCCCCCTAATTAAAATTTCATATTTGATGTTATGTATCCTACCAAGATATAACATACGAGAATACAATTACATTCATAATTAAATGTATATGTGTGGATTAAAGAACGTAAACATCATCCTAATAATATTCAAGATGGTACTCCTCAGCTTACATGAACTAATATTGAATTTACAAAATGAAATTATCATTATTATCATCATAAGTATTTACTTGAACTTAACACAAAGACTATCAGCTTTCATCATTCATACTTATATTCATTCATTATTTTATTATAATATATATATTTTTTTTCATTTCACTAAACACGTCAAGCTGTGGCACAATTCATTTTTTTTTCAACAGCCAAACGATCAAACAATCGAACAAACAACAAACACACATAGAAAAACAAAGTAAAGCAGTCACGATTTGAAATCCCAAAAATTCCAAGTTGAGTCATAAAAAAAAATATCTTAAAATAAATTGAAATTGCTGGAGTTGAGTTCATCTCTTCCTCATCTTTCAAAACGGTACAATACAATAGAAATACAAAATAATACACTCTTAAATCTATTTGCTGTTCTCGAGCAAACCCTCAAGTTTCAACTCTAGCATTTTTTTTTCTTTTAGGTAAACACGGATTGGTCTATCCCAAATTACACAATCATATAAGCCACAATGAAATATGACGAATCGATTAATCAAAGGCCAACAAGCATAAAACACAAAAATACAGGAACTACTGGCACAAATTCAAAAGTTAATATCGTGATGAAAACTCGAAAAAGCAACTCGGTATAGACATATCTAAAACGATCCCAAAGTTGATGATTATTTTTTCTCCAACTTGTAATAGAAACGCGAAAACCCTATTCAAACTCATATAAGTAGTGATTAGCAACTCGGTTTTGTCTTTTCTATTCCCAAAAATTCTCAATAGCAAAATCAAAGTTCGGTCTATCCATTTTCTTAACTTTCCTCACAATTGAATATTACAAACGTAAAAATACGATTCAACAATCCTTGGAACAATTAGCACTTGATTTCGCCACATAAACTGAATACATTTCAAACACTTATTACAATTTCTAGTAATCCAACATAAAATAACCTATACTATTTCTACCAACTTAATATCTCTGATATTGCATGACTTTATACATCTTGTTTCGTTAATGCAAAATATCATTCTACGAATTCTGTTTCTGGGTAAAAATGTACCATCAAAAGTAATTGAAATAGATACAAAACAAGGGTGAGCGAGCTCACCCTTGGACGCCCTCATATAGAAAATTGAACCTTGAATTGATTGCTTCTATTGACAGAAGACCTAAAATGGATTTCTCTGTAAAAATTAACTCCTAAATTGATTGTTTCTTTTGACAGAAATCTTGAATACATTGCTTCTATTCACAAAAAAACGTTACATGATTTCTTCTATTGACATAAAATCCTGAAATAACTTTTCTCATCAACAGAGTAGAGTAGACCCACCTTTGATATTTTACTTATAATCCAATAATAATATTATTGAATGAATGAAAATCAGGGTTTTAAGGCGCATCGACAGCGAGGTCATTTAGCGCCTGTAATAATATTATTAATCGTGATAATCTAATACTTTTTTATTTATTATTCGTGATAATCTAATACTTTTATTAAATGCATTAAATGCTCATTTTTCCATGTTGCTTAACGACCCCACCAACAGCTAGGTTATGGAGAGTGCAGATGAGTGGGAGATGAAAAGGGTGAGCGAGCTCACCCTTGGACGCCCTCATGTAGGAAAATAACCTTAAATTGATTGCGTCTATTGACAGAAAACCTCAAATAGATTATTCTGTGAAACTAAATTCTGGAATTGATTGTTTCTATCGAAAGAAATCTTGAATACATTGCTTCTATTCACAAAAAAACGTTACATGATTTCTTCTATAGACAGAAAATCCTGAATTAAATTATCCTATCAACAGAGTAGAGTACTTTCAATATTTTGCTTATAGGCCTAATAATCTAAAACTCTTATTAAATGCTTTTTTTATGTTGCTTAACTACCCCACCAACAGCTAGGTTATAGAGAATATGAATGAGCGGGTGATGAAGAAACAGTGAGGTGATGATAGATGGGAGGACATTTAAAAAAAACCACACCTTACGCAGGATTTGAACCTGCGGCCCTGAAACCAGAAGCAGATGTGCTACCTCTAGACCAAGTAGGGCGGTTTGAATGCTTCTGTTGGCAGAAAACATTCAATATATATATATATATATATATATATATATATATATATATATATATATATATATATATATATATATATATATATATATTGCTTCTAGTGAAATAAAACTTCGTATCACAACCTTGTATTGTTTACAGAAACCTAAAAAAGTACAAAAGCAATATTTGTATGTATAGTGGTCTCAGTTTTGTGTACCACACATTGTGTTGATAGGCATCATGCATGTTATTCTCAAAACATGAACAAATGGCCTAAAGTCCATTCATATGAGCGTGTTAGTGATGCAACGATTAAACTTAAGCCACACGATACACAAAATTATAAAATATGTTGCAATTTTATTATTTAGATCCTATTTGGATTTATTGAATTAAAATCATTCATGATGTTATTCATTATTATTTAATTTGTATATATATAAAATATATAAATTTCTTCCAAACGAGCATCATACAAAAAAAGTTTGAGGTGGAAAACAGAATGGGGTTGTTTCACCAACCACCCCATATGAGTCATTATGTTGCAGAAATTCCAACAACCCGTCCAATAGGGGTCCGGTAATCAAAAAACGCGAATCCGTTAGGGGATGAATCTCACCCAAACAAGCGTCATCCAGAAAAATTAGGGGTGGAAAATAAAATTTCATCGAGCAACTGAACACCCTGTATGGGTCATTTTGTTGCAGAAATTCAAACAACCCCTCAAGGAGTCTGATTCCAGCACCCAGAATAATTGTGAAAATATCAACCTGCTAAGGGATGAATTTCTCTTGAACGAACGTCATACGAAAAAATTCAGGGGTGGAAAACAAAATAGGGTTGTTCCCCCCCCCCTCCTCCCATATGAGTCATTATGTGGCAGAAATTCAAACAACCCCTCCAATAGGGGTCCGGTTAGCGAAAAACGCGAATCCGTTAGGGGATGAATCCCACCCAAACGAGCGTCATACAAAAAAAAGTTAAGGGTGGAAAAGAAAAATGTAATCGATCAAATAACCACCCTGAATGGGTTATTTTGTTGCAGAAATTCAAATAACGCCTCAAATAGGGGTCTGGTTCCAGCACCAGATCGGGTGCTGGAATGCAAACCATAATAATGGAAAAAAATATATTCTGTCAGGGGATATAATTGCCTTCGAAAATATCCGGGGGTGGATAATTGATTGATTGTGCATAATTATTCACCCTATATAAGTTCATTCCCCCCTTAAAATCATTTTGAAGGCATCTTCTTCTTTTTAGCTTTTTTTGTTTTGTTTTGGCCAACTTGTAATCTAGCTAGATGACCGATGCATATTTCATACGGTCCGGAGGCATAGTTCATGTTCATTCCTTTCACCTGCGGCCTGAGTTTTTTAATGGTTAAAATGTGTTGTCGGTCTTACAACAAGCTGAAAATGTGACAGTATTTAGAAATATATTTGATTGAACTGCTCTTCAAATTTATTTGAATCATTTCATCGGAACACACTTGAACAACAGATATAGGGCTAGGCCTACATGTATTCTTTGCGTCAACTGTGAAAACCTAACCAAACATTCACGCTAATCGTTGTTGTCGGATAATTTCATTCAAGAGAACGGTGTACCACAGGGTTCTGTCCTCAGTGTTACTTTGTTCGCCATCGCTATAAATGGTATTGTTCGAAGCGTTCCATCTTCTATCACTTGTTCCTTATTTGTCGACGACTTGGCTATATTCAGTAAGTCAGCGAGAAGTGCTACGGCCTCTCGCCAAATCCAACTTGCAATTAGGAAACTGGAAGCATGGGAAGATGAAACTGGGTTCAGGTTTACCACATCAAAATCAACGTGCATGCGTTTCTCTCGTCTGAGAGGCCTGCACCCTGACCCAGATATATATCTCCGTAGAGAACTTCTCCCATTCGCAGAATCGACAAAGTTCCTAGGGCTGACGTTTGACGTGAAGTTGAACTGGGAATCTCACATTTCGCAACTCAGACTCAAGTGCTTCAAATCACTTAACCTTCTCCGTTATCTTAGTGGTACCAAATGGGGAGCGGATCGCACCACAATGCTGCGGCTTTACCGAGCATTAATACGTTCCAAATTGGATTATGGTAGTGTTGTGTACGACTCGGCACGAGAGAGCTACGTGAAGCCACTCAATACAGTTCACAACACAGGCATCCGACTGGCCATAGGAGCACTCCGTACCAGTCGGGTGGAGAGCCTGTATTGCGAGGCTGGTGAGCCCTCGTTGAAGAGTCGGCGTGCATATTTACTTTGCTCATACGCTTCGAAATTATTCTGCAGTAAGCATCATCCCACCTACCAATCAGTTATCAATCCTAGATTTCATGCTCTCTATGAATCGAAACCATTTGCCACCATACCAACTGGAATTCGATTAAATCATATTTTGGTCGAAGAGTCATTTGTATACCCTCGAGTATATCCAATTCAATTCAGTGATACTGCCCCTTGGTTGCCTCCACGTCCGGAGTGCTTGATGAACTTGTCATCAAGTAGGAAGTCAAGCACGAGTGCAGAAGAGTATAAGCAAAAATACCTAGAGCTCTGCACACACTACCCCGGACATATTAGATACTACACGGACGGATCAAAACTGAACGGCAAAGTTGGCTGCGCATTCGTTAGCGAATCCTCCACTGTTTGTTTTAGTTTAGGTTCGATGAGTAGCGTATATACAGCCGAGTTGTTTGCAATTGTCACCTCTCTACAGCACATTCAACAACGATCTGAGAAGTGCTTCCTGATCTGTTCCGATTCTTTGAGTGCACTCCAAGCCCTTACTCAGATCTTTCCAACTCACCATCTGGTCCAGAAAGTGCAGACCCTCCTGACCGCCCTTGCCTCGCAGGATGTCAGTGTAGTATTCTGCTGGGTACCTGGACACGTGGGGATTGGTGGTAATGAGTTGGCGGACACGGCTGCCAAAGAAGCGACGGAGAAAGAAGATATTGATAATCCGAGAGTACCTTTCAATGATTTCAAGGCGTATTTCAAACTACTTTTCAAATTTCGTTTCCAAAAAGAGTGGGACAGGGAGACCAACAACAAGCTGAAAGAAATAAAGCCTACTGTTAGTGCTTGGGAATCTTCAATCCGAGGTTCACGGAGGAAGGAAGTGGTTCTCACTCGTCTGCGAGTGGGACACACACTTTTAACTCATTCCTATCTTTTCACCCCCGAAAAAATCGTCCCCAGATGTGAAATTTGTAACGAGATTTTAACTGTTAGACACATATTGCTCGAGTGTCGGAAATATACCACTCTGCGGAGACAGATTCGTATGGAAGACACAATATCAATTATTTTAGGAAATAATACAAAATCGATAGATAACATATTCATCTTCTTAAGATTATCGAACCTATTGGATCTCATTTGACATGCTCGTGGATCTGCGTCGTTGTTCGCGTGAGACGATGAAGTCGTCGTGTTACCAGTATCATTTTTCAAACTGCCTCAATTAGGACATATACATGTCTGATCAAGATGACGTTGTTTGTGCAATCATCTTCTTCCAGTATACTACTTTTCGACATTTGATACTTATTCTTGATGTCGATCTCTTGGGATAGACATCAGGAATATTTTAAACCTAACCATATTTCAACATATATTCATTATGGTTTGTCGTTCCTCCACTCGTATTTGAGTGCGAGTTTGAACTGAGAACAAGTAGTAAAACGTTCTCATCCTAGTCCCATGGGTGTGACCCTTTACAGCACTGTTCGGTTTTAACAAATTAGTGTATAACGTCTTTAGACACTTTAGACATAGTTTAGTCTTAGTTTAATATATATTGAGGTTCTCTCAACTAAATTTCACTTCCATATTTATATCACACTTTTCACCTTTTGTTGCAAATTATTTTGACAGGTGCTAAATGACCTCGCTGTCGATGCGCCTCAAAACTCTAATATTCATCCATTCGTTTAGGCCTACTGTCTCTCATGGCTCTGGTATTATGTCATGGGTGCAATTGCGGAGGAATGTTAGGCATGTACATGAAAGAGTGGCTAAACAAAATACATAGGGATGATTTGGTGCATCGGGATGCACCGTTGAGCAGTGCAAGGTTCAGATTGCCAATAAACCTTACGCGGAACTTTGTACAGGATTTGAACAAATTTAAGGGACCTCCAAAGTCCAAAGAGGGCCTCATCATTATCGAATAGGCCTACCGTAAAAGTAACACAATTTACATCAGTATTGTCAAATAGGCCACAGACATTGGATTTGATATGCTATAACTTGACCTAACACTACACACTCAAAGCTAAGCTAGGCCCTATTCTATTGTCTCCAACCAATCATGGGCCTAGAAAGGCTAGTTTGGTGTTTGGAGGTTTGTTATGAAAATTATAAAAGTAGTTTCACTGCCGCTTGTCTTACAGTCATGGCATAATGGTAAATACTGGGCCAATTTATCGACCGATTAAGATGTTGGAGTCATGTTAGGTTGTGATAGGCCTTAGACCTAGATGATGGTTTGAGCGATCGACACAAACCTTACCCTACCTAATCATGACCGCCATTGAAAAGTACAAAATCTTGAAAGCCTATAAAACATTACCTTATCCTTCAGGCCTACCTCTCACTATAGAGTAATGATGAGAAGGGCCTACCATGGAGGAATAGATTAAAGGCTGTGGATAATCGTAGTCAGCCATATCAATACACATAAATAGATTGTACGGTCAGGGTTGTCATTGGTTGTTTGTGTTAGTGACGTAGGATTCGTTTGGGAGGATAGTCTAGTTGTCATTTTCATTGAGAGAGTGCCCCAGACACCAGTTACCAATAAACGAACATGATATGTAAGCTCCGTTCCGCCTGCCGGCGGTATTCGCGAGGATTAAACCCAACTCAATAACCTCACTTACTGTCCGCAACCTGGCTTTGTCCACATAATGGCGTTCTTCACTGCACAATGTTCTCACTCGTGGCGCTAGTGCGCCATAGCTCTGCACGGTCGACTTTCCAGCTGTTACAGTATTGTTATTGTGTTGTGTACAAATTTACATCTCGGTTTACATATCTCCGATCTTGGAAATTTCAACGGCATTCAATAGTGCTACGTTAGTGCCGTAAAATTTACCGTTAGTGCCGCTTTAGTTTCGCCGTCACGACGAATTCAATTTTCAGAACCAGCCACTCACATATCTCTGATCTTGAAAATTTCAACGGTATACGTTGATGCTACGTTAGTGCCGTGAAAAAATCTTTGGTACCGCTTCGGTTTCACCCTTACGACGCGTTGTCAATGTGAGGGGCCAACTTCACGCCAGCCCCTCACATATCTCCGACCTTGAAAATTCCAACGTTATTTGTTAGTGGTGCTTTAGTGCCCGTTAGTGCCGTGGAAAAAATTGTTAATACCTCTTCGGTTTCGCTGCTACGACGCGATGTCAATGTGAGGGGCCAACTTCACGCCAGCCCATCACATATCTCCGATCTTGAAAATTCCAACGGCATTCGTTGGTGTTGTGTTAGTGCTCGTTAGTGCCGTAAACATCTTTCGTTAGTGCCGCTCTGGTTTCGACGTTATAACGAGTTGTCCATGTTAGGGGCTGGTGTGAAGATTTGGCCCCTCACATGGACAACGCGTTATTTGGCGAAACCAAAGTGGCCGTGACGAAATTCTTCTAGCAAATGCCGTTGGAATTTTAATGATCAGAGATATGTGAGGGGCTGGCGAAACCAAAGCGGCACCAACGAAAATGTTCTAACGAATGCCGTTGGAATTTTCAAGATCGGAGATAAAAGTGAGTGGCTGGCGTGAAGTTGGCCCCTCACATTGACAACGCGTTGTAGCGGCGAAACCGAAGCGGTACTAACGATTCTCTCACGGCACTAACGTATACTGTTAGAATTGTCAAGATCGGAGATATGTGAGGCGCTGGTTCTGAAAATTGAATTCGTCATGACGGTGAAACTAAAGCGGCACTAACAAAAAAATGTACGGCACTAACGAGCACTAACGTAGCACTAATGAATGCCGTTGAAATTTCCAAGATCGGAGATAGGCCTATGTGAAGGGCTGGCGTGAAGTTGGCCCCTCACATGGACAACGCGCTATAACGGCGAAACCAAAGCGGCACCAACGATAATGTTTACGGCACTAACGTTTACCATTGGAATTTCGGAGATATGTGAGGGGCTGGTTCTGAAAATTGAATTCGTCATGACGGCGAAACTAAAGCTGCACTAACAGAAAATTTCACGGCACTAAGGGGCACTAACCAATGGTGAAATAATATTTCCATATTCTGACATGTGACCGTACACGGGTGACAACTTCACGGACGTAGTCAACCATACATAAATCACTCGATAACATGGCTCATAAGCAGACAATTACAAAACTAGGGCAGTCCGCTGCTAGCGCACTCTGTCGGGAGCTTTGCGTGAAGAAGCCAATTGCCCATGTTCCTTCATATATAAACTCTAGAGTAACCAATTCAAAAAAATGAAAAAATCAGTCATAGGCGGTATTCGATCACAGTTCCCTGGCATGGGAGTCAGCTGTGCTAACCCATGAGCTACAGAAGTCACGTCTCTGAGAGAGCGTTATTTTGGCCATTTATAGTCATGGGCCGAAACATCGCAATCATGATATCACTGACCGTATTATTTATTTTCACTTAATCATATAGTTGACCGTACGAATATAGGCCTTCACTCCGTGGATTAAAACTCTATTACTGTATGCCCATACCTCATAACCATCACATTACCTACCGATAAGTTGTGATAAGTTATAATAATTTTCAATTCACGTGGAAAACCAGCGATTCTATCAACGCGCAAGAAATAACCTACGCCACGACAAAAAGTGGGCGTGGCCAAAGCAGTTTTTCTTTAATTCGTTAATTAGAGAATATACAGGCTATGTGGACAAGTTTTATTACCACGTAGTCGAAGATTGTGAAAATTTGCATAATCCAAGCTCAACAATTTTCAATTTACGTAGAAATTCAGCGATTCTACGCGACGAATAGGTTTTTTCGGTCCCTTTTGAATCAAACATATTATAAGTGTGTTTCCACAGTGTGGTGAACACGCTAAAAATGGAGAAATCAAGCAGATTTTGAACAAGGGTGAGCGAGCTCACCCTTGGACGCCCTCGTATAGAAAATTGAACCTTAAATTGATTGTTTCTATTGACAGAAAACCTTAAATGGATTCTTCTGTAAAAATAAATTCCTAAATTGATTGTTTCTTCTGACAGAAATCTTAAATACATTGCTTCTATTTACAAAAAATCGTTACAAGATTTCTTCTATTGACATAGAATCCTGAATTAACTTTTCTCATCAACAGAGTAGAGTAGGCCCACCTTTGATATTTTACTTATAGGCGTAATAATCTAATACTTTTATTAAATGCTTATTTTTCTATGTTATACTTAACGACCCCACTATTAGCTAGGTTATGGAGGGTACAAATGAGCGGGAGATGAAAAACAGTGAGCTGATGATAGATGAAAGAACATTTAAAAATAAAACACACTTTACTCAGGATTTGAACATGCGGCCTTGGAACCAGAAGCAGATGCGCTACCTCTAGAGTCTAGACCAAGGAGGACGGTTAAAATGCTTCTGTTGGCAGAAAGCCTTCAATATATATATATATATATATATATATATATATATATATATATATATATATATATATATATATATATATATATATATATATATATATATATATTACTTCTAGAGAAATAAAACCTTGTATTACAACCTTGCATTGTGTACAGAAACCTAAAAAAAAATGCGAAAGCAATATTTGTATGTATAATGTATTTGTATGCATAGTTTGTATGTATGTATAGTGTACCACAAATGGTGTTGATAGTCAACATGCATATTATTTTCAAAGCATAAACAAATGGCCTAAAGTCCATTCATATAAGCGTGTTAGGGCCGATGCACAATATGCCGACAAATCCTCCAGACACCTTTCTGCTGGATAACTCTACCGGCCACTTTTGTGGGCGTTTTACAAGTGACCGATTTCCGACAACCTTACAAAACCAATAACATTTAGAAGTTGGTATTGAATTTTGACTGCTTTTTGTCATAATCGAACTCATCGAACGCTCGAGTTATGAGCTACCTTCGTTCAGCTTTGTCTTTGAGAGGTCTTCAAAACCGTGTGATGACAGATGACACTTTCGACATTGGGATTGTATTTTTCAATTTTGAGGTAAGAAATGAATTTACGTTCTGTTTAGTCGTATTTTTTGACAATTGCAATCAGGCAAGCATAAGTCGAGAGATTGAATTTGATGATTTTTCACAGTTGATTTAATGTTCAGAGGTTATAGGCCTAGGCCCAGACTTGGGCCCATACCCTTGTAGGTTGTGATTTCCTCGAAAGAGGGTTAAAGGAATAAACACTACTACTACTACTACCATTTCAACTAAATGCTTATAGGCTACCTGAGACAATGAATAACTAGACTCGGACCATGTGCGCCAAAACAGCGCCCAGAAAGTAGCGCCCAGAATCATAGGCAGCGCCCAAACTCAAGGTCATGTTAGGAGTATGAAGCTAGCTTCGAAAAATGCTGAACTGATACCAATTTCAGCAAAATACGCTATTTAATTGATGACATCAACACAATGAGTTGACCCTTTTACATCTATTATCCCTATTATCGCAAAGGCCTAATCCATTAATGATGTTACAGGATAACCCTTCAACAGAATTAAACCCGATTTTAATCTGTTTCTGATGTTGAAAAAAGAGTATATAAACCATATGTATGAACCAAATGAACAGACATGGATTTAATGATGGTAACTTCTTAAATGTTCCATCTCTGTTCTCCAGAAAAGTCCCCTTAACTATGACGTGGTGATTTAAAATTCTATTCACTCAAATGAGGAATTCATTATATTTTTGAAGCTCTCGACATTTTATTATAGGTATAAGTGTGTTCCTGAACACCTCCTGAATTCCGATGCATCGACTGTCTGAATCCTGTTTGAATTCCGGGAAAACTCATATCTGTTCCAGCCCCGTTTTCCGGGGAACAACCCTTCTATGAACAATGGTCATTTTGGGCTCTGGGCGCTGGAATTGGAGAAGTGAATTTTAGGGGGTTGTTTACATTTCTGCACGGTATTCGATAGGATTTTACTGTTCCCCGAAGCCTTGACTGTCTGAATCCACCCCTAACTCATATCTGTTCCATGTTAGTTTTCCGGGAAAAAGAAATTCTATGAAAAATGGTAATTTTGCGCTTTGGGCGCTGGAATTTGAAAAGTGAATTTTAGGGGGTTGTGTACATTTCTGCAAGGTATTCAATGAGATTTTACTGTTCCCCGAAGCCTTGACTGGCTGAATCCACCCCTAACTCATATCTGTTCCATGTTAGTTTTCCGGGAAAAAGACATTCTATGAAAAATGGTCATTTTGGGCTCTGGGCGCTGGAATTTGAAAAGTGAATTTTAGGGGGTTGTTTACATTTCTGCACGGTATTCAATGAGATTTTACTGTTCCCCGAAGCCTTGACTGTCTGAAACCACCCTTAACTCATATCTGTTCCAGTCCCGTTTTCCGGGAAAAAGACATTCTATGAAAAATGGTCATTTTGGGCTCTGGGCGCTGGAATTTGAAAAGTGAATTTTAGGGGGTTGTTTACATTTCTGCACGGTCTTCAATGAGATATTCTTCTGTTCCCCGTAGCCTTGACTGTCTGAATCCACCCCTAACTCATTTCTGTTCCATGTTAGTTTTCCGGGAAAAAGACATTCTATGAAAAATGGTCATTTTGCGCTTTGGGCGCTGGAATTTGAAAAGTGAATTTCAGGGGGTCGTTCATATTTCTGCTCGGTGTTTAATGAGATTCACTGAATAATAAAACTTGAAATAAGAACAATTTTAATTAAATTAAATACGCCTTCCAATTAGCAATCAATTAAAAACTCGCAAATACACTCTCTCAGAACAGGCCTCCGCACTACCACATTTTCGAATTCATGTATAATTTCTCTCTTTTGAATTTATAAATTTATATTCTCCTTTCTATTATTCTCTTCTATATTCTACTACTACTATCTCCTTGATATATTTCTCTTCCTCATTGGTGAGATTCACTTGACACAAACACCCAACACGTGAGCCCAACACTTGTGTGTGGCCAAGGCATCAGCTGACCTCTAGCGTCAAAACCAGCAGCTTACCTCGTGTCGTATCTTACAATTGAATAACTGCGCTCGGAGGTTTTCTTTCTGTCTCTGAATGTAAAAACAAGAAGGCACTGTTTATTGTTTTTGTGTTATTATATATTCTACGTTTTTTCTTTTTCCCGATGAAATTCCAGCGCCCAGAGCTCAAAATGAACATTTTTCATAGAATGTCTTTTCCCCGGAAAACTAACATGGAACAGATATGAGTTGGGGGTGGATTCAGACAGTCAAGGCTTCGGGGAACAGTAAAATCTCATTGAATACCGTGCAGAAATGTAAACAACCCCCTAAATTTAACTTTTCAAATTCCAGCGCCCAAAGCCCAAAATGACCATTTTTCATAGAATGTCTTTTTCCCGGAAAACGGGACTGGAACAGATATGAGTTAGGGGTGGATTCAGACAGTCAAGGCTTCGGGGAACAGAAAAATCTCATTGAATACCGTGCAGAAATGTAAACGACTCCCTAAAATTCACTTTTCAAATTCCAGCGCCCTGAGCCCAAAATGACCATTTTTCATAGAATGTCTTTTTCCCGGAAAACTAACATGTAACAGATATGAGTTAGGGGTGGATTCGGACAGTCAAGGCTCCGGGGAACAGTAAAATCTCATTGAATACCGTGCAGAAATGTAAACAACCCCCTAAAATTCACTTTTCAAATTCCAGCGCCCAGAGCTTAAAATGACCATTTTTCATAGAATGTATTTTTCCCGGAAAACGGGGCTGGAACAGATATGAGTTAGGGGTGGATTCAGACAGTCAAGGCTTCGGGGAATATTCCCAGGTTTTATTTTCATCAAGGGGTAGTTTTCACGGGGTAAATAAACCTCTAGCTTCTTTTTCGTTCTCATAGTTGGCTGTCCTTACATATCCGTTTTACGATGCTCACTTCGTATAGTTCGGGCGCTAGATTTTGGTCGGGCGCTGGGCGCCAGTTTGATTTCGGTACTCGGACCTAGTAAATATATGACCTAGGCACACCCTATATTTTCACAGCCAGAAGTACCTCATTTGGAGTTACATACATGTAGGCCTAGACCATAAATATTGTATAAACATAGGGGCTAGGCCTATTTCTCGATTCATCTTGCCCGAGACCATTGATTATGTAAGGTTACAAATTCAATGCCGAGACCTAGCCTACTTGACCAAACAAAACTGTGGTGTAAGAGAGGAATCGTGAATTGTGTAGTGTCGACCTTGAGCTCATTACTTAATCTCTGTCAGATTAAATATTAAAATATTCATCAATATTCATTGTATCTACATATACAGATGGAAGCTTGGATTCGTTTGAACGCTTTGCCGCGAACAGCACGGAAGAGCATGAGTTGGGAGGGCGATTGAGGTTGCGTTGATCATTTCTTCATGGAATGACAGACTCCCGTGGATGACATCCGAGACAACTTGCCACAGACGTATGAGTAGAGACAAAGGTTTGTAAGCCTACTCTTGACATTGAATTTTTTTTTTCATTTTTTCATTCGTGTTCTCACAAAGATTTCAGTACAATTTCGTAGACCCGCAAAGTCACAAAAAGTTGACTTGTCTGCAGGTCTACTAACATTTTATACATAAGAAAAACAAATTACAAATAAGTATATCAAGTCTGAACACTTACGCACGTACATTTTGATAATAATGATGAAAATATCAATTTCAATGAAAAAATAATCATAGGGCCTACTGACAAGAATCCACATTTTGAAATTATGGACTATTTTCAGTTATTTGGAATATACACTGTGAAATGAAATAGTTTTATTTCTCATGAAATATAAGATAATTTGATAATATCCATTTTTTTAATTCTATTTTTACTGTGGATATTAATAACCACTATTAATATTAATATTACACTAAATATAACAGGAATTCATGTAGTAACGTTATCAATACCGGTAGGCGATTCTCTCAACTGCAGTAGACCTTACTACTGGCAAGGCTCATAAATGATATACCAGTAAAAGTCAACAATATGCTAGCAACGGTCTACTATAAGGTACCGTAAAACTATACCGGCTCAAGAATACGGACTGTAGAATATTCTTGTAGCACTAAATTCACTGACACGCCCCCTATTTATTTATTTCATTTTGATTCTGTTGAACAACCCCACCAACAGCTACGAGGGTACAAATAGCCACACACAATAATTTCAATGCTTATTTTTATTTTATTACACATCAAATCACACTTCATAGGCCTACAAAATTCTCAAAAGTATTTGAGCATCCAGTGAGAATATGTTGTAGGGGAGCAAATTAAATTACATGTAGTAACCGGTCTTTTGAGGAATAAAAAAATCATCAATATCATCAATATTTAATATTATCTAGTTTTCTTATACTGTCAAATATTCACAATATTCTATCAAGTCTCATCAGAGAAGAGGAAGAAATTGATCATAGTCCAATAGTATGCCTAAGGAGTCATGGAATTACGTAATTCCTACTTCCGAGCGTAAGACAATGACCTTGGACAGAATGGTCGATTGTGTGTATTCAAGTTGACAATTCGTTTGTGTTTGAATAAATATTTACCTCAACTACCGGTTGATAGATTTGAAAGTAATGGGCCGGATATTATCACATTTTATTCAATTTAATCGAGGTCCAGTTAAATTTAATATTGGTTCAAATCAATTTCAGTAGGCCTACTGAAATACCATTTCAATTCCAGTTTTGAATAGTTTATAACATTGTTTGTGTTTTTTAGGAGATTCTGTGTATGCAAATGAACCTTGACTGCTGCTACCAATCCTCCAGAAAGAAGAGAAGAAGAGCAACACGAAGAGCAACACACCACAGTGCACTGCCGTACATTTTTTCTTCAATAATCTATAGGCTTAAACTTGTATCATTCATTATTTGTGAAGGGAATAAATATCAATCAGTTGGTTATTTAATGCGTGTAAATGAATCTTCATTTGAATACCTTGTATTGATCTAGGCCTATATTTTTTCATGAATGTGTTTTGG
The DNA here is from genome assembly GCA_964007535.1 of Brachyptera risi. Lineage (NCBI taxonomy): Eukaryota > Metazoa > Arthropoda > Insecta > Plecoptera > Taeniopterygidae > Brachyptera > Brachyptera risi. Next base: position 7,594,186 of record OZ023335.1, read on the forward strand.
TATGTTATTATTTCAGGTATTTGGCCGCTTTTGCTTCAGCAATCAGAACAAGAGTTTCATCCATTTTTAATGAGGCCCCTGCTTTCGTATTGTGAGAGCAATTCAACATTTTGAATTGAAGTCATTTTTGCCTCCCCCATATTCTGACATTTTCCCGTTGCACGGTCGAATGCATCGTCATCTGTACGTTTTCTCTTCTTCGGCGTCGAAACAACAGATTATGAATAGAATATGTGAAAAGTAAATTATTCAATTGGATTAGGCGTATATATTTTTTTTATCAACATCGAAACTTGATGCAAAATTATTGTTTCCCAATTGAAGGTAGGATTGTTTGATCGGGGCACCACAAGGGCGATCTCACCACCCCATAAATGGATTATACATTATAGGCATACACGGATTATATCAAAACATGAACTGTCGTTTGATTTCATATTTGAAAAAAAAGCAACTACAACTAGGTAATGTCTCGAGTGTAAATAATAACTAAACGGTAAAGTATGTCAAAACACTTCACGATTTCATGTTATAGTAATTATTATACATTCACACGTAGTAACAAACAGTGAGAACAGTCGAGTGAAAATGGAATGTCAACTTTACATGCGAGGCAGAAATATAGATCGGTAAAGGAAATTCGCTTGTAATATTTTATTTACAATTTTACATACACATTGTCAATTTACAAAGACGGTGAATAAATGTGAATACAAAAGAGGTGGTAAAGTTCAAATTGAAGAATGTTCAAAGTATGATAAACCAGATTGTTAACAAAGGAACTTATGATTGTGATATTACAACCCTTCGATCTGTCATTATCTCTTCACATATTCACTCTTCATGTGTTGCGGGAGGCGAGGGGAATTTAGGACCCGGTTCAATCCCTGCCGCCTTCCACCTTTACAGGGGTTTTCATGATTTTCCTCTGTAGTCCAGGCTAATGCTGGGATGGTTCCCACAATATAGGTCACGACTGCTTCCTTCCCACTATCCTTCTCATTACTCAAGAAACCTTCATCTCATTAATCATCCATCCGACGCCAATAGATCTTGGCTATCATTACAGTTTGCCGTTAAAACCCAATACTGTATAGAAAACTTGAGACACTATCTCGTATTTTGTAAATTTTAAATACATTTTTTAAATGTATCTTGTATCTGAAATAGGCCTACTCAAAATTCAAGTATCTGTATGTAGTTTTCAGATACTTGAAGTTGACCGGGTTTCCAGTTCCGATTCTGTTTTGTCGTCCAACACGATATCGGTACGATTTTTGTCATGCCTATTTCCACTTGGCTGTGTCGTAACGTTTTCGTGACGTCGTAGTCATAGCCGTCATTACCTCGACTCACGGCTTCTTTGAATGTGAGAAATTGAGCTGTCAGAATACAATATATATTTTTTAAATAACATCGAAACTTGATACAAAATCATTGTTCCCCAATTAAGGCCAACGATGAAAGGTAGGATCGTTTGGACGGGGCACCACAAGGGCGATCTTATTACCCCAAGAATACAAATTGACACACTTTTCTCAGGTCGCGCCGTTGTAATTATACAAACACGGAGATTGTCCTGTACCATCTGAATAAATAATTCTACTTCAAATGGCATAGCAATTCTGGATACAAAATCTAAGACCGTGATTCTAAAAGTGTGGTGATGTTTGAAATTGCAGTTAGGATATGTGGATCGATATTTTTGTGAATCGATTCTTTTTTTGTTTTTTTTTGTGGCAATATAAATCCAAACAACCGGAGCCAGATGGATTGCAATTGCAGTGTAACTTACGGTGATCGTAATTTCGGACGACAAAAGTTGGAAGTTGAGTCAATAATCACGGGACCGAAACGATGTCGTAAACCGGCATGTTTTTAGGTGAATACAGTTGAAATACTGAGAGAATAGGATTCGTGCAGCCACCACAAGAAAACTGCATCGATATAGAAAAATGAGATATTTCACAAATTCACTCGTTAATGGTTGTTTTTAATAATCATAATGAATAAAAATGAATATATTTGCAATATTAAAATGTATCCTGTGCACTTGAGCGGAAGGAACTTCGAAAATACGGGTATGTTTTATTTGTGTTTCATCGTTTTTCTGTAAGATGGTTGGTGGTTCTGTTAACCATACAGGTTCGGGAACAAGCAATGTGTCTATGTGAATCCGCTAAAAACAATGTTAATTGTGTATTAACATATCTGGGCCTATATATTATCTATATACGGCTATATCTATATATTATCATATAATAACGGCTATATCTATATATAGCCATGTATATTAGATTCAAAAAATCAGAAGAGCCGCTATTGGTGTGTAGCATGCTCAGCTGATTTTAGTGTCGTCATGTTGAAAATCATTCAGTGCACCAAAGTGATACCAGGATGCGCCACGGTAGGAATCCTATTCTCTCAGTGTTTCAACTGTACTGGCTTGTGATTGTCCGTTGGGAAAATTGTGTCGGACAACAAGAAAAAATTGGTAGGCCTACTGGAAACCCTGCTTCAGAGTATTTTTCCCATGTCTGATTACATGCACTGTAATCTTCGAGTTTAATAAATATTTTGACTTTATTCTCAAGGCCATCGAAAAATGAGAAGAACTACTTCTGTCAAATGAATATGATAATTTCAATTAACTAATGCAGACCCATCAAACTTGGTTGATTATGAACTCATCAAAAATTAATTCGACATATTTTGTCCGGTTTATTTTAATAGTCCGCTTTAATTCTGTAATTACACCAACGTTTGGAAAAAGTTTTGATTGGTTACACACTCTCTTATATGTATACCACATTCCCACGTACAAAAGAGAACATAAAAACGAAGCCCGATTTTGTTCGTCAAGTGAAATGAAGTATTGGCTCCATGGAATAAATAAATCGACAACAATAATCTGTTGGTGGGGCATTCAACAAGCAATAATCAATCAATCAGTATGGTTGAATGTATCATTTCATTTTGTCATGACTCACTTGCAACTCATTGTCACTAAAAACTAGGAATACTCAACATGATAAACTATGTGTTTGTTGCATGTAAGAAGAGCGATCTACACACAAAAATGTATTTTTCTCATCATGTGACAACTGATTGTGAAAGTTTGGTAGCGTATTTGCAATCTCTGCCTCAATATGCATGAGAGTGACATCGCTCATCCAATAATTGAATTCGGAAATGCCTAGACTGAAATCTTTAATTTTTCATAAGACTTTGTCGTACTCTACAACAATCAGTGTAGTAGTAGTATAGTAGATATTCATTCTATGCTATTTTTTTTACATAGGCCCACATACATGGTTACAAAAAATGACATAAGATTGGATAATAAAACAAAGTGTTCACAATTAAAAAGTAAAAGAGAGCAAGTAATATTTAAATTATTAAATCACTCGATAGTGTGATTAAATTACTATGTAGGCCTATGTTGAATGTCTCATGTATGTGTTATTCATCGGAATTTTCTAATGGGCTACTTTTGTGATTCTCCTTTGTAGCCTAATCAGAGAATAAGTGATTGATTGCAATAAAACAATCCAATCCATGTACAATAATTGTACCCGTCAATTTATATATTTATCAAATCTCAAACAAATAAAACCATCAAAGAAATAACAGCGAGGCCTATACATTAGCGACACGCCTACTACCCTCCCCGCACCATACGTCCCCGGCATGCAAAAACTCAACTCGGAGAGCAAGCAAGCTTTCTGCCGTCTTTCAAGGAACCATCCCAGTATTGACCTGAATGACAGAGGATAACCAAAAAAACCTCTATCAGGATGGTCCACCATAGGCCTGTACATGTAGGGTACCGTACCACCCTTGGGTTGCATAACTGATACACCGAAAATATGGTGAATTGAGGAAAACGTAGGCCTACACTGAAAATCCAATAGGCCCACACCGTAAGCATTATTTCAGATGATGACTGAATAGGGAGGCTACGATATTGCATTTGAATAGTGTGAGACTATCCTCTTCTCCCCACAATAATATACTAGCCACCATGCATGAAAATATTTTTCTTGCGGTGTACGAGATTTTCGGTTCAAGTTAGCTTAACCTAACTCAACTTGACTCTAACATCAGATCCCAGTCTGTGTATGACAGTTCAGTGTACTAGCAACTAATAACCTCAGCAACGTACCTGCTTCAACTCTGGCAACGTATGCCTCATTTTCAATAGGGAAGGATATGAACTGGAGGGAGTGTTGAACCAATGCGTTGCTAATGTCACACAAAACTCGCGAGCAACTGGCTTGACTTATGCCTGTTACATCGCCCATAACGAGCTGGAACGTTCCAGACACGTAGAATCGCAATGCAGTAAGAACTTGCGTCGGTCTGGTCAAATGGCCTTCCAAAATGCTGCACAGTTCCAAGACGATATGTCTTGGAAACCTGTGCCGTTTAATCAGATGGTCATCTGACACATTTAATGAATCCAGCCTATCTTTGAATAATCTGCCAGGTCTAACAATGATAGGCCCCTCCTGATTAGGCCTCGGCCTAGCCTCATCCAGAATTAGGAAAAGCCCAGCATTGAACATTGTAATATAATCAGTAGGAAATAGGCCTAGGCCTATTATAACTGTATATATAATTAGTGTTAGTGTTTTAGTGGTTATATTAATAATCATAAGTTACATTTCAGCTAGGTAGGCATATAGGCCTAGTAATAGTGGTACACTCTTTGACAGGTTAGGCTAGAGTAGACAGACAAGGTGAGTGGTCAGAGGTGACACTGACAGTTGCACACGATTGGCCTAGGCCTAGTCGAGATTAAGCAAAACGTTGAGGTTAGATGTACAACCGGATTTATAAAATACGTAAATCAAATTGCGCGGTATTTAAAAATATCCTTACCGTGTTTTGGTGGGTAGAATTTACATTTTCTGTCAAATTCAGCCATAAAATCATTGTAAATTGATATTCAAAGTCAAGAGGTGATCACTTACTAGGGCCTAGGCCTACCAGTCAATTTTTTAGGTACTTCTCTCTGGACAATAGATGAAAGAACAGCTATTAGGATCTCAGACACTTGCTAGGGATTGGTGGGACGATCAAATATTTCTTCATGAGTTTGGATTAAGACAAAATATGGTATTATCTCGAAAGAAGTTCGTAACTTTGAGCCAAATCAAAGTTATGACCTTGTGTGAATTCGGGCCCAGAAGATAATATGAACACATCCGTTGTTTATAAAATGTTACCATGGTTTTCAGAGGGCCAAACCAAAGAGGTTAGTATTTTAACCTCCTTGACCAAAAATGGGGTATACTCAATCTTTTTTCGGTTTTTATTTAATTATAAAATATTAAGGCTACGTGGACAAGAGTTATTATCGTAACGCGGTAGATTATAACCAATTACAACTTGAAAGCGCTTAAATTTATAATTTACGTGGAAAACCAGCGATTCTATTAACGCGCAAAATATGGTATAAAAGTCCACGCCATTCCAAGGTCGATAGAGTTTTTTTCTTCATTTCGTTGATTTGAAAATATAAAGGCTATGTGGACAAGTTTCATTACTACGTAGTCGAAGATTGTAAAAAAATACATAATCCAAGCTCGATAATTTTCAATTTACGTAGAAATTCAGCGATTCTACGCGACGAATAGATTTTTTCGGTCCCTTTCGAATCAAACGTATGAGTGTGTTTCCACAGTGTGGTGAACACGCTAAAAAACATCAGAACAAAACGAAGTCATCGGAATCATAAAAATTATTCGGATTGAAATATCCACGGATTATGTTGAATGGATGATAAATAAAAATATGATAGAATCTACTGCGACCAGAAAAATCCCCATATTCAACAGAATCACATGGCGTAAAATGAAGCAGAATAATGGAAAATAGCTCACAAAAAATTGAAATCGACAAGAAGTTTGACAAGCTTTGACGTTAAAAGAGCTTTTCAGTTGATTTCTTTGATTTTCTTGAGATATTTGAGCTACGATACTTGATTAATTGTTGAATAGGCTTATATTCTCATTTTGTTATAGATGATTTCTTCATAGTGTGCGAAATATCTACTACGTAACTATCTGTTTAATTACTATAATCATCCATATGAATACCATAATTTCACTTTACAAAAATATTATCATTATTATAGCATTGTTTTTTTCTCATATGTTGCTAATGTCAAAGTGTGTCCATGTGACAAACATTGTTTGTTTTGATGAAAAGTTATATGTATGGGGTCATCAATATTTCACTACAATCAATTTGTATTCACAAAATTTGAACTCAATATTTGATAACTTTCCTAGGCCTATAGAATGCTCCATTTTCTTATAAACGACCGATTCAAATTTCTCCAAACAGTAGAAGTTGGTAGAAATGTGTAATAGAATAATATCAATTCTAATCAATAACAAAATCAATTACAATAATATCAATTTCTATTATAGGAATTCTAATTTCAATCAATGAAGTGAAAATCGATAATATTCTTTCTTATACTTGTTATTCTTATAGGGATTTTCCCAATTTTCCCAATTCCTCCCGAGAAAACCGTCGATCCGATTTTGCTGAAAAAATAATCCCAAACTGTTATGTTATCATCGAAACTTGATACAGAAGTATTGTTCTCAAGGTTATGGATGACAGTAGCATCGTTTAGACGGGGCACCACAAGGGCGATCTTTCCACCCCATTTTAATGAGTGAAAAAACAATCAACTTTTTGACACAAAGACTTTAATTCTGTTATGACACCAACGTTTGGAAAAAGTTTTGATTGGTTGCACACTCTCTTATCTGTATGCCACGTTTCCACGTACAAAAGAGAACATAAAAACGAAGCCCGATTTTGTTCGTCAAGTGAAATGAAGTCTTAGTTCAATGGAATTAAAAAATCGACAAGAATAATCTGTTGGTGGGCATTCAACAAGCAATAATCAATCAATCAGTATGGTTGAATGTATCATTTCATTTTGTCATGACTCACTTGCAACTCATTGTCACTAATAACTAGGAATAATCAACATATGAACTATGTGTTTGTTGTAAGAAGAGCGATCTACACACGAAAATATATTTGTCTCATTATGTGACTAAACTGATTGTGAAAGTAGCCTAAATAAATTGGTTGTGTGTACTCTCTGGCCAACGGGCAACCAAATTGACTATTCGCTGGTCGGCAGTAGCCTACACACGAACTGGCAATTAATACTGTGGTTCTGGTATCTATCGACGAAAGGAGGTTCATCTGCAGACAGAGCTTTCACGTTGATTAATGATCCATCAACGGCCCCTATCATGTTGGGGAACTCTGAAAGGTTGTGGAATTCTGCAATATGAAGTGTTTTACCTATTATTATTATTATTATTATTATTTTATTTTATTCCAAAGGACATATACATTAATGACATAATGTTACATATATGGAAAGTCAATCAGATGATAAATACAGTTAGCAGCTAAAAACAAATACAATTATACAATTTCACATAATATACAATCATTCATCCAGTTTCATATACACACAGTCATACGTACACTTCCACATAGTCAGTTTCATATAAAAATTATCATACAGCCTAGTATAAATATGGATATATTAATTGATATAATAATGTTCATGTCATGAGCGCTCACCTTATCACTAGACAGATTACAAATACTGTATTCTAATACACTGTCAACTGCTGTAAAACTCATAAATTTTAGTCCCCGCATTTGTGTTCACATCTTTTGAAAAATTCATCCACACTATATAACGTCTCCTTTATTAAAAACATCTTTATTGTTGAAGTGAATGTATTTATATTTTCGATTGACTTGATACATCGCGGTAAATGATTGTACATGAATATTGCAGTGAAATTGATGTCTTGCTCAAATAATACAGTTTTGTGATTCACGTTTTGCAGTAAGCCTTTATTCCTTGTTCCATGCTCATGATCAATGCAATTCTTGTCATAAAATTTCAAATTTATTTTCGCATGTTTTAAAATTTCATATATGTATATACTAGGCAATGTCATTATTTGAAAATCTTCGAACAATTTCCTGCACGAGAATAATCTCCGCTTCTTGTATATTATTCTAATTGCCATTTTTTGAGTTTTAAAAACATTTATACTGTGATATAGTCCCCCCCAAAATATAATACCAAAACGAAGAATAGATTCAAAATAACCAAGATAAATAGATTTCATTTGTTTCCTAGTGAACTGGTTCCTCAATGCTCTCAATGCATAGCAAGCATTTGAAAGCTTATTTTGTAGTGATTCTATCTGTTCTTTCCAGTTCAGATTTGAGTCAATGTAGACACCCAAGAAGAGAGTATTACAAACTTCCCTTATTTCATTTGAATTATTTACAATAGTCAACTTGTTTGATATGTTTCTATTCTTATTATGAGTATTTTTGAAATGAACAATATTGGTTTTGTCATTGTTAAGTACCAGCTTGTTAACTTTAAACCATTGATTGGCCTGCTCAATTGTTACATTCATTCTTTGAACTGCATCCTCTACATTATTTCCTCTCACTACTAGAGTAGTATCATCTGCAAACATTGTTATTTTAGCCTCTGTTATATTTTCCACCAAATCATTGATATATATTATAAATAGTAATGGGCCCAAAATGGACCCTTGAGGAACTCCACACGTAATGTCTCCTATTTCAGAGCGTATCAGAGTAGATGATCTATTGGAATCATAGTAAGTTAATTCGATCACTTGTTTTCTATTTTTGATGTACGATGATAAAAGTTTATTTGCCAGCCCTCTTACACCCAATTTATGTAATTTCCTTATAAGGAGCTCATGGTCCAGACAATCAAAAGCTTTTGATAAATCACAATATAACCCTATGGTATCCATCTTTTTGTCTAATGACTGCAATATGTATGACACGCTATCTGCTATTGCATGCGTTGTCGAACGTTTATTTCGAAAACCAAATTGATTTATATTTAGTATATTGCATTTTTCAATGAAGTTCATCAACCTTCTTTTAATAACGTTTTCGAATATTTTTGATATAATAGTTAATAATGATAATGGTCTGGGATTTTCAGCTCTCGTCTTCTTCCCTTTATTTTTGAAAGTTGGTATGATGAGGGCCGTTTTTAAATACTCAGGATATGTCCCTTCTGTCAGCATTTGATTGGCCAGCTGACATAATATATTAGCAATGGAATGTATACTCTTTTTAACTATCTCAACTTTAATACCGTCGACTCCAGTTGCCTGAGTGTTTCTCAGGTTAGAAACAATATCCACTATTTCCGAGATTCTAACTGGCATGAGGAACAATGTTTTATTATTTGTCTTTATTTTGTCAAGAATTTCAAATTCTTCTCTTTCCGTTACTTGAATATGATTATTGATTTCCTTAGGTACATTTAAGTAGTAATTGTTGAAATAATTTGATATTATTTTGGGATCTGTTTCTAATACACCATTTATTATGATTTCCATATTGGACTTCCCATTATTGGTGTTCACCTTTTCATTTTTTATTAGCTTCCACATCATCTTTGGTGCGTTCACAGCTTTATTTATAATTTCGATATTAGATCGGGTTTTAGCATTCGATATATTTTTCATATACTGTCGTTTGCATTGTTTATAATATTTTAAATATTCTGGACTAGCATCAAATTGTAATCGTGCATGTAATTCTTTGATTTTCAAACCCTCGGACTTTATTTCTGATGTTATCCACTTACGTTTTTTGTTTTGTGATCCCTTTGTCTTTTTTATGAGTGGAAACGCAATAGTATGGTTGATGGTTAGTTTCCTCATGAAGATATTAAAATTATGATCGATATTATTATTTGAATTGATCTCACTCCACGACTCTGCAAACATAAGTTCATTGAAAGTGTTCAACTTTTTATCCGTTATTTGTCTATACCAGATTACATCCTCCCCTGCATGTGTATTATCTCTTCCACTTTTAAGTTCCATCTCAATTCCAATCATCAGGGCCTTATGATCAGATAATCCGTTCTCCACTATTGATACGGCGCGATTATTATTCTCAAAATTTAATAATATGTTGTCAATTATGGTACTTGAAGTTGAGGTGATACGTGTGGGTTCCTCAACAGTCTTCACTAAATTATAAGAATCAATTACATTGTTGAGTTTTTGCAATTCGATAGAGTCTGCCGAAAAATCTATATTGAAGTCTCCCAAAATAACAATATGTCTTTTTACGTCCTTTTGAGTTAATGTGAACAGTATATTATCTAGTGTAACCAAAAATATCTCAATATCCCCTGTGGGTGCTCTGTACAAAGTAACGATGATTATCCGTTTTGAAATACTAATGCCATTGTAACCAATCATTTCTATCACAGTTGACTCAAAATCGGATTCTCTGTTGAAATGATCATATTCATTCCTCACTATAGCATCATGATTTTCTTTTACATAAACAATTGTTCCCCCACCTCTTTTTGCTTTTCTGCAGTAGCATCCTACTTGTTTGAAATTATTAATTTTAATGTGCTTTGCTTCATCTGGTTTCAGCCAGTGCTCCGTAAATGATAGTACATCTATCTCAGTTTCGGCTAAATATACGTCTAATTCATCTAATTTGTTCCGGATGCTCCTAACATTTTGATTGAAAATTATAAACACATCCCTTTCCCTTTCGTTTGGCATTGGGTTGTACTGTGCCGTGTTGTTGTTATACCCTCTGCTAATGACTTCCTGGTCCAGTGACCTACATATTGATGGTGAACTGGATGTTCGATTAGCTATACTATGTTCCATATTTCTCTCACTTCCCCCATTTCTATCTAGTTTTTTGTATTCAATTGTTCAACAATGATCTCCATCATCAGTTGTCCCAAGACAAGACCCCCTCTATGGTTAAGATGTATGCCATCTCTAGCAGCTTCATGTTGTGATATTTGGGAATTAGAGTCCAAGAAGCGCGCACCTTTTTGATCACATAGCCATTGAATACTGGCATTGAGCTTATCAATGGTCGACGAGTAAACATCATCTCGATAGATTAATCCATTCACGATCCACTTTGATTTTTTATACTTGCAAGACACTTCATCTATTAGGCCCCCAATTTCAGCCATTAGATGCATATCTCCCCTCTTATTAATATTGTTAGTACCTACATGTATAACAATTAGCGATGGTTCAGCTTTATTTTCTTCTCTGTTGAGCAGGATTTTCTTCACCTCGTTGACCCTTATTCCCGGATAAACCTGTACTTCGCATCCATTATGTTTGCATACCTCGCTTGCTCCTCGAATCATGGAGTCGCCTATTACTAGTACGCTGTCTGCTTGTATTTTTTCTGCCCTGTTCTCGTTATTCTTGGTTACCATATTCAATTCTTCTTCCGCATACATTTGACCCCGAAGTATCCTCGCATAAGTTGCTTCTTTTTTCCTTTTCTCCTCCTTGCTGATTAGTTCGTCTGTTTTTCGGAACATTGTATTAAAATTTTCATGTTGTGTATATTCACTCCCCTCGTTATCCGCACTACCGCTCGACTGTGACTCACTCTCTTGCTGTAACACAGAACTACTTTCGACTACTGCTGGTCGTGATCGCGTATGAGTTTTTAATTTCATCATTAATTCACTTATTTTTCCTCGTAAAAGTTCATTAATATATTCTTGATCACTTACTCTTTTCATTCTTTCTTCTAATAATAAGTCCTTCCCGTGGATCACTGTTTGCAGTAGTTCAACTTCTTTCTGCAGCTTTTCACACGAACACATAATAGGCCTAGGCCTAGGGTGACGCTTTGCATCACTCACATCGTCAACACTTTTTGCAAGTTCTTTCTCGATTGTAATCTTCAAATCACTTCTCAATTCTTCTTTCTTACCAGTTTTAGTTATACCAAACCTCTCACACTCTTTTCTCAATTCCGCTGCACCCAAATCCGGTAATTTCACAAGTAAATCCTGGAGCTCTATTTGATCGTGAACTGCAGCGTCCGCCATCTTGCGTATATTTACCTAAGACATACAAATCACAGAATACATTATAAATCTGTACATATTATTTCATATTGGGTTTTAACGACGCACTATACTGATGGCTACAATCTATTGGCGTCAGTGGATGATCAATGAGATGATGGGATGATGAGATGAAAGGTCATTTTATTAGGTGTTTTGGATGGTGGGAAGGAGTCGGTCGTGGCCTGTTGTTAAGGAACCATCCCAGTGGCCTACTGACCTGAACGACAGAGGAAAACCACGAAAAACCCCTGTCAGGATGGTCGACCATGGCGGGAATCAAACCCCGGTCTCCCGAATGACGGTTCAGTGTGTCAACACTCAGCCACGCGTCTCAGTATAAATCTGTGCATGTGCCTGTATTCTATTCAATTTATATTGGTTTAGCGACGCACTTATTTCCTGATGACTGAGATCTATTGGCGTCTGTGAATGACATGAGATGATGAGATGAAAGGTTATTCAGTGTTTTTGGAAAAGTGGGAAGGAGTCGGTCGTAGCCTGTTGTTAAAGAACCATCCCAGTATTGACCTTATGACAGAGGATAACGAAAAAAAACTCTGTCAGGATGGTCCACCATAGGCCTGTACATGTACGGTACGACCGCCCTTGGCTTGCATAACTGATACACCGAAAATATGGTACATCGAGAAAAACGTAGGCCTACACTGAAAATCCAGTACACCGTAAGCATTATTCCAGATGATGACTGAATAGGAAGGCTACGATATTGCATTTGAATAGTGTGAGACTGGGCCTACCCCCTTCTCCCCAAAATAATAGACTAGCCATCATGCATGAAAATATCGTTCTTGCGGTGTTCAAGATTTTCGGTTTAGGTTAGCTCAACTTGACTCCGATATCAGATCCTAGTCTGTGTATGACAGTTTTGTGTACTAGCAACTAATGACCTCGGCAACGTACCTGCTTTAACTCAGGCCACGTATGCCTCATTTTCAAGGGGGAAGGATATGAACTGGGGGGAGAGTTCAACCAATGCATTGCTAATGACACACAAAACTCGCGAGCAACTGGCTTGTCTTATGCCCGTTACATTGCCCATGACGAACTGGAACGTTCCAGATGCGTAGAATCGCAACGCAGTAAGAACTTGCGTTGCAATAGGCAAGGCATGGGACCTTGCTGTCGGTCTGGTCAAATCGCCTTCCAAAATGTTGCACAGTTCCAAGACGGTATATCTTGGGAAACCTGTACCGTTTGATCAGATTGTCATCCGACACATTTATTTGATCCAGCCTATCTTTGAATACTCTACCAGCTAACAATGATAGGCCTCTCCTGAAACTCAATGGCCTAGCCTCATCCAGAATTAGGAAACGCCCAGCGTTGAACATTGTAATATAATTAGTAGGATATAGCCTAGGCCTAGTTATATATGCCCAATATAATTATGTATATATAATTAGGCCTAGTGTTAATGTTTAAGTGGTTATATCAGTTACCCTATCATAACTTATATTTCAGCTAGGTATATTAGTAGCCTAGTTAGTGGTAGTTATTAGTGGTAATGTCAACGACACAACACAGCTGTTTGACAGGTTAGGCGAGACCAAAGGGCTAGACAGACAAGGTGACTGGTGAACAGTGACATACGCTAGGCCTAGTCGAGAACAAGTCAAAGTGAGGTTAGATGTAGAACCGGAATGATAAAATATGTAAATCAAATTGCGCGGTATTTAAAAATAACCTTGCCGTATTTTGGTGGCTAGAATTTACATGTTTTCTCAAATTCAGCCATGAAATCATTGTAGATTGATATTCAAATTCAAGAGGTGATCACTTACCAGGGCCTAGGCCTACCAGTCTGGACTAGGCCTAGGCGTAGTCTCAAAGTTGAGACAATTTCTTCGGTACTTATCTCCAGAACTAATGAACTATGTGGATCTCAGACACTTGCTAGCGATTGGAGGGACGATAAAATATTTCTTTATGAGTTTGGATTAAGACAAAATATGGTATTATCTGGAAAGAAGGTCGTAACTCTGAGCCGAATCAAAGTTATGACCTTTTGTGAATTTGGGCCCAGAAAATAATATAAACACACCCGTTGTTTATAAAATGTTACCATGGTTATCAGAGGGCCAAAACCAAAGAGTATTTTAACCAAGAGGTATTTTAACCTCCTTGACCAAAAATGGGGTATACTCAATTTTTTTTCGGTTTTTATTTAATTATAAAATATTTAGGCTACGTGGACGAAAGTTATTATCGTAACGCGGTAGATTATAACCAATTACAACTTGGAAGCGCTTAAATTTCTAATTTACGTGGAAAACCAGCGATTCTATTAACGCGCAAAAAATGGTATAAAAGTCCACGCCATTCCAAGGCCTATAGAGTTTTTCTCTTTATTTTGTTGATTTGAAAATATACAGGCTATGTGGACAAGTTTCATTACTACGTAGTCGAAGATTGTAAAAAAATGCATAATCCAAGCTCGATAATTTTTGATTTACGTAGAAATTCAGCGATTCTACGCGACGAATAGGTTTTTTCAGTCCCTTTTGAATCAAACGTATAAGTGTGTTTCCACAGTGTGGTGAACACGCTAAAAAACTATATAATATTTATGAAGTAAAATCATGATCGCTTCCTCATATTTTCTTCACAAAGTATGACACATACAAAATAATACACTCTCAATCCATAATTATGCTGTTTTCGAGCAAACCCTTAAGTTTCAACTCTAGCATTTTTTTTCCTTTTGGGTAAACACGAATTGGTCTATCCCAAGTTACATGATACAAATACATTCGAACATAAGATAACGAACCGATCATTAATCGACAGAAACAAAATTGAATAAAATTATAAAATACTAGGCATGAATGAGAATACAAAAATTAAACTTATAGCGCAATGAACACTCTTACTTATTTGAACAATTAAACACCCTTCAATTGAATTACGTGAACACTCAAAACAAAACAATATTCGGAACTTCCTCAACACATATAACCGAATGAAATAATCTTTTCTATCCAACCTTTTCTTCCTAGTATTGAAAATCATCGTAGATATCTTTTTCCACATTGATGGTGATAATACATTCAGGTGATTTAAATTCATCTTGTTTGGGTGTTGTAACATTCTCTTCCAGTAAGTGGTCAATTGGTTTAGGGAATATTGCATCTATTTGACGCGTGGAAGTTATTTCATTCCTCGTTGTAGGTAGGCGAGTCGCGTCATAATTCTCTACCCTCATCAGTTTTCCCGTTGTCGTCCTTCATTGAATGGTTGCCTTTGTTGAGTTTCGTATCCCATGTTAGGTGGAGGTTGAGATGGGTTGTATGCGAGTGGTTGCGTTAGGGTAGGGGGGTTGGGTGCTTCTTGTCTTCGATAGTTAGGGTCATAATGTTTTCCCCGGTAACCTACTTTTGGACTTTGTTTGTTGTTGTTTTGGTTATTTAATTCCTTCCTGTATTCGGCTACACCTACACTTCGGTTGACGAGTAAGGGTGTCATGTCTTCGGTTTCCAAACGCTCCAAGGCGGCCAATACCCTTTCCTTTGACATATCATTGTTTATGAATAAAATCCTTATGTCGGACGGCAAGTGCTGTAAGATTAGTCACACTAGTTCCCCCCCATCAAGGCGATTGTTGAGGAATTGAGCCCGATTGTATAGTTCATTAAAATAATCAGCCATGGTGATATTGCAACCAACAACATATTTATCGCTGAATATCTGTTTGGTTAGTTGTGTTTGTTGCGCGCTTCCCCAGAATCGTTCCAAAAACGTCCACTTAAAATCGTCGTAATCAATGAATGTTCTCTCTTGATACCATGCTTTGGCTCTATCCCGCAGACATTGCGCGGCCAGGCCTAACCTTTGGCGGTTCGGGACTTTAAAGTCACAGAATCTTGAATCCAATGTGTTGATAAAATCCATTGGGTGTACACCGTCATCGGTGCCCCGAAACAACATCCCTTCCTTAACTAGCCCCTCCACAGCTTGTATCCCCATGTATGTGATGTGAGAAGTTTCTTTATCACCTGAAGCCGTAGTTTGCGATAAGGTGGTATCTAGTTTTTCGCGTAGTTCTTTCAATTCTCGGCGAATAATTTTACTTTCTTCATCATCTAAAGGTCTAGTTTTTGTTGCGGCTCTCAATTCTACTTTTAAACTTTCGATTTCCAATTTCATCGGTTTAATAATCTTATTATCACTCTTCAGTTCTTCTCGCAGACTGTTAATATCTTCTTTGAATCTTGAATTTGGAAGTTTTGCCCTATCACTTATTCTTTGTTTTGTTTCTTGTGCACCTTTTTGTTCCAATTCGGTCAATTCTTGACTGAACACTGAGTTTTGTGCTTCTGTGTGCGTGCGTACATCATTGATTTTTCCTTGCAACTCATCTTTCACTTTATTCACCTGAAAAACTACCTCATTGTGATTGTGTGACATTTTTTGTCTTATCGCAGCCAGCCTGGATTTTAACTCCTCCTCAAATCCCAAAAACATGTTATCAATTTGGTCTAAAATTGTACTTTCATATTCTTCCATGAAATTTCCCTCTACCTTTCCCTCTTTGATGATTTTTGTCACATCTGCCTGTGCTTTTTCGTCGTCGAATTGCACGTTGAACGAATCTAAAGGTTTTTCCTCCAACAACTCTCTTACAACATTGATATTATCCATTCTGATTTCATTTTTGATTGGCGTTCAAAAATGGATATACTTTACACTACGAATTAACAATGAAAAATACGAAATATCAAATTATTACAAATTAAAACTTAATCAAAGGGTGAGAAATATCGAGCCTAGCAGTTGGGCGCCATTTTAACATTACCAGTTTAAATGAATACAAATTATATTTAAAAAGAGGAATATATTGTTTTAAACACACATTATTACAATTATTACACTTTGAAATTACACAATGAAAATAATACAAGTCCTTTATGGCGATTATTATTGTTCTTGAAGAGGGTAGTGGGGGGTTCTAAAGGGCAAATGTGGTGGATTTGGTTGTACTTAATGTTTGATGCTGCAGAGGTGAGATCCCCTCGGCCTGGTGACGGAATAGCTGGTGGCGGAGTCGAGATGGAAGTTGAAGATACGTAATTTTGAATTTCAATCGAATAAATTGTCACAAGTTCAGTACATAATAATTAAAACTCACTAATTGTAGAAAACACTATTTATTCTGGAAGATTCACCACTTTCTCACAGCTTTTTTCTCACAACTTGCCTGTGTCGCGGTCCATAATGAACTCTTTGGATATTTCCTAAATTTCTACTGCAATTATATTTCGTTCACTCCCTAAATGTATTACAATATCAGAACTAAAGTTTGATTGGTTAAGGTTTAGAACGCAGAGTTTTGATTGGTTGTCTTTGTTAAATTTTGGTCATATATGGCTTTTAAAACATGCCTGCTCTCCCACGTTGAAACTATATATTTATTACTGACTTCAGAACTACAAATTAAATGTGTGTGAATTGATATTGTCCACATCGTGAAGGGTTTGTTTTAAGAAACAAAATAATCACCCTCTTTTTTTAAGTAATAACCATTAAAATTAATTGCTTTTAGCACTTTGTCGAACCCAAACACTACAAAACTCTGTTTTCCCTCTTAATCTTTGACACCTCCTTGTTAGGACTGTTAAAGTTAAAGACCAAAACCACTTGACAGATCATTTCATGAATAATGATACTGAAATAAAATGAAACGTAGAAACTGTATGTTATGTTACGATATATATATATATATATATATTTATATATATATATATATATATATATATATATATATATATATATATATAAATATATATATATATATATATATATATATATATATATATATATATATATATATATATATATATATATATATATATATATAATGATAATAATGATGTTCATTCATTCTGTTGAACACATACATGTTATTGAATAAGTCAATTGATACAAAGTCATACAATATTATTCAAATACTCATCTATTGAGTATGGACAAATTATTAAAAGATATTTTTTCAGTTCGCTTTTGAACGTGTCGTCAGTCAGTCTCCTCATTTTCTCGGGGAGTTTGTTATGAAGAATGACACCGTTGTAGGCCTGACTCTTCCTGAGGAGCGCTAATTTGTAGGGGAGAATATGAAATTTGTCTCGTGTTCTGGTGTTGTGGCTGTGAATCTGTTATCTGTCTGGTGTGCGTAGACTATGCAGTGATAAATATACACGGCAGGGAATGTCAGAAGTTGGAGCGATTGATCAGGGGACGGCACGTTGCCCTGCATGAGGTTCCTGTCATGGCTCTGATAACCCTCTTCTGTAGTTTGAAGATCCTTTCAGCGTGATGCGAGATGCCCCAGAAGATAATACCATACGCTAGCTGAGAGTACACATATCCAAAGTACATAGTTCTGAGTGTGCTCGGGCTCACTATTTCTCGCAACCTACGCATGAGGTATGGCGCTGAGGACAATTTTTTGGCTACCTGATGAATGTGTGACGACCAGTCCATCGTTTGGTTCATGATGATCCCCAAGAATTTTGACTCCTCCACCTCTTCTAGACTCTTACCATTGACCCGAATGAGCGCAGATCGGCCTTGGTGGCGTTGCGCAGTCCGGAAGTTAATAAATGTGGTTTTCTTTGTATTCAATATGAGTCCTGCCTTAGTACACCATTCAGTCATATTATTAGTCGCAGCATTGGCTTTTTGCACTAATGTGGTCTCTGTGTTCCCCGTTATAAGATGACTAGTGTCATCCGCATAGATGGCAATAGTTCCCTCGCCGAGGCTCTCAGGTAGGTAATTTATGTATATTATATACAAAATTGATCCTAGAACCGTACCTTGTGGTACGCCCATGTCAGTGGTTCTGCCTACTGATCTTACTTGGGCTGTGTTATCAGTTGTGGGTAGAACCACATATTTCTGCCGTTCTGCAAGAAAGGAGTTGATCCATGCTAATGGTGTGCCGTTCACCCCCATCGATGAAAGCGTACTGGCTAAAACTTGATGGTTCATGCTATCAAATGCGTTTGTCATATCGTAGAATAAACCTATTGTTGGGCGGCGACTATCCAGGGCTTCGTAGATTGCTCCAATAAACGTATAAATAGCTTGAATTGTTGACTTTCCTTGCCTAAAGCCAAATTGGCAGGGAGACATCAGTTTATGATGTTCGAGGAAACTAATCAGACGACAGCTTAGAGCTACTTCAAACATTTTAGCAAAAGCTGATAATAGTTCCACTGGACGGTAGTTTTCTATTTGGAACTTGCTCCCTTTTTTGTGTATCGGGATGATCTTAGCCTTTTTCAATGCAGCTGGAAATACTCCTGTGATGGATGAGTTGATGATTTCGGTCAGTGAAGAACATATATGTTTAGCACATTTTTTCAAGAGATTACTAGGGATTTCATCTAATCCTCCGCTACTCTTGTTGAATTTCAGCCTTATAATTTTAAAAACTTCTGTTTCATTTACGGGAAGCAGGAACATGTTTTTGGCACAGCGACTCATAGAGGTTCCTGCAGGTGAAGGTTTGATCCCAGATGTTCGAAGGAGGCCAGGCACAGCAGAACAAAAATAGTTGTTTAAGATATCAGCACATTTTCTTTGATCTGTGAAGTTACCAGTCTCCGTGTGTAATTCTAAGCATGGATTTCGATTTCTTGGCGTCGTGTGGTTCCTGATTATCCTCCATGCTCCTGCTTGTTCATTTTGCGAATTTTCTATAATATTGTCATTGAATGTCCTTTTCGCATCACAGTTTATTCTTTTGTGGATTTGCTTCTGCTGCCTGTACATTGCTTTGTCTTCACATTTAGCGCTTCTGCGAGTATCTTCGTACAGTGATTTGAGTCTACGTGCTGACTCAGTAACCTCGTGTGTAATCCAGCTTTTCTTCTTAGCATTCTGTTTTGTTGGGTACGTTCTCTTAGACAAGGCACAGTTAAAATAGTGCATGCATTCAGTTATGAATGCATCGTACTTCATCTCTGTTGACTTTGAGTAGAATACTTCAGTCCAATCTGTTGATGCGAGCAGTTGGTTGAAATACAAAACTTGGCTTACTGTGAAAGTACGTTTGTTATATTGTTTTGCTAATTTCTCAGAGTTCCCAATTGGATTACCTTTGTCTGTAAATTTGATTGTATGGAAATTGTGATCTGATATGTTGCAGCATGCAGACTCTGCCGAAATTTCAGAGAAAGAAATATTTGTAAATATGTTATCAATTACAGATTCACTGTTGTTGGAGATTCTCGTTGAGGTTTTTATGATGGGCATCAAGCCATAAGAGCCAGTCAAATCAAGTAGCTGTGCTAGTGCTGTTAAGTGGCATTCTGGTGACATGTTAATATTGTAATCGCCGCCTAGCATTATCATGATATTTTGTCCATATTTCTTTACTATGGTCTCAAGAGTAGGCCTATATTCAAGTTGGTTAAAGAATACCTCAATATTCCCATCTGGTGAACGGTAGATGGATACAGTAATTACCATAGAGTCTAATGGTGTTTTCCAGTGAATGGCACAGCATTCAAAATTTTTAGCCGTGCTTTGCAGTGTCACTTCAGGGATGTTTGTAACATTTGCTGTAATAGACGTCTTTGATGAAATAGCAACCCCTCCTCCTCTTCCATTTTCTCTGCATGAAATACTAGTGAAAGTATATTCATCTGAACATGTAGCTTTCGCTTCCGTTTCCGACAGCCAATGCTCGGACAGGCATACCAGGTCTGGCTTTTGTTCGTTTAAAACCACTTCGAGATCGTTTATTTTATTTCTAATACTTCTAACATTGATCTGCATGAGTGAAAGACAAGAGATCATGTGTTGAGAACGTGTCCCCCCTATCTTTCTTGATTTGACAAAATCGTGTGACGTGACAAGATTGGGGTATTCACCTTGTCTAATATCAGCCACTTCTCTAAAAAAGTGAGCTTCTGTGGATTTTTTACACACAACGATCTTGTTCTCTCTTCCTTGGGTGCGTTTCCTTTGCTGGATTTAGCTAGTGCTAGCCATCTTATCTAGAAAGGTTGGTGATGATTTAACGCTTGATTTTACGTAGTTTTTCCTGGATGTGATTTCGAATTCTGGTGACATTAGATGTAGAATAGAATCTACCATTACATATTTTCCCGTTTGGTTCAAATGTACACCATCTCGACTTGAATGTCTTGCGAATTTTTTTTTAAAATTCTTTTTAAAATTTTATTTATATATATAGGCCCATATCTATATGTATATATATATGAATATATATATATATATATATATATATATATATATATATATATATATATATATATATATATATGTACATATATATATATACAAATATATATATATATATATATATATATATATATATATATATATATATATATATATATATATATATATATTTAAATATATTTAAATATATATATATATATATATATATATATATATATATATATATATATATATATATATATGTAGCATTGTTCCGGTGTGATGAAACCTTGTATAACAATCTTGTATTGTTTACAGGAACCTACAAAAAAAGTACAAGAGCAATTTTGTATGTGTATATATATATATTTATGTATATGTATAATTTTGTCGTGTACCACAGATTGTGTTGAGGTCAACATGCATATTATTTTCCAATCATGAATAATTGGCCTAAAGTCCATTCATATAAGCGTGTTAGTGATGCAACGATTCAACTTGAACCACACGATACACAAAATTACAAAATATGTTGCAATTTTTCTTATTCAGATCCTATTTGGATCCATTGAATTCAAACTATTCATGATATATGTTAATAATCTGGATTCACAATGCGGACTAATGATTAGTGATTAATGATTAACTAAAGTTGAGACATACGGAATCAATGTTAACGATCACATTGTGTTCAATATTAGTGACTGACCTTGAAAGTTAATCAATTTTCATCTTTAGTAATAATCATTAGTCTGACCAATCAGAAGTCGTGAATTCGAAACGACAGGAAGTCAATGCAACAGGATAGGCTTTCCCACTCGGTGAACCGCTCGTTAGCAGCCTTCTAACATGTATACTTCAATTTAAATCTGTCATCTTGAGACAGCTATGACTCATGAAAAATAGGTCATTTCTCTCAAAATTAGTTCTCATTTCAAGTCTATGTGAATGCTCAGTTTCTTAATTTTAGTATTCGAGATTAGTCACTAATTAGTTCGCATTTTAAATCCAGCTTCATGTAGTGTGAATAGGTTGGTATCACTACATCGTGCCCTATCTATGCCTATCAATTACGTAATGGGATAAGCAACATGGCATTTCCCTTTCTCACCATGCGCATATCAAAGGGATGCCGCAACACCGCCTCCTCGTATCTTCACTCTTAGATGAAACCCACTAAAATCCTGACGGGTAAGAACTTGGAGCCAAGTCCTGAAATGTTTCAACAACCACAAAAACTTTTAGATATAAAAGGTGTGAAATCAAAACTGTATGCCGAGTGCAACTTATTATTCATCATTACGGCCTCGAAAATAACAGGAAACACTTGGCTCATTGCCCCCCACGTCCCCTCATACAACACCAAGCAGAATTGAAGTGAAGTGAAGAGCATGATGCTAAGAAATGGGTAATTTCACGTTCCTGATACACGGAAACGTAATATGAGTCAAGAAAATTTGTAATTCACGCATGGTCTCATGGAGACTCTGTCGCGTTATTGGTTATTAAATTATCAAAATATCCACTTTTTTGAATAAGTGTTGCATTTATGGCCAGAAAGAAGGCAGAGACTGACTTTGACCCTGACATACATTTCCTCATTGGAGTAGAATGAATAATAACTTCAAATAAGGATAAAAATCCAATATAAAAATAATGTGAAATTATAATCTGAATTTGAAAGTGATTAGAGTATTTTCATTTGATTCATAAAACCTGCATCACGAAATCTAACAAGTTATTAATTTTGTAGGTGAGGTTCTATGAACTTATGGTAACGTTTGAATTTTTCAAAGTGAAAGGGTAAAAGGGTGTATTGCTCCCCAATCAAATGTGGGCTCTCAATTCATGATCTCTCAATCACTACCCACTAAATATCTTCAAATTGTTGGGAAACTATATTTTCACTATATTATTTTACTATATTATTTTAACTATATTATCACCCATGGCGATAAGGTCTGGGGTGAGGGTCCAGACTAAGTTCGGACCGTCGGTCGAGTGGGTGCCCATTCCGGTGACCAGAGCGGTCATAAGGAGTTCTCGTGCAATCATTCATCATTATCACCCTCTTCCATGATCTTTGCTACTCTGTGTTCTCTCTTTCCTGGACTTGTCTTCATTCTTATCTTCGTGCCGACTCCTCGTGACCACTCACACCCACGACAATATTGACGATCTCGCTGTGAACAAGGATATGAACCCAAGCCAATGGTGTTATTAATCGTGCTAAAGGGCTGAATGACTACGGGATAAAGTAGTTCCAAACGATAAACTCTGGACACATGGTGAACTTCAGTTTTACTCTAGCCTTACTCCCACAAGCGGGGCTCTGTGGGAGCGGACATCTATTTCCCTAGCTACTCGTGGGTCCAAATATGAATACACTTAATTTCCCCTCAATTCCCCCCCCCCCCAAAAAAAGAATTCGATCTCTAAGAGATTATAAATGTACGAAAGAACAAGTTCTTCAGAATCTAGAATCAAGCAAACCAGCTAGTCCTAGATTTTTGCAAATAGAACGTTCCGATGGTAAAACCTTTCATGACGTGTCACCTTTTGCTATCGAGAAAGCTATTCGAGGTCTTGCTGGTACTGTTCGCAAAGTCACGAAAGTTAGGAATAGAACTCTCCTGCTTGTAGAAACAGACAGCGATATTCAATCACAACTGCTTTTGAAGACCACCAGCTTTGCAAATTTATTCCCCATCCTAGTCAGTCCTCATCCCTTACTTAATTCTTCTAAGGGAGTGATTACTTGCAATGACCTTCTATGCTGTGACGTTGAAGAGATTAAATCTGAACTCGCTGGTCAAAATGTTAGGGATGTTTACCGTATTACCCGACGAGTTGATGGAAAGGATGTACCCACAGCCACACTTATTTTGACTTTTTCTACCGGTACCGTTCCAACAAAATTAGTAGCTGGCTACAACAGTATACTTGTTAGACCGTACATTCCAAATCCAACTCGATGTTTTATCTGTCAACGCTTTGGACATGGCCAAGCTTTCTGCAAATCTAAACCCATCTGCCCGAACTGCGGCCTTGAGAAGCACGACGAAACGCCTTGCGTGTCCGGCCCTCGTTGCATCAATTGCAACGGTGGACATGCGGCGTCTTCAAAGGCCTGCAGTAAGTGGTTAGAAGAGAGGAAGATCAGTGAGTTCAAAACTGTCGATAAAATGACTTATCAAGATGCTCGACAGAAATATAGAAATCTCTTTCCTATCTCTGCCCTACCATCTTCTTTTGCCAAAGCCGCAGCTAATAAAACAACGTCCCAGGAATCGCAAGAAATACTCACTTTGAAGGCTGAAAACAAGAAACTGATCGAACAGCAGAAGAGAATGGAAGAGTTAGTATCGTCACAAAACCTCAAAATTGACAAGTTACAGAACGAGGTACATGATCTGGTAAAACTATTGAAAGGTAAATTCACTCCGGAAGCTGAGGCTGAAACCGTAGAGGAAATAATGGTGACAGGAAGTGAGGATGAAGATGAATCTCCTGTGTCGGGCGTTTCATCCGACATCACTGAGCGACCGGCGTCGGGTGCTGTGCCCGACACCCGGAGATTCACACCCCCCAAACAAAAACGAAGACAGAGGAAGTACCCAAGGAGCAAGAAAGGATGTAGCCGCAGAGCTCGGCATTCCCGCAAAATCCTCTGAGGGGAAATCCTTTTATCTAAAAAGAACTTGAAATCTGTAGTAACCTAAGCTGGTCTTAGGTAACTCTATCTACAGTAAAAGTAAACAAGAACATCATCTACACAAAATGGCTCTAATACAATGGAACTGCAATGGTTTCAACAGGCACAGAGAAGAAATCAAGCTATTGACATCAAACATTAAACCGATATGTTTCTTTCTTCAAGAAACGCACTTCAAACCTTGTGACTCTCCATTGATACGTAATTATAGTTTCTATCGTTTCGATGACTTGACAGGTAACAGAGCCCATGGGGGAGTAGCCACAGCTGTCCACGACAGCTGTCACGTAAGTCCACTGCCGCTAACAACACCACTACAGGCAGTGGCAGTCAGAATTGCTCTTCCTCAGCCTGTTACCTTCTGTAATATTCACTTACCTGAATGGGCTCCAGTTACTGGAATAAATCTGGATATCCTTGTGTCACAGCTCCCACTTCCCTATGTTATTCTAGGTGACCTAAATGCCCACAATAACTTGTGGGGTGACACAATGGTGGATAGTAACGGCAGAGGACGCCTTTTTGAGCAATTTTTCAACGACAACGACTTGATTATTCTCAACAATGGAGAGAAAACAAGGTTTAATGCTTTCAACGGTATGTTTTCAGCGATCGATCTTTGTGTCTGCACCCCATCTGTCGCACCTCTTTTCAATTTCTCCGTTCACTCAGATCTGTGTGGTAGCGACCACTACCCACTCATCTTGAGAGTAGATTCTCATCAACGGCCGTTTAGTGTATGGGAGTTGGAGAACGCGATAACGTGCGCAAGAGACACAGCACCAGGGATTGATGGAATACACAATCAGTTCTTGAAACACCTGCCACTTGCCGCTTTAAATGACCTTCTCAACATGTTCAACCATATCTATTCAACCGATACTTTCCCTGATTCCTGGAGACAAGCTATCCAGGTACCGATCTTGAAACCATCCAAGGATAAGCATTCACCATCAAGCTATAGACCTATATCTCTGACCAGCTGTCTGTGTAAAGTGATGGAAAGGATGTTGAACAACCGCGTCGTTTGGTGGTTGGAACGAAAAAACCTCCTTTGCACAGTACAGTCTGGATTCAGAAAAAATAGAAATACTTTGGATCATCTAATTCGTATGGAAAGCTTCATACAGAAAGCTTTTCTTACGAAGCAGGAAGTGATAGCTGTATTTTTCGACCTTGAGAAAGCATTCGATACTACCTGGCGCTTCAACATATTGAAAACCTTGTCACAATGGGGTTTCAGAGGCCATCTTCCTAATTTTGTCTGTAATTTCATGACCAACCGACGTTTCAAGGTACGAGTTAGTAATGTGTTGTCGGATGAGTTCATCCAAGAGAACGGTGTACCACAGGGTTCTGTCCTCAGTGTTACTCTGTTCGCCATCGCAATAAATGGTATAATTCGAAGCGTTCCATCTTCAATCACTTCTTCCTTATTTGTCGACGACTTGGCTATATTCAGTAAGTCAGCGAGAAGTGCAACGGCCTCTCGCCAAATCCAACTTGCAATTAGGAAACTGGAAGCATGGGAAGATGAAACTGGGTTCAGATTTTCTACATCAAAATCAACGTGCATGCGTTTCTCTCGTCTGAGAGGCCTGCACCCTGACCCAGATATATATCTTCGTAGAGAACTCCTTCCATTCGCAGAATCGACCAAGTTCCTTGGGCTGACGTTTGACGTGAAGTTGAACTGGAAATCTCACATTTCGCAATTCAGACTCGAGTGCTTCAAATCTCTCAACCTTCTCCGTTATCTTAGTGGTACCAAATGGGGAGCGGATCGCACCACAATGCTGCGGCTTTACCGAGCATTAATACGTTCCAAATTGGATTATGGTAGTGTTGTGTACGACTCGGCACGAGAGAGCTACGTGAAGCCACTCAGTACAGTCTACAACACGAGCATCCGACTGGCCATAGGAGCACTCCGTACCAGTCGGGTGGAGAGCTTGTATTGTGAGGCTGGTGAGCCCTCGTTGAAGAGTCGACGTGCATATCTCCTTTGCTCATACGCTTCGAAGTTATTCTGCAGTAAGCATCATCCCACCTACCAATCAGTTATCGATCCTAGATTTCATGCTCTCTATGAATCGAAACTATTTGCCACCATACCAACTGGAATTCGTTTGAATCATATTTTGGTCGAAGAGTCATTTGTATACCCTCGAGTCTATCCAATTCAATCTAGTGATACCGCCCCTTGATTGGCTCCACGTCCGGAGTGCTTGATGAACTTGTCATCAAGTACGAAGGCAAGGACGAGTGCGGAAGAGTATAAGCAAAAATACCTAGAGCTCTGCACACACTACCCCGGACACATTAGATACTACACGGACGGATCAAAACTGAACGGAAAAGTTGGCTGCGCATTCGTCAGCGAATCCTCCACTGTTGGTTTTAGATTAGGTTCGATGAGTAGCGTATATACAGCCGAGTTGTTCGCAATTGTCACCTCTCTATAGCACATTCAACAACGGCCTGAGAAGTGCTTCCTGATATGTTCCGATTCTTCGAGTGCACTCCAAGCCCTTACTCAGATCTTTCCAACTCACCATCTGGTCCAGAAAGTGCAGACACTCCTGACCGCCCTTGCCTCGCAGGATGTCAGTGTAGTATTCTGCTGGATACCTGGACACGTGGGGATTGGTGGTAATAAGTTGGCGGACACGGCTGCCAAAGAAGCGACGGATAAAGAAGATATTGATAACCCGAGAGTACCTTTCAATGATTTTAAGGCGTATTTCAAACTACTTTTCAAATCTCGTTCCCAGAAAGAGTGGAGCAGGGAGACCAACAACAAGCTGAAAGAAATAAAGCCTACTGTTAGTGCTTGGGAATCTTCAATCCGAGGTTCACGGAGGGAGGAAGTGGTTCTCACTCGTCTGCTAGTGGGACACACACTTTTAACTCATTCCTATCTTTTCACCCCCGATAAAATCGTCCCCAGATGTGAGATTTGTAACGAGATTTCAACTGTTAGACACATATTACTCGAGTGTCAGAAATATACTGCTCTGAGGAGACAGCTTCGTATGGAAGACACAATGCCAAAGATTTTAGGGAATAATTCAAAATCGATAGATACCATATTCAGCTTTCTAAGATTATCGAACCTATTGGATCTCATTTGACATGCTCGTGGATCCGCGTCGTTGTTTGCGTGAGACGATGAAGTCGTCGTGTTACCAGTATCATTTTTAAAACTGCCCCAATTAGGACATATACATGTCTGATCAAAATGACGTTGTTTGTGCAATCATCTTCTTCCAGTATACTTCTTTTTGACATTTGATACTCATTCTTGATGTCGATCTCTCTTGATAGACATCAGGAATATTTTAAACCTAACCATATTTCAACATATATTTATTATGGTTGGTCGTTCCTCCACTCTCATTTGAGTGCGAGTTTGAACTGAGAACAAGTAACAAAACGTTCTCATCCTAGTCCCATGGGTGTGACCCTTTACAGCACACACATGTTCGGTTTTAACAAATTAGTGTATAACGTCTTCAGACACTTTAGACATAGTTTAGTCTTAGTTTAATATAGATTGAGGTGTTCTCATCAAAATTTCACTTCCACCTTTATATGACACTTCTCACCTTTTGTTGCAACTTATTTCGACAGGCGCTAAATGACCTCGATGTCGATGCGCCTTAAAACCCTAATATTCATTCATCCAAAAATCTCTGAAAAGGTGTATAATAGTATTTTTCATATTCTGTGAGAATTTGAGAGCTTTTGAAAAATTCTTGTTTTTCAAGTATTTTTCCTCCGGGTTATTCTTACGAGGATTTTCCAAACTTTCCGATTATTTTCCGGGAAAACCTTCCAAACGATTCCTCTGAATAACAATCCCAACCTATTCTGGTATGACACCAACGTTCAGAAAAAGTTTCAAGTTGATTGATTCATTTCTCTGACCTGTATGCCACGTACATAATTACAAAAAAAAAAAAAAAAACATAAAATCGGAGCCCATTTTTTTTTTCGGGGTGTGAAATGGAAAGCTTCGCTACGCTCATCTAACTAGGAAAACGCGGGATGCGCGTTGTGAGATGAGCTTAGAAATATGGCAATCTCGAATGAAAAATAACTTGTCAGCTCAATTTACACCTACAAACCTTGACTTACTTCAAACGTTCAAAAACCTCACCTGCAACTTGTTGATATTTATAGTAACCTGCAACCTGTCGCATAAACACTTTGCAAAACCAATTGATCCAAATATTCAATAAAATGTACACGTTTATTGCGTTTTCTTCATTATTTCTCATTCGATTGTTGTAAAAGTCTCTGAAAAGATGTATAATAGTATTTGTCATATTTTGTGAGAATTTGAGAGCTTTTGAAAAATTCTTGTTTTCCAAGTATTTTTCCTCCGGGTTATTCTCATGAGGATTTTCCAAACCTTCCGATTATTTTCCGGAAAGACCTTCCAACCGATTCCTCTGAATAACAATCCCAACCTATTCTGGTATGACACCAACGTTCAGAAAAAGTTTCAAGTTGATTGATTCATTTCTCTGACCTGTATGCCGCGTACATAATTAAAAAAAAAAAAAAAAAAAAAAAAAAAACATAAAAACGAAGCCCATTTTTTTTCAGGGTGTGAAATGGAAAGCTTCGCTACGCTCATCTAATAACTTGTCAGCTCAATTTACATCTACAAACCTTGACTTACTTCAAACGTTCAAAAACCTCACCTGCAACTTGTTGATATTTATAGTAACCTGCAACCTGTCGCATAAACACTTTGCAAAACCAATTGATCCAAATATTCAATAAAATGTACACGTTTATTGCGTTTTCTTCTTTATTTCTCATCCGATTGTTTTAAAAATCTCTGAAAAGGTGTATAAAAGTATTTTTAATATTCTGTGAGAATTTGAGAGCTTTTGAAAAATTCTTGTTTTTCAAGTATTTTTCCTCCGGGTTATTCTTACGAGGATTTTACCATCTTTCCGAATATTTTCCTGAAAAACCTTCCGACCGATTCCTCTGAATAACAATCCCAACCTATTCTGGTATGACACCAACGTTCAGAAAAAGTTTCAAGTTGATTGATTCATTTCTCTGACCTGTATGCCGCGTACATAATTACAAAAAAAAAAAAAAAAAAAAAAAACATAAAAACGAAGCCTATTTTTTTCAGGGTGTGAAATGGAAAGCTTCGCTACGCTCATCTAATGAGGGGACGTGGCCGGGGGGCAATGAGCCAAGTGTTTCTTTTTTTCCAGGTTGTACTGATCAATAATACGTTGCACTTGGCATACAGTTTTGATTTCACACCTTTTATATCAAAAATTTTTTGTAGTTGTTGAAACATTTCAGGACTTGGCTCCAAGTTTTCACCCGTCAGGGTTTTTGGTGGGATATCAGAAATTTTTGTTCCTTCATAATGATTAAATGCATCTGCTTCTTCACAATAGCATCAGAATATATATTTCTTGACTGTGTCATCAAATTTTCGTTCGATCAAACACAGTCTCTTGATTGATTTCCTCGCCTATCGTATATCAGCATTGAATGGCCCAAAATAGTCGTCAAGTTGGAATATTTTTCAAATACCGGTGCCATCGGTATATTTGTGGGTGATATATAGGCCTATACGTATGGTAAATGGAAGATACCGGTATATCTTTATGTACAAAATAATATACTGGTATAAGATTATTGTGGATTGGTTCAACATACGAATTTACCGGTGAAAATTATGTATCCAGTATATTCATATGTAGGCCTACATGTAAATGCTGAAAATGGAAATATTAAAATACCGGTGGTATGAAAAAAACCTTACGAGTTGGCTGGTAAAAATACACATATACCGGGAGATGAGTGTGGGTTATGGAAATATTGAATTCAATACAGTTCTTGAAATACTGATATGCTTATTAGAAATGCATTTGGGGGTTACAAATTGAATAGAAGTCCATTTTTTCGAAATGATTTCCAATAAGCGGGCAAATGAGTGGAGAACAAACGATGTAGTCTCGAGCACAAACGAAGCACAAACGCTTGACGAAAAATTGAAACGTGATTTCTTCCATGATTATTCCAATTTTTCCGATTTTTTGATTTGTGTGATTTTCCGTGATTTTCGTGATTTTTTCATGCATTCCTATTTTTTCGATTTCTCGTGATTTTTCCATTTTTTCTCGATTCTTTGTGACCTTGGTGATTTTTCGTGATCAGCCTACCGTTCTGTTTCTCGATTTTTCGTTTTTCTCACTTTTCTTGATATTTTTTTCAATTTTTCCGATTTTTCGTGATTTTTTTGTGATTTTTTTCGTTTTTTCTCGATTTTTGGTGAACCTTTGTTTCTATTTTTTTTCTATCTTTCGTTATTTTTTCGATTTTTTATTTTTCTCCGATTTTGGGTGTTTTTTCTTACTTTTCGTGCTTCTCGATTTTTTTCCCGTGATTTTTTTTCCAAGTGTAGTCCCCATACCTGTTTTTTCAGTTGTTGATCTCTCGGGACTCAAATTCCTTTTCTATAGCAGCTGTTCATTCTTCTTCAGTTTTTTAACTGGCCTTAAACTGTACCCAAAGTTTCCGATGGTTCTTTAGTGGACGAGATTTAATCGTCGATACAACAGTATTCTTCTTTTCTAAAAGTTATTATTCCAATCTCTTCCGGTTAAACATGATCAATTGACCAATCTCGCACACATAATTGATCTGGTATATTTATTCAAACACATCTTTGAAATATCATTGGAATATGACGTGAAGATTTTTAAAAATAATTAAAACTTGAAAAATTCGTGTAAAATTACCTGACTTCCGGTTTTCAAAAGCAACTTTCTGTTGAAAGATCCAAAAGTCACAAATTCACATGAGTTCACATAATCCCTGAAAAAATCAGACACATCGGACGATTTGTCGATACGACAGTATTCTTCATTTCTGAAAGTTATTATTCCAATCTTTTCCGGTTGGAAACGATTAATTGACATATCTCGCACACACGATCGATCTGGTATATTCATACAAACATATTTTCGAAATGTCATCGTAATAATGTCGTGAAATGATTTAATGAAATTATACAAACTTGAAGAGAGAGTTTAATATGACCTTATTTCCGGTTTTCAAAAGCAACTTACGCTTAAAAATTGGAAAGACACAATTTCATATGAGTTCACATGATCCCTGAAAAATTAGACAAATCGGACGATTCGTTTGGCCTTCAGCCAAGTTCTTAGGTGACGACGAAAGGAGGAGGAGGGTGAAACGGAAAAAGTAGTCTTTTCACAGCGCTATAACTTCCAGACGTTTGTTCAGATATATATATATATATTTAATTGTCGTGTCGATTATGGCGCCTCATTCCATTACAACAAAGTAGAGGTATCTAGGTTGTTAGTTCCGGAGATACAGTATGTTGAAAACCGCCTGGAAATACTCCGTGTAAACAGTGTAAGCGTGTAGCTGAAACTTCGCACGGACTTGGCTCTCGTCGATCTATCGCTCGACTAGATGAACTCACATGTATTTTCTATGAATCCTGCCACTTATTCACCAACCAGGAATCCTAGTTCAAAAACTGCTCAAACAACAATGAGACTGGCCAGATAGGTTAGCACCTAGAACCAAGAAGAAGAAGAAGAAGAAGAAGAAAAACATTCAAGAATCGGAACTTTCTGTTTGCACTGTCACTGTCAGTTATTAGGTTTAACCATAGAGATCCCTATGGTTCAACCAACCACTTCAAATTCAATGGTAAAACTACATTAGTTTTTTCACTGATGTAAAGGGCACGAATGGTAAGGGTTAAGTAAGGTAAGGTTTTGTATTGAATGTACAACTAGAGAAGCCATTGCGGCTCAACCCCGCCGCACAAATGAAGACTCATTGTTATTATTATTATTATTATTATTATTGTAATTTTAGGGTTCGTGCCCTGCCCTACTAACCCTAACAATCGTCCACCATCCACCACCCAACAAATAACCATTAAAACAGAGGTTAAAGATACGGCATATTTACCGGTGTTGTGGCCTGGAATTAGGGTAATTTGGTAATTACACTGTTATCGTTATTATAGCTTAATAAGGTATTATTATTTATATTTCATTAGTACACTTGTTGTGTTAGCATGTTGACAAATCGATACGTCACACATACGACATAAATACGTCATGGAATAGTCTAAAAAGGACTTAGTCATATTGTTTAACTTGACGTCATGAGGTTGATTCGTACAACCTTGCTCACCATGTGGGGTTTGATATCAAAGTGTTCAAACGATATATAAGATCCAAATCGGTAAGCAAGGGGCAGTCAAGTCAGGTCAGGAGTCAAGACCAGAGCAAGTCAAGAAGTGAACGTGGTTCGTTTTGAAGCTGAGACTATCCAAAGACATCATGGAAAGTATTCCATGTCTTTGGATATTATTCTGTAAGTAATTATCATCGTACTTATTATTTAATATAATTGGAGCTAAATAAAGCCTAGGTGCTTGAGCCATGTAAAATCGTTATATATATATTATTCATATTCCTTTTCTGAATCCCTCTGCCTTAGAGAACTCAATACGATCAGGCTGCGGTCTAATCGATCTATGTTGTATCATGGGGTACGACATATTCTGGTGACAGCGGTGCTTTTAGCTCTAAGGGAGGGAGAGGATGAAATTTGGATTCGGGAAAAATTCTATAAATAATGTTTTTGGTTACTCATTTTTTTCCAATGGAATTTGAATTCCTTGTATTTATCAGTGATATCATATTAAAGTAAACTCAAATTGAATTGAGAACACAATAGATTTTTGAAAATTATTTCAATAAAAATAAAATAATGTCAATTACCATGCTATATTGCATGGCTGGTTGAATATATGTAGTTCGTTGTATTATTGTTAGTATGCAGTCTTTCAGACGTATACGATTCTGCTGACATTGTTTTATGCAAGTGATTTCATAATAGCTTGTATAGTATAAAGCTGACTAGGATGTACTTTGCTACCATGATTGTTTTCATTATGAATTAACTACCTTATAAACAACATTATCTATTTAGATGGTTCGAATTGAGTACATTTGAGTAATTAAAAAAAAAAATTGGGATTGATTGTGAAATAAAATAGTTAATTCAGGGATCTTGATTTTACTGTTGTTGTAACCCATTTAGAAATTTTGTCCAGGTGTTTAATATGTTGAAATAAGGAATAACTTCTACTTGTTTTGATTGATTCCTTATATAGAGGCAATAAAGCTGTTGCTTAGATAGACAAAAGATAGTTAGGCCTATTGATACAGAATATCAATATTAACCTGGTGATGGAAAATTGGATCATTTTCTCTAAATTTTTGAGAAGCAAACAAGGGGAACATTTAACATCAAGCAATCAAGGAAAAAACATCAAGAAACAAACAAGGAAAACGATATAAGATCATGGCAACATTTATGCGTCCGGGTGAAACACCTGAGCAAACTATTACGAGGTTAGCTCAAACTCTAGAAGCCGTTCAAGTGGCCCATGCTCAAGCAAAACCAATCTTGGCAAAGGATCTAAACGTCGCATCATTGATACCATGTTGGTCGGGGGACACCAATTCAGTACCGGTAACCAAGTTTTTCGACAACATAGAAAGCGTCGCGGCGTTAGGCCATTGGTCTATAGACGACAAGAAGAGGATTGTCTCGCTCAAGATTACAGGGAGGGCAGCGGACTTTTTGAGCGGTGAAACAAGTTTAATCGACGATGATTCAACATACAAGAAGCTTCGACAAGCGTTTGAGGAGCGGTTTCGGGAGAAAATGCCAAGTCAGCATTATTACAACGAGGTGCTGACGGCTTCTCAAAAGAAAAATGAATCTCCTGAAATATTCGCGGATCGACTCAAAAAGCTCAACTTGAAAACTATTCGACGAGTCGAGTGCCAGAAAGAGCAGAAGGGAATAAACGATGAAGCGCAACGTCGATTATTGGCAACCTCTGTGGCGGGTCTCCAAGGCGAGGTCGGTCAGCTGACTAGGTTGAGGATGCCCGAGACAATGCAGATCGCCATGGAGTACGCAGTTCGTGCGAATAACACCATGAACCAGAAGAGTGTCGGTGCGAGGGAAGAGCCAGTAACCAAGGTTTTCCCTGTGGTAGTGTCCTGTGGACATTGCCGCAAGCCAGGTCACAGCATCGACCGCTGTTATGCCTTGAAGAGGAAGGATTTCAAAACTTCGCAGCCGAAGACGGTCCACCGAGAGACGAGGTCGTGCCATCATTGTCAGAAGGTTGGTCATCTCATCAAGGACTGCTTAAGGCGCAAGGGCGGGAAACCAAAAGTTGCTGTTCCAGGAGAGAAGACGGGAAACGGCACCGCCTCGACGAGGACTCCGTCGTAGAGGCAAGAAGAGACATGACATACTTGATCCCGGGAGTGGAGGTGGAGGATACAAATGAGTTAGCCATTATATTAAAGGTGGATGATTGATACTGGAGCTGCTGTATCTTTGGTTAAGCCCCACATCTCGAGGGAGCCGGTTAGGGTATGTCGTGTTGCCGCCAAAGGAGTAACCGGACACTTATTAAGCATAGAAGGAACTCAAACGATCGTCTTTGATTTGGGGAATGACAGTGTGAAACAGGACTGTTTGGTTTGCCCCATGGACATCAAATTTGACGGTATTCTTGGAATTAACTTCTTGGAAGAAGTTAATGCCGTATTGGATATTGGTTCGCGAACGCTAACGATGAAGGGAACAAATACGAAATTGGTAAACCTCACATCTAAATATTCGGATCAAGGAGATCGTATTCTGGAAGTCATGACTCTAGATAAGGTTTCATTCAGCACCCTAGTGCCATCTCAAAAGCCTAGTGACGATGATCTGAATAGATGTCAAAATGGCCGGGGGTCGAACCCGGGAGAGAAGAACTTGAATAAACCTAAACTGCGGGGACGCTTGCAGAAGATGTCGTTCAGTTCGACTTACCATTCAGATGAGAAGAAACCAGAAGTAATAATCCATAGTGATAATCTACCCGATATCGAACCGAGGACTTGGCAGGTGTATAATCACGCAAGTGAGGTTACCAGCGCGAACTGAGACGACAGTAAAGGGAAAACTAAGTCAAATGTTAACTGTCAAGCCAACACAGTCCGTAGTGATAGAACCAGTGGGACTAAAAATACACGGTGTTTACGTCTCGCGGGTTATTGGTTCTATCATGAATAACACGGTCCAAATGAAAGTTAATAATTTATCGAATGAAGATATACATTTACACAAGAATATACTGCTGGGTAATGCAGTAGAGCACTTGCAAGGTATTAGGCCTATACCAGAAAGCAAGCCAAACTACACTGACAACTGCGAAGAAATACTAGATAGAGATGCAGTGTCAGCTAAACAGAAAACTATAGTCCAGTCACACAGAAGAGGTGGCTTGGCGGAATCTATAGTCCGGTCACACGCAAGAGGTGACTCGGTGACAGCTGAACAAAAAACTATAGTCCAGTCACACAGAAGAGGTGGCTTGGCGGAATCTTTAGTCCGGTCACACGCAAGAGGTGACTCGGTGACAGCTGAACAAAAAACTATAGTCCAGTCACACAGAAGAGGTGGCTTGGCGGAATCTTTAGTCCGGTCACACGCAAGAGGTGACTCGGTGACAGCTGAACAAAAAACTATAGTCCAGTCACACAGAAGAGGTGGCTTGGCGGAATCTATAGTCCGGTCACACGCAAGAGGTGACTCGGTGACAGCTGAACAAAAAACTATAGTCCTGTCACACGGAAGAGGAGACTCGGTAAACTCACACCAGACTCACACAAGATGTGGGTTAGCATAAAATATTGTCCGATCCACCGAGAGGGATCGTGGTGGAACTATAAATGGTATAACCATAACTGAAGGAAATCAGAAATCTTTGTCTCAGGAAAATTCAAGTCCTGACAAAGAAAAAGTACATGATGTGACTCAAGTCGGGTTAGAGCACTTACCACCCCGGGAAAGGCAGATGGTTAAGGATGTGCTCAGAAAGTATGCCGATATCTTCCAAGATCCTGGAAGTGATGCTATCGGATGTACTGGTAAGATAAAGCATCGGATCGATACCGGTCAGGCTGGACCGATAAGAAGATAACCGTATCGCTTGCCATATAAACATAAAGAGGTTGTCCGTGAGCATATAGAAGATATGCTGAAGAAGAACATTATAAGGCCATCGACATCGGCTTGGAGTTCGCCGATAGTTATCGTGCCGAAGACGTCGGTGGATGGTACGCCTAAATATCGACTTTGTACTGACTTCCGGGGTCTGAATAGCGTTACTCATGGAGACAGTTATCCAATTCCAAATATCACGGATACATTGGATAGCCTGGGTAATGCAAGATATTTCAGTACTCTCGATCTAGCATCCGGGTTTTATCAGGTGGAAATTGAAGAAACTGATAAGCATAAAACAGCTTTCTGCGTGGAAGGAGGTCAGTACGAATACAACAGGATGGCGATGGGACTCCAGGGGGCGCCAGCTACATTTCAGCGCCTCGTAGACAATCTTCTTTGTGGACTTAAAGGAAGCAACAAGTGCATAGTTTATATGGATGATATCATCGTGTACTCTGAAGACATGAAGGAGCACGTGGCCAGGTTAAGGGAGATGTTTGATTGCCTTCGGGACGCCAACTTGAGGGTCCAGCTGAAGAAATGCACCTTTGCATCTAGTGAGGTGATATATCTAGGTCACGTCGTCTCCAAAGATGGTCTTAAACCGGATCCCAGGAAGATTAAAGCCGTGGAGGAGTACCCAGCACCAAAGGATGTAGCTGGAATTAAGTCCTTCGTTGGTCTAGTGGGATATTACAGAAGATTCATAGCGGATTATGCAGATATTGCAAAACCTTTGAATCAACTAACTAAACGAGACATACCGTTTAGATGGGGTGCGGCGCAACAGACGGCATTTGATACGTTGCGTCGAGCATTATGTGAAGAACCTGTATTAAAGTACCCAGACTTCAAAAGACCCTTCATTCTTAGTACGGATGCCTCAGGTGTGGCCTTGGGGGCAATATTATCACAGCGTATCGGAGATGAAGAGCATCCGGTGGCGTACGCTAACAGACAATTAAATAGTGCGGAAATGAATTATAGTGCAACGGAAAGGGAGATGTTGGCTGTTGTGTGGTCTACTAAGTACTTCCGTTGTTACTTGATCGAGTCTCACTTCACCATCTTGACGGATCACTCAGCCCTTCGTTGGTTATTGAACTTGAAGGATCCATCGTCAAGATTACTTCGGTGGGCATTGCGTCTATCAGAATTCCAGTACGACGTAGTTCACAAGCCTGGAGCTCAGCATACAAATGCTGACAGCCTTAGTCGGGTTGTGTATACTGTCAGGGGTTCGCCAAGCAAAAAACCGAAGCAATCAACGATATGGTCCAAGGGGGAGATCCGTTTCGCACAAGAAGAAGATCCCGAGTGCCTAGCATTGAAGAAACACAAGTATCCCGAGTATCAAGTGGATGCGGATGGTGTTCTTTATAAGAGATCAGGAAGGGGTTCAAACAGTACAAGTCAAGTTGTTGTACCAGAAAAGATGAAGAGTCGTGTCCTGGAAGACATGCATGACAGCCTGTTCTCTTGTCATCTCATCCGGGTGGTCGTCGTACTTATCACCGTGTTCGTCAGACATACTTTTGGCCGAATATGAAAGCTGATGTGGAGCGTTACGTGAAAAGATGTGTGTCATGTAATGAAAGGAAAACGGGTCGACATCCTGTGGCACCCTTACAGCTTCACGAGACTGAGTCAGCCTTGGGACCTACTATCTGTAGATATAGTAGGGCCACTACCAACTTCTGAGGCTGGACATAGATACATGTTGACATTCATGTGTGCCTTCAGCAAGTATTGTGAGATAATTCCCTTGAAATCACAGACTGCAGAAGTTATTGCACATGAATTTGTTACGAAGATCATAACACGACACGGAACACCAAGGAAGCTATTGACGGACCAGGGTCGGAATTTTGTGTTCAACTTACTGAAGGAGACATGCAAGTTACTTGGTATTAAGAAGATTCAAACTAGTCCGTATCATCCAATGTCTAACATGGTTGAGCGCAGTCATCAGACTATAGCGGCAGCTTTATCTCACTTTGTGAGGAAAGATCAGCGGGATTGGTGTCGTTATCTACCATACATCCAAATGGCGTACAGAAGTACACCTCACTCGACAACTGGTTACAGTCCACACTTCTTACTTCATGGGAGGGCAATGAGGATTCCCTTCGAAGAGGATTTAACGCCGAGCTGGGTTGAGTCTCAAATTGGAGATGATTATGCGAAACTTCTGGCGAAGAGACTGGAAGAAGCATATCGCGTCACAGCATTGCAATTGAGGAAGAGTACGATCTCACAGACTCACCAGTATAATCACAGTAAGAGGGCCAAGTTCAGATCGTTCAATCCAGGTGACAAAGTGTACCTACACACCGTTGTCGTGGGTAAGGGTTTGACGAAGAAGTTATGCAAACCCTGGACTGGACCGTTTGAAGTTGTGAGGAAACTTGGTGCTGTAAACTACGAGATACGGATGAGTGACTCAAGGACGTCGATAGTACACATACATAGACTTAAGTTGTATTTGTCTAAAGATGAGGATGTGTCACAATCAGAAGAGGACGTCGAGGATGACGGAGAGTCAGTTGAGGCAGAGAAATCGAATGATAGATTCGAGGAACTCTCGAGCAAAGAGTTGAGAACTCTGATGGAGTCAGATAAATCTCCAGGTTCAGATGAGAATGATGCTCCGAAGTCTTCATCAACAGTAGACCAGGAGGATGGAACAACTCATCCAGATTCACCTCCAGATTGGGAGAATATAGACCTAGGATTGGAGGGGATGGAAGTTGAAAATGAAGATGTTTCTGTGGAGCCTCCAGGGATAACAATGGAGGG
The DNA here is from genome assembly GCA_964007535.1 of Brachyptera risi. Classification (NCBI taxonomy): domain Eukaryota; kingdom Metazoa; phylum Arthropoda; class Insecta; order Plecoptera; family Taeniopterygidae; genus Brachyptera; species Brachyptera risi. The sequence goes on from OZ023335.1 coordinate 7,634,028, forward strand.
ATCCTCAAATCATAATTATAACCTTAGGAGTAGGAATAGATGTATCAATTATAAGGATTAGGTTACGGAACATGGATATCGTTTTATTTAGATTTGGCAAGGTGTACGTTGGGTTCGGTGCGGGTGTCCCGCGCGATTTGCTTTGTATTTGCAGGGTAACCCGTGCTGTGAATCCGCGTTATTTTTCGGACAAGCGGAGACGGTGGCTACTCTGTGTAATCGGGAGGTGTTACCGCATGGAATCTCAGCCGTATGGTACTTCTCTCCAGGAAACACCCTCTGGGTATTCAGTATGCCACTGAAGACGACTCGTCTATCATTGAAGTGTCGGACGGGAGCCAGGGAAAGTAGGCGAGAGATTTGGGTAAATGGTACTGGGGTGTTGAGGGGTGTCGCTCAATGCTACATTAACTCCGCGACATTTCGGTTGTTACCTTTCACAAACGGAATTTCTAAAGCTGTACTACGAAGGGAGAACTTAGTTGTACCCTTAAATGGCGTAAATATAACAGAACAGGAATACTCTGAGTTGGAAGATGTTTCTTTCACACAGGACGCTGTTCTTCGTCTCTCTCCTGTGGGTAAAAATGGTCCAGGGGGAGGGGGTATTTCTATCAGGGGGTTGATAAATAAGGTATCTGAATCAAAAGAGATTTCATCCCTTCGGAGTGTACATAACACTCGTGCCAGTTCAAGTGGGTTTAATTGGGGTATTACAATTTGTTTTGGGGTATGCTTTGTGTTGTCCGTTTGTGTCAGTTTATTGTTTCAGTGGGTTTGTGGCCGGAGATGCGGATGTCATTCTCAAGGGCAGCCGGAACGGGCTAATCCAAGCCTAGGTACACTCAACTCTCCACCGGGGGAACTGAAAATGCACGGGGTCAGCGCCAGCTTGCCGAGCGTCTTTTCTCCACAAGCGACAAGGAGGGTACTTGGATTTCGGAGGTCGGGAGGATCACCGCTGAGCTCTGTCTAGTTGGGTTGTGTCAAGATGGGTTCGAGTCGACGCTAGGGACTCAGCTCCCAAGAGATTCAGGAGGAAGAGTTCCTGAAGATTCAAGAGTTTTTTCAAGAAGACTGGAAAAGCAGAACGGAAGAAGGCGTCTTGTCCACGTTCGATTATTACAACATTACCATTTTTCTTTGGGTTTGGTGAGGGAATAGTATTTCATTATTGTTGTCACTTGTTAACTAAGTAGAGTCTATTCGAACAAGAAATTTCCCTCGTACTACTGAAATAATGATGGGATTGGTTATTTGTATATTTAGCTATAGTAGTAGTAGTAGTTATTCAGATCTAAGAGTGTTACTCAATGTTATTTGTTAGTCCAAAGGAAGTATCCAGTTGACTATATTTATGACAAGTGATTCGGATTTAAGTGCTATAATTTGAATCATATTTTTTTAGTATTTGTTAGGGGATAACAGGGGAGCAGCAGCACGTTTTATTTTGTAGGTTCAGTAGTTATTAAATTTCACATTCGGGATGTGATTGATGCCAAAATACATTCACTCGCAACTACGGAATACAACTTCTTTTAAGGCCGAAAGATAAGATCAATGAAACAGAGTCATCTTGATATGACTTATGAAATATTCACAGATGGCAAATGTGAAAAGACAATGATCTGTGTGGCAGATTCATTTATCCAGCAAGGCTGAGGGATCTCTTCAGTGAGGGGTGTATTAACTAGTCGGGGAATTGTTTTGGGCTTGTTATCACTCTTGTTACGAGTGATTATTGTGAGTTTCACTTTGGTTTTACTCATCATGGCGGTTGGCTGTGTTAGTTATGGCGTGCTTCTGTTTCGATGGTAACCCTGCAGGAACTTAGAAATTACCAGGCGTATAGACTAATTGATGAAAAGCACGTGCCCTTGGCATCGTCTTTTTCGAAAGTTCGGGGCATTGTTGTGGCCTGGAATTAGGGTAATTTGGTGATTTCACTGCTATCGTTATTATAGCTTAATAAGGTATTATTATTTATATTTCATTAGTACACTTGTTGTGTTAGCATGTTGACAAATCGATACGTCACACATACGATATAAATACGTCATAGAATAGTCTAAAAAGGACTTATTCATATTGTTTAACTTGACGTCATGAGGTTGATTCGTACACCCTTGCTTACCATGTAAGGTTTGGTATCAAAGTGTTCAAACGATATATAAGATCCAAATCGGTAAGCAAGGGGCAGTCAAGTCAGGTCAGGAGTCAAGACCAGAGCAAGTCAAGAAGTGAACGTAGTTCGTTTTGAAGCTGAGACTATCCAAAGACATCATGGAAAGTATTCCATGTCTTTGGATATTATTCTGTAAGTAATTATCATTGTACTTATTATTTTATATAATTGGAGCTAAATAAAGCCTAGGTGCTTGAGCTATGTAAAATCGTTATATATATATATCATTTATTTTCCTTTTCTGAATCCCTCTGCCTTAGAGAACTCAATACGATTAGGCTGCGGTCTAATCGGTCTATGTTGTATCATGGGGTACGACACCGGGATCTCATTTCTCCATTATTTAATAGTATAGGCCTAGGCCTAGTTCTACCTTGTTAAAACAGGGCGAATGCCCAACAACTAAGGGAGTCGAGTCAGACAGTTTGTTTCTTGCTCAAATAGACCTAGAGACCTAGGCTAACATTAGTTAAAATTAAATTCAGGTCAGGTTCAGGATTGAATGGGCCTACACCTTACAAGTCACCACATCAATCTGCCTATTCGATAAATTATCAGGTTATGTTTTTAGTTTAAGGCACTGAGTTTGTATTATAAACTGCATCTTTGAAGTTTGTTGATGATGGCTAGGGCCAAGGGGTTAGGTAGGGCTTTGACATTCATTTTATAACCATACTTAATAAAATCACAGTGTAAGATAATTTTTGTGTCGAGTGGATGAAGCTGCAGTTTTACGGTTCAAACCTTTCGCGTCCCAACCCTAACATTCCCGTAAGAACCCTGCAGATCGGCAGTATCTTTCACGAATAATTGACTGCTATTTTAAGTACCGGTAGGTCTAATCATACCTTAGGCCTAGATCTACAGAGGAAAATTCCTTGAAACCATTGTTGAATGGTATTTAAATATGGGCCTATATTACAAGAATTAAATTACAAATTACCCACGACCGGGTAGTGGCAATAGCAGTACTCACGCTGTGCGGCTATTCCCACTACCCGGTCGTGGGCAGTGGGAAAATTCCCACCGCACGACCCATTATATCCCTCGTCACGGCCAAAATTCCCTGTCAAACTTGACAACACCGCGCTGATTTCATAGGCGGGAAAGCTCGACCCAGACGGCTTCAGGAGAGAGAGAGAGAGAGAGAGAGAAAGAGAAAGAGTGTGAGAGAAAGAGAGAGAAAGAGAGAAAGAGAAAGAGAGAGAGAGAGAGATATAAAGATATAGAGAGAGTGTATGAGAGAAAGAGAGAGAGAAAAAGTGTGTGAGAGAGAGAGAGTGAGAGAGAGAGTGTGTGTCAGAGATAGAGAGTGTGAGAGAGAGAGAAAGAGTGAGAGAGGGAGTGTGTGAGAGAGAGAGAGAGAGAGAGAGAGAGAGAGAGAGAGAGAAAGAGAGTGAGAGAGAGAGTGAGTGAGTGAGTGAGAGTGAGAGAGAGTGAGAGAAAGAGAGAGAGTGTATGTGTCAGAGAGAGAGTGTTTGAGAGAGACAGAGAGAGAGTTGTGCTACGGCGATGCCAAAACTTTTGGACGGAGGGAATTCTGAGGGAAATGTACGTGTCAATAGCTGCACAGCGCGGATGCTGCTATTCCCACTACCCGGTAGTGGGTGGTGGCAATAGCAGTATCCGCGCTGTGCGGCTATTCCCACTACCCGGTCGTGGGTAGTGGCACGACCGGGTAGTGGGAATAGCAGTATCCATAATTGATGGCCTAGAATGGCCTATAGATGGAACGAGGTATTAGTCACATTATAGTATAATAGTAGGCTACAACAATTTCATGATGACTTGATCAATTTGATCACCTAGGCCTACTCATCTAGTATAAGCAATAATGAATCTTGACGCTTTATTTCAATGAGAGAATTCATAAATCATTATGGTATTGGTGGAATCATATTTTACCAAGACCCGGTTCTAACCGATAGTAGTGGATTAACTTGATATCACTCTTGGTTACGTATGTTGTTTTTGTACCTTGAAATAATAGTAAGAGCCTACATAATGATTCTGTAACTACGAGTTCATAAAACCGGCCCTGACTGATGTAAATTATTTCAAGGTAAGCTGTTGGTTCTGTAAACTGCTCTGTTGTAAGTTAACTGTAATTTTTTTTTTACTGTCAGTAACGTTTACTAAGGGTATTTTGTCAGATAAACCAACTATTGCAAAGTATTCAGAAATGGTGACAACAATCTTGTATATCGTGAATCGTCTCTTCCGTAGCTCTTAACTTCTTCCGGCTCCATCAAGTTGGCTCCGCCCAATTTGAATTTCTGAAAAATTATTGAACAGGCGTTTTGAGCTCGTTTTGAGCTGAATTGTGCCGCCGACTAATCGTTTTGAGCTCATCTCCTAGCCGAGATATTTCAACTTATTGTGGGCAGAACCAAGTTGACGGGTGGCTTCGCCCAACTTGAGGAACAGCGTTAACATGACCCATCGTTTCTGAAAATCTTTCTCTCGGAAAATCACACATCACTAATTCTGAATCTTTCACCATGAGATCTGAAGGCCTACCACAAAATATATGCGAATTTTCAGAATTTGTCCTGACATTGGAGGAGCTGCGTGAACTTGACCCCACATGTTTTGAAAATCGATTTTCTCGTAAAATTACTCAGCACAAATTCTGAAATCTGAAGGCCTATAGCAAAAACTCCGGACAAATTTTTACAATTTGTGCTGATAGGGGAAGGGGGGGGAGGCGGATTCACGGACCTAAAATATCTTGGTTAGGAGATGAGCTTAAAACAGATGATTACCACGTCAACTTGGCTCTGCCCACAAAAAGTTGATATATCTCGGTCAGGAGATGAGCTCAGAAGAATTGTAGGGCAGCACAATTCAGCTCAAAACGAGCTCAAAACGATGGTCTTCGTCCGGTTTCGATCTGACGAGTTGACCTAAACCCCCATCTGATTAACACGTCAACTTGGCTCCACCCACAGTAAGGTAAAATATCTCGGTCAGGAGATGAGCTCAGAAGGAATGGAGCTCAATTCAGCTCAAAACGACAGTTTTTGTCCGGTTCTGATCCGAAGAGTTGAGCGGAGCCACCCGTCAACTTGGCTCCGCCCACAATAAATTAAAATATCTCGATCAGGGGATGAGCTCAAAACGATTAGAAGGCAGCACAAGTCAGCTCAAAATGAGCTCAATCGATTATTTTTTGGAAATTCGAATTGGGCATAGTCAACTTGACAGCTAGAACAACGTCTTCCGAAACGAAGATTTCAGTTATGAAACAAGTTCACATTATTTATATCTGAATAACTGATCATCCCGAGTTGAAGGTGAGAAGTCGAGGAGTAATTGAAGTCATGATAGGGTTAGGCCTATCATATTCACCAATATAAAAATGAGGACAATTTATATTTCATACCATCCTGGCTTTTCGTGGTATCCCACAGTTCTCGAAGCAAATGCTTGGATGAAGTAGGCCCACTAATTGACTACGACCTTTAATTAGTAGAGTGATAAGCCCACTTATAACTGTTTGAGCCCATCTCTCATTTTTTTCTATTTTGTATTATGATAAACTTCACATTGCTGTCAATGGAAAAAAGTGATCATTGCCCAAGAGACTTGGGCCTAGTTCAAAGTGGAAGATATCAACATTCGTGTGTTCTGTTTACTCTTATTACCAATGCTAGAAATGTACGGACGGATATATATCACAGGAATGGTTTTTACTTACACAGTAATGTGAAAAATTATGGTCACAGACAGCGCAGTTCTGATGTAGAAGCTAATTGGTTTCGAATAATCAACATGGGGTGGTAAGATCGCCCTTGTGGTACCCCGTCCAAACGATCCTACCTTTCATCCATAGCCTTGATTGGGGAGCAATGATTCTGTATCAAATTTTGATGGTATTGAAAAAAAAAAGTTCATAATAATAATTTATATCACGCACCGGTAATTCAACTTTGTTAAAGCATACGGCACGCCCTAGCTGTCATAAGCCATAATGTTCCTGTCTGCGTCACCTGGATGTCACTTGCAGCAAGGGCTACCAAACAATTTACCCCAGTAGAGCACTAGATTCGAATACAAATATGATGAACATCATGATGTATACTTCGTAGTGTTTTTCATTGCTGGTATGTAGTAAGAGATGAGGGAGGCCTAGGAGTATTCTAGGTGGGAACGGTCTATCATTGCACTTCAACCTTCACTCAACTCGGCAGACATCTCTTCCAAATGGACCGAGACAACTTCATCGCTTGACTGAAATCACACCATTTCATTGGAATAATTTGTACGGTACTTGGAGTCACAAAAGTTTTTATCCAAGAAATCATATATATATCATCACAGTTGTCCGAGCTTGCTAAGCTGAACCATTGAATTTCAATGGCTAAACTCATAGCCACAAGGTTATAGGGTCAGTGGTATTTAATATGATAATGCCCGTACATGTACCCACAAGTACAGGCGAGGGCTAGTTGATATCCTCAATGTATTGTACTATTGAATAGTTGTAAATCGATTCAAGACAAAGTAGATTTGTTCACAATATTAAACCGGTACATATTTTAGTGAAAATGGGTGAGTTGGCCTATGTGTTCTAATTTTGCTGTACATCTCAAATTATTATTTCAAGAGTCAAATTATATTACTCAGGTGCCCAGGCCAACTAGCATATTTTTAAAAAAATTGTAGAATCTCAGCTTCAATTGCACGATATTTGTACCAGATTCAATTATGAATATCTCCAAGGAAGGTATTATGAGTAGAAATTTTGCTGTGGACCTAATAATCAGTTTGAGCAATACCGAATATTAGGTTGATGCTGTTTGACATGCAGATTACAGTAATATCACATTTTATTGTAGGCCCTAGCATTGCTTTCTGTGTGGCACTGCCAAAGTTTTGTCTTAGGCTCCTGTATTTTTCTGTGGTTTCCTACCATCAATTATTGTCAATTTCTCTACATGTTTCTTTCTGTAGAATGGTAATCCATGCCAGTGTTGAGCAAATGTTAGGCCAAGTTATTATCGGATGCAGCAGAACTTAATTGGTTGAGATGTCTTCATCTTGACTGGTCTATTTTGCCTTCCAGTTTTTCTTATCTTCTAAGCCTTCTCCCTTTGCCACTTTTCGTTTTTTTTCAACCATAATACTGTAAAGTGAAAACAATTGAATGCTATGTTGAAAATATCTGTGAACGCCTAGGATCAGTATTTTTTAGAACATCCAGTCCATGGAATAAATAAGCAAAATCTATCGGCCAATATTGCACAGTTTATATAACTTGCCCCAGATGTGGCCTACGCCATTGTGGTGCAGTTAACTCGTGAATCACCATATTTTATGATAATTTGCTGGTAGTTTTGCTTGTTGATGCATACAAGTAATAGATGTGATGCAATTTGTGAATCCAGCTCTTCCCAACTGCATTAAGCAATGTTGGAATCAATTTCATTTGAATTGGCCAATCTGAACTTTAAATACATTGTAAAAGCTAGTTAAGAGCCAGACTGCTATATTTACCAATTGATAACTGGATAATCAATCATCATCTACGAGAAAGATCAGAAGCAATGCATCGAGACCCGTGGCCGAGTGGTAACACACTAAACCACCATTCGGGAGACCGGGGTTCGATTCCTGCCATGGTCGATCATCCTGAGAGGAATTTTTCGTGGTTTCCCTCTGGCGTTCAGGTTGATAATGGGATGGCTCCTCGACAGGCCACGACTGACTCCTTCCCACCATCCAAAACACCTGATAAAATAACCTTCCATCTCATTCATCATCCACCGACGCCAATAGATCGTAGCCATCAATATAGTGCGTCGTTAAGACCCAATGTAAAAAAAAGCAATGCAATTATACAACTATGTTGTATACATTGAAATATGAGCCTAATATGTACGATTTGATTTGAAATTACGAATCTCAGAAATGTACACGACAACGCATGTCATGGCTGAACATGTTTGTATAGATAATATTTCAACATGTAAGCCTATTTAGGCCTACTACTTGCACATAGTAGTGGGGAATATGTCAAGCTTTGTTGAGCATTCTAGTTTTTATGGTCACTAGAGAAGATAATGAAGAAATAAGATTATAATTACCTGAATAATAAATGCTGACGTAAATCTTGCCCTCGGAACTGGCTAGAATTTGACGACATTTACACGTAGTTTCGGCAATTCATCGTAAAGGTAATGCCACTAGAGCTGCTATCATGGTGAAAATGGTCTAATGTTAGAAGGATACGAAATATGCCATGTTGCTCATCTTGTTACGTAATTGATAGTCATAGGCCCTATTCCGTTTATCCAAAGTAAAAAAAAAAATTCAGAAGATATGTCAGTAGCCTACGATGTAGGTATTGGTCGATCAAAATTGAACGTTGTCATCTTCAAAAGGTTTAAAATAGTCGAATAATTATCAGTGTATATACTTACGGTTCACCAATACTGACCGTAAATTAACGTAAGGAAACTCAATTCTTACGATAAATCTAAAAATAAGATGGTATTGGACAGATTATTAACAAATCAATGGTAGCAATATCTTCAAAAACCAAGTCTAAGAAGCCTAGCCTATGAAGCATATGTAATCTTCAATACAACTTAAATTATGTCGTATAATATTTGGCGCTGATACTTTCCTTGAAGTTGGCTTGAATAGAACTGCTTGTCGATGTTGACTGAATTGAAAAAAAAGCTTGTTTCATCACTCAAAAGTACTGATAAATCAGATTAAAAGCAGAAGATAATATAAACACATCCGTTGTTTATAACACGTTACCATGGTTACGAGAAAACCAATAGTGGGTGCTACCCACATTTTTTTAGGTTTTTATTTAATTATAAAATATTTAGGCTACGTGGACAAAAGTTATTATCGTATGGCCATAGATTATAACTAATTACAACATTTAAGCGCTTAAATTTCTAATTTACGTGGAAAACCAGCGATAATATTAACGCGCAAGCAAAAGTCTACGCCACAACAAAAAGTGGGCGTGGCCAAATCAGTTTTCCTTTAATTCATTAATTATAAAATATACAGGCTATGTGGACAAGTTGTATTACTACGTAGTCGAAGATTGTAAAAATTTGCATAATCCAAGCTCGATTATTTTCAATTTACGTAGAAATTCAGCGATTCTACGCGACGAATAGGTTTTTTCGGTCCCTTTTGAATCAAACATATAAGTGTGTTTCCACAGTGTGGTGAACACGCTGAAAATAACATCTTCACTGGTACCTAACATTTCAATCCCTACTTCTTCAAGTCAAGATGAGAAAGTTACTCATTATGTGGGTGGTTATATTATAAGGGGTTTGTAAAGAAGAGCCTAAGATACCAATTCAGAAACAAAATATTTAAATTAAGACTACAATGCATTCAAGAAAACTTTTTGGACATCAAAATTACAAAAGAAACTTTCAAGCAGTGGACTCTCAAAATTAATCGAGGAGGATTGTGTGTATTGTCGGCGTTTGCGACCCAGTTCTTTATGCGCATCCATAATATCATCATGAACTTGGGACACAGTGGATCAAACCGATTGAAACATGATGACGTCCTTGAAAAAGTATATCAATACAATGCAAGTATATGTTTATGGTCGAGATTAACTCCACACTTATCAGAAACGAACCAGCTTGTTTTCATGGATGGAGTCGTGAAGAGTTTCACCACCTTGATGGGCCTTGCAACGGCAAAAAGAGAGGACGTTACTCGAGGGGACGCTGCAATAAGAACAGCTTTGAAAAAGTAGTACACATGAGTGACATGACACATGTTAAGCCACTTGTATACCTTCAAAATGCACTTTTCTCAATTTTTTTTTTTAATAATCAATTTATTTGTTCTATCTATTTTTCAAACATGCGAACCTCTTTCGAATCTGATATATAGTTATTTATAAATGAATAATGTGTATCATTTGGTAACAGGTTCGAGTGCCTAATTCCAATACTCCTCATATGAGGAATGAAATAGTGTTTCAAAGTACGTAGCCTCAACTTCAAGCCTGCTTATATAAGAATTTTGATTTACTTCACTTCTATAAACCAGTAACAATAATTTATGTACTCAATATTGAGATAGGAAGCTAATTTTATATTATTCATTAATTTTATGAATTTTATATTCTCACCTTGATAAACATCCTTTTGATTATTATTCATCATGTTATATATGAATCTTTATTAGACTATGTCATGGTATACATGATTGCCTTTTGACACATAATAATAATCATATACAAAATTAATGAAGTAGAAAAACACATAATAATACTAACAATAATCACATAATATAATCACATAATCATAATAATCACACATGAATGATTGATGAAAAAATGATTGTAGAAAATGATGGGAGAGTGATAAAAAGTAGCCTGATATGGAAAAGTATTAGTATGAACAGAGATATGAAAATAATATAAAAATAATGAATAGAATAACTATATGACTTTGGATGTATTTTTTTTTATCTTGATCTCTATACTTGATCTCTATACTCAGACTTGATCTCTATATATGTATATTAAAATTTAATGACAAATTCCATACCTGTATCTTAGCTTGTTCATGGTATGTACACTTAGCAGAACAAAAAATGGGATTCATCTGCAGAGTCCCTAAATCAATACTATTCGAACAGGTAGTAGTGGCCTTTGGACCTGTTTCAGGAGCTCTGCGATTGGCTGATAAGGGTTGCATATGATAACAAGTTATTCAGAGAGAACCGCCCCACCACTTGCTTCTCCATGTGGTGTCTTGTTTTCAGTCGGTATTTTCACCTTGAAATATATCACGTGATGACCAAAGGTTGACCTGTCGTCTGACGATGATGGGTAGCGTAAAGACAGGGTTGTATATCCTAATCTATTCATGCAGTTTGTCTATATGCCATTTAGGAATTGTAATCAGACCAAGTGGAACTCATTTCAAAAATGTGAAATAAGCGCATGAGACATGATTCTGCGGAATGATGTGACATATCCAAATTAGAATGAAGACGGATCAAAGATTCGTTCACACTTTTAAAAAGTGTTATAGTGAAACTATTTCAAGTTATTTATTAGATGATTTTCACAGGTATAGGCCTTACATTACAGCTAGAAGTATACGGCCCTAATGCTGGAAAAAACATGTTTTCAGCTGTGTGCATACCGTGGGAATTATATTCCATGACTTGAATAGTTTCAACTCGAACAAACTTGAGTGTAATCAGAATAGTATTCTGTATTTTTAGACAAGCTTTAGCGAGGATTCGATTTGACATACTGAAAAAATGGTGTTCGTTTTTATGTCTTTTTGTCGTTTCTCCAAAGGTCAAACGGCTACAGCTAACAACTTAAACTTTTTTCATCATGGTTTCTTATTGATGAGCGTAGCGGAGTCTCCATCCCACTCTTATAAGGCTTTGTCTTGTGTGTTTTTTTGTTTGTTTGTAAGCACTCCACAGGTCGCAAGGGTTGACTAATCAACATGAAACTTTTTTTGTACACGCAAACTCATTCAACTTAGAACTGTAAAGTTTTTGGGATGAATCGGTCGGACCGATTTCGAGAATCATCATCTCAAAGTTTCTGAAAACCCCAAAAGATTTGGCTGAGCGGAAAATGTTGAAAAATAAAATCTCTCCAAATGGGATGAAATTTTCTTTAAATGTGTATACATGGATTTTACACATTATTACGATTTTTTAAGCAATTCTGATCAGTCGTTTTGGAGAAAAAAAATAAAATGACTGATAATATTCATAAAATATATCATAAAAATTATGACAGAATTAAGTTGTCGAGATTCACTGCTTTCTAGATTCAAGAGTTGACCAACAATGAAGTATTTTTTATATGCGTCAAGGTGTGTAGAATACCAGTGTCAATGAAGTGGCAAGAGTAGAACTTCTTTAACGACTTCTATAGCTTATTCAGATATCAAGGTGTGTAGAATACCAAAGTCAATAAAGTAGCAAGGGTAAAACTATTTCAAGGACTTTCATACCTTATTCAGATATCTCGCTCATCTTACAACGCATATTTCGCGTTTGACTAGTCTAACTTAGTTCTGTATAGTTTAGTGGAATTATCGGGTGATAAATTTTAAGTTTATGAATTTAAAATTTTCAAAAATAGTAAATAGAATAACACGACGGAAAAAATTATTTTCCTCGAAAAATTAAATTTTGCGTGGAGTTGAAATACATTTTGATACACAGTATTTCTGGGAAGTTTCAGCTTGATCGGGTCGGCCATTTTGAAAAAAAACATCAAATATGCTGAATTGGTACCACTCGAAGCAGTTCTTACCCATTTATAACTTGAATGTCACCCAATTGGCGAATGTAGGCGAAAGTTCGGCGATCATGTGATTATATATATATATATATATATATATATATATATATATATATATATATGAATATATGTATATATATATATATATATATATATATATATATATATATATATATATATATATATATATATATATATGAATATATATATATATATATATATATATATATATATATATATATTCATATGAATATATATGTATATATATATCTATATATATATATATATATATATATATATATATATATATATATATATATATATAAATATATATGTTACCGCCGATCTTAGAGATGTCGATGAAAGACCAGTGGACTGTATATTGATGTTGAAATTACGGCGAGGCCATGTAGAACTTGAATATTTGGGTGCCGACTTGGTGATAATAATCAAGCGAGCATAATCCAAACTCGGATTATGCCTCACCCCAAAACGATACGTATTTGGTCTACGTCGACTTGACGTCGTCAATAACCAAATCAAAAGAATAACGAGAAGCGAAACAAAATAGATCAAAGACCTGAGCGGTGTCCCCGCACACCATTCGAATGAACAAGAAACAAAAGCTTGAGAGAAAACAAAACACCCAACTTCGTGAATGCTAAAGACCATAACAAAAGTAAGGAATTAGAAACAAGAAAGTCTGGAAAGAGGTCCTATTTACGACTCAAAGAAGAACGCGGAATAGAAAAGCAACAACTGCGTACATGCGAAAGAATGTACAGCACGTCCGAACTCTAACAAGAGGAGAGGACAAGAGATGCTCACACAACAAGAGCTGGTCGCGAACTGACCGAATTAACCCACTTGAACGAGCGACTTCAAAGCACGTCTGAACTCAAGCGAGTAGAGAAGATAATTGAATGGATACTCGACGAGAGACGTTTCAGCACGTCCGGTCTCAAGCGAGTATAGAAGATAACTGAACTGCGAGGCATAGCTGGATCAGGCAACGCGAGAATGGCGAGCTGTGCTTGAACGCAGCACATCGCGTGACAATGTACCGGCCAACCAGTGCTGAGAGTGGAAGGGGGAAGAAATGCTTGTCATATAATCAACATTCCATGACGCAATCAAATACGATTCCATACTTCAACGGCTAGCTAGGGAAAACGAGTTAGCTGGTCTCAAAAAGACCGGCGTTAACATACCGCCCACCAAAGTGAACTTTTTAAAGCTGAGGTAACCGCTACGGAAAATTAGGAAAATGAAATTGGAACAGCAAACTGTTCGTAAGAAGCCTTGACCCTTCATAGGCAACGTGAGCAAAGAAATTTTCAACGAATAATTGGATTGCTTCCCAATTGGATCGGAGAACAGCAAAAAAATCGCACATGATCCAAGCGATTCATTGAGGAGAAAACGCAACCACTTTGTCCAATGGTCGCTGACTTTTCAAAAAAAAAAGAGAGAACAACAAGAAAGTGAACACGAAGAAATGAGCAAAGCACCAATGCGTGCTTTGAACAGAAAGAATACACGAGAAGGAGGCAAATCTGCCATTGGTGGCTGCATAGGCTTTGCGCGAAACTTGTGGCAAGTGATGCACTGGTGTATGCGCTCACTCAACAAACCGCGCAGAGAAACGATCCAGTAACGCTGCTGTATCAGCGCCTGTACCGTTCTCGGGCCGGAATGTAGCGATGTTCTTTGGAAGGCATCGCAAATTAGAGCTGAGAGGTGAGCACCTTTGGGGTGTAGGATTGGGTACCGCGCATCTTCAGGAAGAGAAGAGTGACGCAATCTTCCGCCCACCTTGAGTAAGCCCGAGGGTTCAAGAAAAGGTTTCAGCGAAGCGATCCGGTATGAAACCTGTCCCTGTTTGGCAAGTTGGCTGATCTCGGTCGCATAAAAGTGGTTTTAAGTGACTCTTATGATCAGTTCAAGAGCGTCTTGCAGCTCCACAGGTTTTAGAGAACCCGTAAGAAGAAGAATCTTGGATCCTTTAGCCAATAAGAGACGGGCAAATCTAACTACATACCCGAAGACCCGTTGTGCTTTGAGAAGTGTGGAAAACTTTCGAAAATTCACCAGGAGAACATCTACTTGGACCGTTGTGGCCGAAGTGACCATGGAAGGCTTGATGTCTGGTAATTCAGACAATAAATCAGTAGATGGCACAGAGATAGGCCACAGAGTATGGGGACTCCTGAGAAAAGAAGGACCCGAGAGGTACAACGGGTATTCCATGAGATGAGAAGGCAGTATTCCACGAGAAGCGCAGTCAGCGGGATTTTCTTCGGAATCCACGTGTGCCCAGTTGGTAGGAGTGGAGTTGTCGAGTATCTCCACTACCCGGTTAGCGACGAATGTCTTTAGTCGATGTGGAGGGGTGGCAAGCCACGCGAGCACAATTGTCGAATCAGTGTAGAGGGTTACTGACTCCACGACAAGAGTGCTGAGTGAGGGAATAGTACCTTTTAGCACACGCGTTAGAGGCAAAGCAGCAGAGAGTTCAAGCTTAGGGATGGTCAAAGGTTTGACCGGGGATACTTTACTCCTTGCTCGCAACAAACTAATATGCGAAGTTGCATGATTCGTCGTGTGAAGGTAAAGTATCGCAGCGTAGGCCTTTTCGGAGGCATCACAAAAGCCTACAAGTCGATGTATGCCTTGTGAAGCAGGAAATGCGCGTGGAACTCGGAAGTTCGAGAGAAGAGAGATCTCGGCTACCGCGTCCAACCACCTTTGAGCAAGAAGCGGTGGTAAAACGTCGTCCCACTGCACCCGCGATAACCAAAGTTGCTGAAGAAAAATCTTCATCCAGCATACGAGCGGGGTGAGGAATCCCAAAGGATCAAAAATGCGCGCAATGTACGACAAGACCGTGCGCTTCGTTACCACGCCTTCGAATGGTGAGGTGTGGAATGAGAAATCATCCGATCGGGGATCCCAGAACAGACCAAGGATCTTGATGCCCTGATCGTCATCCGAAAACACGACTGGAGTCTCTAGATGATCCTCCGGAAGTGCACTCAATGCTTCTGGGAGGTTACTGGCCCAGTTTCGTTCTCGCATCCCTTACCCCTAGTTGTAATACGCAATATGCCTCCAGTTATTATGTCGTCATCCGCGACCTTTAGATACCACAAACAGGCACGTCATGTACCGGTCATTGCAGTCGATCTCTGGTCAGTTACTTTTGGTCTCTCGTGTCGTACAGTTGGGCCTATATTGCCTTCGTAACTCGTCAGTTTCGGACACCCCTTCGTCAGTGTCTTTTCTCGTGTGTGCAAGTTGCATAGTGTATCTCCTCGTTATGCAGTGATGTTTATTTAGTTAAATCAAGCCTTACTATTCCTTCTCATACCATTTATTCATCACCAATTCCCAAACCATTTCGTTAGTTCCAAATCCAACTTCCAATACGTACGTACTTCTTTCTCCCACCCAACGTCTTCACGAAGTTCATTCTCTCAAGTACATCGTCGCGACACTTCAAGACGCTACAAGACAAATACCTCAGAGGAAACACAGGTATCGTGCTGTTTATTATGAACCCTTTCCCAATTACCCTACATACAGTCTATTCATCAAATTCACTCGTTGATAGTCGTAAGAGTATCATCCCGCGTCACAAATAAATCCTATTGTATTTATAACGGTGCAAACATATATATATATATATATATATATATATATATATATATATATATATATATATATATATATATATATATATATATATAATTATATATACATATATACATATATATGTATATATATATATATATATATATATATATATATATATATATATATATATATATATATATAATTATGTATATATATATATATATATATATATATATATATATATATATATATATCATCATATATACATATATATATATATATATATATCATTATATATACATATATACATATATATGTATATATATAAATATATATATATATATATATATATATATATATATATATATATATATATATATATATATATATATATATATATATATATACATTCATACATTTATATATATATTTATATATATATATATATATATATATAAATATATATATATATATATATATTTAAATATATATATATATATATATATATATATATATATATATATATATATATATATATATATATATATATATATATTTATATATATATATATATATATATATATATATATATATATATATATATATATGTATATATATATATATATATATATATATATATATATATATATATATATATATATATATATATACATGTATATATATATATTTATATTCATATATAAATATATATATATATATATATATATATATTTTTTTTTTATACAACCCAACCCATCCCGGAGTGAGGAGAATCCGGACTAGCCGCACGCAACAGCTCACCTACCCTACATCAAGGGTATGACAGACAGAGTGGGTCGTATTCCTTAGAAGCACAACATCAACACTTCTTTCCGACCTGAACGCAGAATAAGCTCTTCGCTGAGAAGTGCCAAAGACATCGTACCTCTCGAGGCGGTGGGTGTGTATGAGGTCCCTTGTGGTTCGTGCTCTAAAGTCTATGTGGGCCAGACTAATAGGAGTACGTCTGTGAGTGTGAAGGAGCATGAGTTGGCAGTGAGACAGAACAAGAGTACATCCGCACTAGCACAACATTCTACGCAGGAGGGACATTGGATCGACTTTGCCAACGCGAAAACTTTATCCACAGTCGAACGCTATGTCCCCCACATAATACTCGAAGCTATCAAAATTGAAAAACGGCCCTATAATCTGAACAAGAGAGATGTCGCACAAAGATTGCATGCGGCATGGAAGCCTATTCTCAAGACCTGTCAATTGAAGCCATTTAGAGTGTTGTCCCCTGATGCGGATGTCTATTTGGGCAAAACACAAGTGACTTATGTGTCTATGGGTTTTACCAGCAATAAGGAAGTACTAGGTCCAATAACGAGAAGTAGAATAAATAGAGAGAATACCACAGTGACGTAGTTCAGTATATTCCATCCTCACTACATTGTTACTGCGCCTGTGCATCTTGAACAATAATTAAACAGGGCATGTTCGAGTCATTCAGTGTGAGATCTTGTGGGGTTCGGTTCTGTGTTTCGGACCGAATCAGTTTTTAGTTTCTGACGATGGGTGGTGTGATCCACCCGAAACGTCAAGGGAGTTGGACAACGTGGGGAGTGCGGTCCCCACAGCGTTCATTCAATTGTAAGCGGCATCATCCGGAAGGTGATAAAAACATCACTCATGTCCGCGAAAACTTGATATCAAACATCATTCACCTCTACGTAGAGGAAATGCAGAAGTCAACCAGAATTTTCGAGAAACTTCGTTCTAAGATAAGCAAACTCCTTTGTGAGCTAGCTCTCTTGCGCCGTTGTCGAGACAATGGAGTCATTCCTTCGTGTTTTACTCTACGTTTTCACACAAGAACACGCGCTTCTAACAAGATCCTACATGATGCGAGCCTGCGTCTTCTCAGAAATGTTATTCATACCACACGACATAAGCTGCATATTGTGAACATCAAGCTACACGACGCACACGACAAACTCAGCACCATTATTAATCCAGTGCTTTGGCAGGAGATCGACATGAAATCTCATCAGAGAGAAGAAGATGATGATATTTATCTAACTACTCAACGTCACCTCAAGAAGTTCGCCAATCTGATTGAATATCAGAAGCCGCTATCAACTGGGAATGGCAGCAGTGAGATCCTGAAGAAAACTACAGTTCACAATCTGTCATTCTTGCTCCGCGATGCTGCCACTGAGTCCGCCCTGGCCAGAGGTTTCAACTATGCCGTCACTCCATCTCGCATCCCAGTGGAGGACATAATATGTGGGGTAGAGTCTGTCTTGGCTAGTTTACCTGACGATATAGCAGAGAACATCAGCCAAGACACATGCACCATTGTGAGGACTAACCGTCTGCCTGAGAAGAATATCTCTCATTCTGAGCTTCAAGGTCTAAAAACCCCACGGAATAACACAGACATCATTGTTTTACCAACAGACAAAGGCAACGCAACTGTCGTCATGAACAGAGCTGACTATAATGCTAAATTGACTGCTCTCTTGGATGACCCGGCCTATAAACGTTACAACTCCGATCCTACAACTTATCTGGAAAAGACAACGAGATTGAAGATATTGGCCTCGCCTATAGACGTTCAAGAGCAAGAGTATATCGACCGCGAGAGAAATCTTCACGTTGCCCTAAACTATACGGTCTGCCTAAGATTCACAAACCGGGGATACCAATGAGACCTATCGTCAGCTCGATCAATTCAGCAACACAACCACTTGCTAGGTATCTTGCGGAACGACTCCAACCATATTCTACGGATGCTAAGTCATATGTTGAAAATGCGGAACATTTTATCGAGATAGTGAAGAATATCAGCATCGAAACACATCATTTGCTGGTTAGTTTTGATGTTGTCTCACTCTTCACTCAAGTTCGCGTGGTATACGCTCGTGAGGCCATTCAGGACACATACAAACCACCGAAATATATCGTTAAGCTGGCTGAGCACTGTATCTCGAACACCTACTTCATGTATGAGGGCAAGAGGTACAAACAAATAGAAGGTGCCTCCTTGAGATCTCCTTTATCTCCGGTGATAGCCAATCTTTTTATGACTGACTTTGAAATCCATGCTCTGGACACAGCGACTCTGGAACCAAGTTTGTGGCTCCGGTATGTTGATGATACGTTCGCTATCTGGCCTCATGGTATGGGAAGTTACAATAAAACCATAAAATTTTAACTCGAAAGAAAAATGAAAGATGTAAGAAAATCCAATAAATGATCAAATATTATTATTACTTCGGTTTCAACTCGTCAGTTGAATACACTAGTGATAGAATGAAAACAGCAAGTGTTATACAAAGTTCTCAATCATGCATTTCAACTTGAACTCCTTTCGTTTCAAATTACTAGTCAAACGCGAAATATGCGTTGTAAGATGAGCGAGATATCTCAATAAGGTATGAAAGTCCTTGAAGTAGTTCTACCCTTGCTACTTTATCGACTCTGGTATTCTACACACCTTGATATCTGAATAAGCTATTAAAGTCGTTAAAGTAGTTCTACTCTTGCCACTTCATTGACTCTGGTGTTCTACACACCTTGACGCATATAAAAAATACTTCATTGTTGGTCAACTCTTGAATCTAGAAAGCAGTGAATCTCGACAACTTAATTCTGTCATAATTTTTATGATATATTTTATGAATATTATCAGTCATTTTATTTTTTTTCTCCAAAACGACTGATCAGAATTGCTTAAAAAATCGTAATAATGTGTAAAATCCATGTATACACATTTAGAGAGAATTTCATTCCATTTGGGGAGATAATATTTTTCAACATTTTCTGCCCAGCCAAATCTTATGGGGTTTTTAGAAACTTTGAGATGATGATTCTCAAAATCGGTCAGACCGATTCATCCCAAAAACTATACAGTTCTAAGTTGGATGAGTTTCCGTGTACAAAAAAAGTTTCATGTTGATCAGTCAACCCTTGCGACCTGTGGAGTGCTTACAAAAAAAAAAAAAAAAAAAAAAAAACACACACAGACAAAGCCCTATAAGAGTGGGATGGAGACTTCGCTACGCTCATCAACAAAGATGACAAAGTGGTACCGTATACAGATTTATTGTTGCTCCACGTCGTCGCTGTGGGATCGCCACTGGATTCACCTGGAGTTGTTAAGGTGAATGAATGAATGAATATTAGGGTTTCAAGGCGCATCGAAAGCGAGGTCATTTAGCGCCTGTCGAAATACGTTGCAACAAAAGGTGAGAAGTGTTATATAAAGGTGGAAGTGAAATTTAGATGAGAACACCTCAATATATATTAAACTAAGACTAAACTATGTCTAAAGTGTCTAAAGACGTTATACACTAATTTGTTAAAACCGAATATGTGTGTGCTGTAAAGGGTCACATCGTCGTTGATCGTCCAAATATCGTCGGGATAAAGCGCCGTCACTCCTTCCGTCGACAATGTTCTTTGTTCAGCTGATCTTGATACTTGTTACTGAAGATCAACTTTGTTGATGATTGTGACCCCTCCCGGGAACACGTCCGTGTTTGTCGACCAACCAGAGACTTCTAATGCCGAGCGATGAATTTCGGCCGATATATATGTGGATCCTTTTGAAGCATCTAGATCTTCTTCTACGTGGTTTCACCACATGATGAAATCGCCCTCTGACGCTGTTAGGAGTCAGGGGTGTGTATAGTCTGACCACCCTGGCGAATTCCACCCGCTCAGCGACAATATCTCCCCGCTTCATACGTAGCGCTTGGATCTTGTTATACTGGCGCAACTATATCTTCGAACGACTATGTGTCTCGTCTCTTGTCAACAGGAAGTACATACCAGACACTTGACTAAACAAAATTAGGGGTTCCCTTTGGGTTTACATGAAAGAAAATGTCGTTATACAGAATGTATTAATACAAGCAAGGGCCAAATCCCTCCTCTTGTATACTATGATGGAATACAAAACCAGAAAAATAGTTATATGAAACATTAAAACATGATTGAGAATGTATATGAAATCCAGGCCCATATATCGGTATTTTTTTATGTCATAAATCATGAACATCATTTGAAATTTGTATGGAAAAAACATTCTGACATTATTTGCTATAGTACAACATGCTAAGTCCTACTATCAATCTCATGTATGTTATTAGAGTTCTTCAAATCAACACGGTTTGTGAAAAGGCTCCAGTTCGCGCGGCGTAAGTTCCACTGCGCACACCGCAAGGGCCGTCGATTAGAATCTACTCTCAAGATGAGTGGGTAGTGGTCGCTACCACACAAATCTGAGTAAACGGAAAAATTGCAAAGAGGTGCGACAGATGGGGTGCAGACACGAAGATCGATCGCTGAAAACATACCGTTGAAAGCATTGAACCTTGTTTTCTCTCCATTGTTGAGAATAATCAAGTCGTTGTCGTTGAAAAATTGCTTAAAAAGGCGTCCTCTGCCGTTACTATCCACCATTGAGTCACTTCACAAGTTATTGTGGACATTGGGGTCACCTAGAAAAATATAGGGACGTAGAAGCTGTGACACAAGGTTATCCAGATTTATTCTCGTAACTGGAGCCCATTCGGGTAGGTAAATATTACAGAAGGTAACAGGCTGAGGGAGAGCAACTCTTGACTGCCACTGCCTGTAGTGGTGTTGGTAGCGGCAGTGAAATTATGTGACAGCTGTCGTGGACAGCTGTGGCTACTCCCCATGGGCTCTGTTACCTGTCAAGTCATCGAAACGATAGAAACTAAAATTACGCATCAATGGAGAGTCACAAGGTTTGAAGTGCGTTTCTTGAAGAAAGAAACATATCGGTTTGAGGGTCGATGTTAAGAGATTGATTTCTTCTTTGTGTCTGTTGAAACAATTGCAGTTTCATTGTTTCGAAGCCATGCTGTGATATTACTCCTTCGAGTTACCTGAGAACAGCTCAGGCAATGACTAATACTAGGTTCTATCCAAAAAGTAAGTTTTACCTCCAGTAGAATTCGCGTGAATACCGGGCTCTGCGGCTACATCCTTCTTCGTTCTGGAAGTCCCTTCTTTATTTCTACGTTTTTGTTCAGGGAGTGTGAATCCCTGGGCGTCGGGCACAGGACCCGACACCGGTGTTTCTTTGGTGACGGGCGCTGCGCCCGACACAGAAGGTTCATCATCATCTTCGCTTTCCGTGACCATTATTTCCTCCACGGTTCCGGCCTCGACCACCGGAGGTGATTCAGATTTCAACAGTTCAACTAGATCATGTACTTGTGATTACAATTTGTCAATTTTCAAGTTTTGTGAAGACACTAAGTCTTCCATCTTCTTTTGCTGTTCGACAAGTCTTCGGTTTTCTGCTTTCAAAGCGATCTACTCTTGAGATTGCTGAGATGTTATGGAGACAGCAGCAGCTTTCGCAGAAGGAGATGGGAGGGTGGAAGTCGGAAACAGATTCAGTTATTTGCGTCGAGCATCTCGGTATGACAACTTATCGACAGTTCTAATCTCGCTCATTTTCTTCTCTTCCATCCACTTCTCGCAGGTTTTAGACGAGGCCGCGTGTTCACCACTGCAGTTAATGCAGCGGGGACGGACACGCAAGGCACTCCGTCATGCTCGGCAAGCCCACAAGAAGGACACGTAGGCTTCCCTTTGCAGTGTCTTTGTGTGTCCAAATTCTTGGCACACAAAACAATGCCTGGGGTTTTGTACATACGGCCGTACGTTAGGAGAGAAATTGCCGGCAAGAATCTCGGAAGGCGGGTCGCTGGTCGAAATAGTCAGTATGAGTGATGGAGTAGCGACATCTCTTCCGTCCACACGACGAGTAATCCGGTACACTTCAGTTACATGCTGTCTGGCAAGTTCGGCTTGAATCTCGTTGGTGGTGCAGCACAACAAGTCTTAGCAGTTGATAATTCCATTCGATGAATTAAGGGTTGAATGTACAGATACTTTGATAGGGAACAGATTACAGAAATATGTGGCTTTGATGATGCAAGCAACACAGTATTTCACAGTAGTTTCTTCCATCTTTGTCACATGGGCAACATCACCTGCCAGAGCTTTAATACCTTTCTGAACAGCGAACGGAGATACATTTTTGAATGTCATATTATCGGTGCGCTCAATTATGAAAAATCATGGCACGATTGTGGTGTTGGTGCTCAAGTCTTTGACAACTCGTGCACGTGTTATAGAGCCATCATTGAGTCCGCTTATTCTCTCATTGGGGCGGGAAGTTTGACAATTGAGGGGATCCATACCTTGTTTGGGGACAACTCATCACAAATACTTGGCTTACGCATGAGAGTAGGGGACCCAACTATTGTTGGTTCTACCACATAGGGCCTTGTAAACAAAACCAGGTCCACTCCATGCTAACAGCATGGAGCGGAGCAGATAATTGATTTCCCGTTCAACAAGTGGCGGATAGGAAAGTGCCGATTTTATGTCCGGGCGCTCATAAGTGCAATTGATCTTCTTGCAAAATAGAAGGACATGATATTGTCATACAAAAAAAATTATCAAGCTTATACAACCAACGCCACTTACTCACGAGCTCAAGTGCAAACACATCCGGTAGAAACCGTATCATGTCCAGTGCATTGTCAAAATCGTCAACGGTCGTGGGTGATTCAAGCAAGTGAAGGGAGGTAGCAAGAAGAAAGAAAGTAAGAGAAGACGAGAGAGAAGGGAGTTACAGATGAGGAAAGGACTAAGAAGAGGACGCAACGCACAGTACTCCCTCCATCCACTCCGGTCACCAAAATGGAGCCCACTCGACCGACGGTCCGAACTTGGTCTGGGCCCTCACTCCGAACCTTATCGCCATGAGTGACCCTGCTGGGAGCAAATGAGTTGCTCCTGACGATAGCTCCAGGGATCATGGGGCCACGCAAGCCCCCACACCACGTCAAGGTGTTCGGATCCTTTGAGAGCGTACCATCACATTATCTACCGATAAGTTGTGATGCTCACATTGTCTTGATGTGTCGCTCACGTATCGTAAAAGCTCTATATTATTCACGTGATGGTTATTTTGAGCAAATCGAATATGTTCGGGATACATTGGATTATTCGATATTGTAGGTTCAGGATGAACATGAGTATGGTCAATCGAACTAACGTCAAGTTTCTTTGAAAGCGGTGCCTCAGCTGACCGAGCAACGGAGGGAGGCTAAAGAAATGACTTTTGTTGTATTCAACGAATAGTTGTATAAGTACTAAATTCATGTGCCTGATAGTCTATACTTGATATTGGAATTTCCTCCATTTCGATTACATGACACTTACTACAACACAGCTCACTAGGAGGTTTGAAATACCAGTACAGTACGTATAGAAGTGAAATTGCATTGTTATGAATGAATGTTTGGGTTTTACGATGTGTCGTCATATGACATGCAGAGGCAGACTTGGCCATCTGGCAACCGGACATTTGCCCGGTGGGCCGCCTCACTCAGGGCCGGCCACAGGCCGGAAATTATAGTTTATGCAAATATGAACGTATTAAAATAAACACATAATATGATTCATGCAACCAAACACTTGCAGCTCTTCAGAAAGTTTGCGATGGTGCGAGAGGTTCCGAACGATTCAATTATCAGCTTCCAAAACTGCTCGTGAATCGCAAAAATCACTTGAAAAATGATCATATTTCAAAAAATTCAATGCTGGGAATTTTGCTGGGAGAAATCGCAAAAATAACTTTGATAATGTTCATAGTCATTCAATCATCGGACTACAAAACTGCTTGTAAATAACAAAAATCACTTGGAAAATGATGGACCCATTTCAAAAAATTCCCTGCGGGGCTCTGCTGGGAGAAATCGTAAAAGTTCAACTTCGTGAATTTCCATGATTATTCAATTATAAGACTCCAAAAATACTTGTGAATCGCAAAAATCACTTGAAAAATGTCCCTTTTTTCAAAAATTTCCGGCGGGGCTCTGCTGGGAGACCTCCACGCCCCAGACCCCCTTTCCAGCTGGGTGGTAATTTCATTCATGTAACCTGTTCCCCTTGATAAACAAATCCTAATGACGTCCCTGCATTTTGCTAGTAACCGCTTCCAATCTAATAACCTTTGAAGATACACCATTTATATTCATGAAATTTTGTCTCATATCAACTTTGTCACTATCATATTTTTGTATGAGTTATCTGTGATATGTAGAATGAAAATCTGGAACCAACATCGGACTAATTGTTTCAATTGATTTCATATTAACTTTATTTCGAGATGAGAGGAAACCGGGAGAGGCTTACGTTATTCAATTAACTAGGAAAATGCCATGAATGCGTTGTATGAGCGTGTAGGTACGATTTTGAAACATTTTAATTTTTTCATCAAAATGGCTAACCCGATTGATCCGAAAAATTCAAGAAATGTGTAAAATCATAAGTTTAAACTCCTCGCAGATCTTTTTCTCAAATGTAACTATTTTCAATTTTATCCGCCATATGATATTCTATGGCTATTTTTGATTGAAATGAGGGTTTTTTTTTTTAGAAGTTCACATTCACTTGATGCTCTACAACGGTACCCTGGGGCTGTTTGAGAAAATTTGCCGGGGTTGAAATATTTTCCCAGCCGCCCCTGATGACATTTGATGTTTTTTACTGCAGACAAAGTGAAGGTACGCCTACAGGCTCATGGATAGATTTCAATAATTTTGGTGTAGGTAGTCTACACACTGAAGATTTTGGAATAATGCACTTATATTAATACAGTCAATATCAATTCTATTTTCTACTTGGGTCCAGCAGACAATTCTTATATTGTGTTCAATCGTCAACAAAAAGTGTCAATGTTTGTGATTTTAATTGTGGTCGAAATTACTGGAGGCAAGGTACCAAATTAACTATCTGAAAACATTTGTTATGCCAAGTGAGATCCATAATTACAATACTAAAAATGCAAATAAATTGTATTCACAAGGTAAAATGAAACGCAGTGGTCACAAGACACTCTTCTATAGTGGAATGAGATTATACAATAAACTTAAGATAAAGTAAGACCGAGACGCGTGGCGGAGTGGTAACACACTGAACTGTCATTCGGGAGACCTGGGTTCGATTTCCGCCATGATCGACCATCCTGATAGGGGTTTTTCGTGGTTTTCCTCTGTCGTTCAGGTTAATACTAGGATGGTTCCTCAACAACAGGCTACGACCGACTCCTTCCCACCATCCGAAACACCTAATAAAATAACCTTCCATCTCATCATTCCATCATCTCATTCTTCATCCACCGACGCCAATAGATCGTAGATATCAGTATAGTGCGTCGTTAAATCTCAATATGGAAGAAAAAGAAAGACAACTAAAAATCTTCAAATCTACAAATGCTTTCAGAAGAGAAGTTTTGATATTTGTGAAATGCGAGTTTCCTGAAGTAGTTCAACCCAATTTTTTTCACACACTGATTCACACTAGTTTGAAAAAGTTCTCCCTTCTCATCTGGATATATTTCATACACCTAGCTCAATGTCCTTGTGATGTCTGGTCGTTTTGTGAATGTACACTCGGAGTTCACCAATATTTCACTGAATACAGTATTTTCAGATCATCAGATTAGGCCTACAAATTATCAATGGCCGTAGGCCTACCACTGACAATTTGGCACTGTTTTCATTCAACACACATAACTGATGTCTGTCCAAATATCATTATCTTTATGCTGAATGGAGACAGCACTTCATAATCGCTTATTTATTGAACACTCCTGGTCTCATGTCACCAATAGTTTTTGCACAAGTTTACAGAACTGCCGAAGGCCTCAGCAAGGAAGATTCCAATACCCGTTGCCTTTCTTGTGAACGAAGAAAGCGTCAGAAAAGTACCACCAACCATATTATATGGAAAAGCTGGCATTGAAAGAGGAAGAACTGCAGCTACTTAAAAATGAAAATTGATGTAAAGAGACAATATTGTGATACTTGTCAAGACTGGACAATCAATGTGAATAATATGCTCTATGATGATGATTAATGTTTGTCCAATGACCCACCAACAGCCAATATATTCAGTCTTTCAGAAATGAGCATGTGATACGTTGATGATGTTTTCAGAAACCAGCACCAATGACGATACCTCAGGCAGGACTTGAACCCATACCTAACTTGAGCATTAAAGCCATTAATTGACCGATCCGGCTGGGTAAAGTCGCATAGGCCTAATCAGTCAAGTGCTGTCTAGAGCTTGTAATCTCAAGGATTCTCAAACCCTGATTAGCATATATATGCTAATTGAGTAGGCCTACAGTGCTAGGGCCTGGTGGTTAAGTGAATTAAATAGTAGGTTGAGGCATGGACCTGGGGTATACTAGCCTAGGCCTACACACTCAATGCAGAGGCTAGGCCCGAATAACATGGAATTACTTTGTCAAATGCAATATGGCTCACTATTCATTTTCCTCGATATTACACACGAAAATTCATGTAGGCCTATCCTGAATACTTGCATTATTCTCCTACGGCTAGGATGTTGCGCTTTTCAGAGGGCCTGGAGTACCTATAACTATAAAATTCGAGGTGAGACTTACCTTTGCATATTCCTTTTTTAGATAAACTTCCAATTACAATGTGCAGAATACTCTCGCCAACTACGATAATGTTTACATATAAACTCAAGTCTTGAAAAAATGAATATTCAGTATGAAATGTACTTTCTTTGAAGTTGGCTTGAATAGAACTGCTCGTCGATGTTGACTGAATTATAAAAAGTACTGATGAATCAAATGAGAACCAGAAAGTAATGCATGCAAACCCGTTGTTTATAGCTAGTTTACGACAGAACCAAAACTGGGGTATACTAAATTTTTTTCGGTTTCTATTCAATTATAAAATATTTAGGCTACGCTTGTCAGAAGTTATTACCGTATGGCCATAGATTGAAACTAATAACAACTTTGAAGCGCTTGAATTTCCAATTTACGTGAAAAACCAGCGATTCTATTAACGCGCAAGGAAAAACCTACGCCACACAAAAAGTGGGCGTAGCACATTTTCTGTAATTCGTTAATTAAAAAATGTACAGGCGATGTGGACAAGTTTCATTACTAACTAGTCAAAGATTGTATAAATTTGCATAACTAGGCAAACGCGTTATGTGTTTCCGCGTTGATGGATGAGCTGGAACATATCAACTTATCTTTGGATTGGTTATGATATATATATATATATATATATATATATATATATATATATATATATATATATATATATATATATATATATATATATATACACCTTGGGATCCAAACCATCACATCACTGCAGTAGGGAGAAAATGACATTTCTGGGCCACTTTTTCCTGGAGCAAGATGGCGGTCGTGACGTCACACTCCAACCTATGCTATTAGGCACTAACCTCACCCGGTCAAGGTCATTAACCTCTCATCCAAGATGGCGACCAAGGTCATTTAGCTATGACGTCATCTAAGATGGCCTACATGACGTCATATTATTTCGGCGCCATTTTCAATTTTTAATTCCCGTGACATTTTTAAATTTCGAATTTTCGCGTTATCTTCAATTTCGAATTCCCACTCTGTATGCAGGCGTGATCTGGTGGCAAATTTTGAAACCAAATCAATTAATTAATTGATTATTTTTAATACAAAATGACCGAATGATAGGATTCGAACCTGAGAGATCAGTGTTTGAAGTCATGAGTCTTAACCACTGGACCAATCAACCATTGGGAATTTCATGCGTTAATATTCGATACAAGCTCAACTGTCTGACGTATGAGAGATAATTTCATAGCCTAACCTAACCTATGCTATTATACACTAACCTCATTACATTTACCTCATTCTCAGAGGTTCTTAATCCGAAGGCTCCTAATTTTCGGGGGTTTCTAATTTCTGGGGGGCTTAAGATTCTTGAGGGTTGAAAACAATCAAATATTTTATTTTCAAGTGACGTCACATTCTAACCTAGACACTAATCTCACCACATACACCTTATTCTAAGAGGTTCCTACTTCTGGGGTTATCGGGGGTTCCTATTTCTTGGGGCCAAAGATTTTTGAGGATCTTTTTCTTTTATAATTTGCACATCCTCACTATTTTGAGTGTTGATCATTCTCTCACGGTAATTCTCAGACAATTTGATTCTTTTCTGAGGATGTAAGATGCTCATGGCAGTATGTCATCTTGTTCATAAGATTTTTTTTTTCATAGGTTTTTTTAATTTTTCCGAAGTTTTTTTTTTTTTTTTTTTCATACTGTGAATTTCAAGATCAAAATCTGTATCCAACCATTCTTTCGATCCGAATACAACTCTCATTATACTTATACAAATCAACCATTCACATATTATTTCCTGAAAGAAGTTGTCATTCTTCTTCTTTGTAATTTGATCAATCCAAATACATTCATATTTTGCCAGTAATTGCTAACTATCTATATAGTATTTTCGAATCGTAGATCTATCAATATGTTTTGATTTCTATAATTTGTCTGAAAATGATAATCATATATTATGAGCTCGGTATTTCTCACAGAGCAGAGTTTTATTCATAGAGTTGATACACATAAGTTTCTGAAGTTGTTATTCATGATGTTATAAAACAGAGGATTCATTGAGAGAAGATAGCGGAAATATATGTTCCTCATTAGAATACGTTTTTCTGAACAATATTAATTTATTGTTACATGTTATATTTACAGTTCCCATTATATACATTCTCAATTTCAATACATATATTTCAATATACCAATACAAAAAGACCAAGATTTCAGTTTACAATAATTATATTTCTATTCATCCAATAAATAAATTGTATACGATCAAAGTAGACATTCATTTACTCTATTATTCTGGAAATTTTGAAATGCCCATGAGCTAAAGTGTCTATTCCGTTCATCAAAATATAACGTTTGTCATCAAAACAAGATAGTGTTGTTTTCTTTGTTTAATAGTGAAGAGCTGGTGGTCAAAACTCTTTATCGAGTACATATCAGCTGATTGGATCTGTTTTTTCAAAAGACAATTTCTATAGTCATCATGTTTCACATATTTCTTGAGGGTAGATTTAACAATACCTTTGCCTACTTTTTTGCTGACTCCACTATTCTCCAAAAGAGAATACATTTTGGCGCGTAATCCAACAAATTCCTTAATAGGGTTACCATTCATCTCATCTTTCATTTTATCCAACACTTTTTTATTTTTTTCACTGAAAGTTGATGCTGCTTAGGGAAATTAGATGTCCCAAACAAATCCTCATCAGATTTCATATCCAAGTACAAATCATCAGTTTGAATTTCGTAGCATAAACTATCAGTATCTGTAAATAATAATTTCAATTTATCACCAAATTTCTTTTTTGCGTATTCATAATGGAATTTGTACATGACAGTTTTACTCAGATCCAATATAGTGAACCCTGCATAGATGGGTCGATTGAGTGATAATTCTGGCTTTTTTGAGTGAATAGCCACCAAGTTATTTGAAAATATTTTAAAACTTTCGAATGCTGGCGATGCAACCAATTTTAGTGCACGCTTTTTCTCAATAACGTGTTCAACATTAATTCTGTCGCAAATATTCTCCATAGTCTTACCAAAAACCGCGTTATTTATCAATTTAAAGAAATCTTTTTCGAAATATATTATTATAGCCTTAATTGGGGAACAATGATTTTGTATCAAGTTTCGCTGTTATTAAAAAAGAAGAAAAAAATTGTTGACAGCCAACGCTCGCTGTCTCGTATTGAAGTTAATGTAAGGTTCTAACCACGCACTTTGCTTAAATTCTAGCACACGGTGAATTTTACTAACCTTCATTCCAAGAGATGTGTACTGTTTCAAGTTTCCATAGTGTAAAACGTATTTCTTCTTATTGTTCAAATTTGGGACCAATTTTTGTACATTTACAGGTAATTTTCGATCAAATTGCCTCAGCAGATCAGCACTATATTTAGATATTATGTTTTCAGAAATTACCATTTTTTCGGGAGCAAGAGGATAGTCATTATGTAAATCATTTAGTTCTTTGGGATATTCCATATCAACTTCCAGAATATACCCCATTTCAGTATTATCTTCTACTTTTCGAGAATTAATTTGATTGATTTCATCCGAATTGAGCCATTTAAAATCACTGAGTGTTCAGACATGGCGACCCCATAAAGATTATTACAGTCCCAATATGCAATGTATTTTGAAGGCTTATCATAGCTAATTATAATTAAGGCTTATTATATTATTAGGCGGATTATAGCTGAAAACTTCAATTCATACTTCATCAGCATTGGAGAACAATTGGCAAGCAAAATACATTCAACTAGAAATGACTTTACGTACACTAAAATTAATGGCATTGAGTCAAGTAATTTTGTTCTCTTTCCAACTTCAGGAACGGAAGTGCTGAGGATTATTAATAATCTAACCAACAGTAAATCAACAGGAGAGGATAATCTTTCAAGCTTTTTTATTAAACAGTGTGGAAGTGATATTGCAAAACCTTTGTTTATAATGATTAATGAATCAATGAAAACAGGAATAGTTCCAAATCAGGCAAAAATTGCTAAAATTGAACCAATTTTCAAAAGTGGCAACCATGAAGATATGTGTAATCATCGACCCATCTCTCTATTATCACCGTATCAAAAGTAATAGAAAAGGTTGTCAAGTTTAGACTTAACTCGTACCTGAACTCTATACAATTTTACTATAAAGGTCAATATGGATTTCGAGATAACATGGGGACCAGCTCAGCCATATATGATCTAATGTCAACCACTCAGGATCACCTTGATCAAGGCAAAGTTGCTGGAGGTTTATTTATTGATTTGAGTAAGGCATTTGACACTGTGGATCACAATATCCTTTTGTATAAAATGGAAAAAATCGGTATCAGAAGGACTACTCTTCAATGGTTCAGAAGTTATCTATTGAATCGTTATCAATTCGTTAATATTGAAGACGTAAATAGTGACAACCTGGAAGTAACTTGTGGAGTGCCACAAGGATCTGTCTTGGGTCCTATTTTATTCCTCATCTACATAAATGATCTTCATCAAGAAAGCTTATCCGGTCTTCTCCAAAGCTATGCGGACGACACCAATCTCTTTTATGATGACTTCACAATAGCCAACCTCATTCAACAGATGCAAAAAGATATTAATACTGTTTGTGAATGGATGAACTCTAATAAACTTTCCATGAACTCTCTAAAAAGACCAACTACATGATATTTGCATCGAAGAAATTTGATTCAATCAATTACAATCTTGAATTGAAAATGAATGAAGTGGTAATACCTATTGTCAAAGAGGTAAAATATCTTGGTTGAACCATTGACAGAGATCAAACTTGGATTCCGCATATTGACAACATAATAAAGAAGATCATGCCAATATCATCAGTGCTCAAACGAATATCTCTCATAGTAAATCATCTACTCTACTCTCCATCTACTATGCTCGAATTCATAGCCATCTTCTTTATTTGAATCCCATCTGGGGTAATGCTACCAGCGAAAAAATTAATGAGATAGAGCTCATTCAAAATAGAGCTATTCGACACATATTCAGCTATCCATATCATACTCATCGATACGACATGTACCGTGAAAATAACATCATACCAATTAAACTCATCCAAAAACAATTAACTACCACCTCTATCCATGAAGTCATATTTAAAAAAACGGTTTCAAATCTTCCGATCATTTTCAACTACAACATTCATTCTTATTATACTCGAGGATCAAATAACATTCACATCAATACAACAAATTCAACTAAATATGGATTAAATAACCTCAACCACTTTGGATTCATTCTTTACAACGAGCTACCAGAAACCATGAAATTACTGAAACCTTCTGCTTTCAAAAAAAAAATGGAGAGAACTACTCGACAAAGATCCGAGAAAATGTTTCGAATCCTATCATTAGGTCATTTTGTATTAAAAATAATCAATTAATTAATTGATTTGGTTTCAAAATAAGCCACCAGATCACGCCTGCATACAGAGTGGGAATTCGAAATTGAAGATAACGCGAAAATTCGAAATTTAAAAATGTCACGGGAATTAAAAATTGAAAATGGCGCCGAAATAATATGACGTCATGTCGGCCATCTTGGATGACGTCATAGCTAAATGACCTTGGTCGCCATCTTGGATGAGAGGTTAATGACCTTGACCGGGTGAGGTTAGTGCCTAATAGCATAGGTTGGAGTGTGACGTCACGACCGCCATCTTGCTCCAGGAAAAAGTGGCCCAGAACTGTCATTTTCTCCCTACTCACTGTCATCTTATTTTCCATTGATAATTTATATGATATTAAAGAAGGCTTTGTTTTAATCGTTCACAATCAAGTGGTGACACTTGTTGCTTTGATTCAATAGGTATCTTAAATAGCTTTGAATAATTAACACAAATACCATTATATATTTTTTTCTACATCGAAACGGCTGATCCGATTCGAGTGAAAGTTCGGAATGATGTATATCATCATCGGATTGAAATTCCCTGAAAATTTGAATCCTCTCAGATGAAATATTTTCCACGGATGTTTTCCTCTGGGTTATTCTAACAGGATTTTTGAAAACTTTGGAATGAGTTTTCTCAGAAGTGGTTCAACCGATCGCGCCTCAAAACTGTACAGAATCAAGTCAGATAGGGGTTCATGTGTGTGCCAAGTTTCAACTGATTTTGAATTTTCGTCTGACCTGTGGAGCGCGAAAAAAAAACAAAAAA